>CM032058.1:2424712-2851954 GCA_018831715.1 Matsumurasca onukii | reverse complement strand
TACTATGTTTCTTTCTAAATAACTTTTTTTCCAAAAACATTTTGAGTGTCGAATAATTTGTATTAAGATAAAGTTAAAGTGAGAATAGGATGAAGTCAAGCAAATTTAATGTCTTGAAACCTCTAAAGACCTCCATTTTACTACTTTTGAACGCTTTCTATTATTTATTATTATCTGTGCCATTTGAGTTTTCCGTATTTATTTTTTTAGCCAATACACTTTTAGTTGTTATAGAAATACATATTATTATTATATGTATGAACTTTTATTTGCTTGAAATGAAAGGAGGATTTTGGAGTGGTTCTTATGGAAAGAGTCCGCTTGGTCGACTCCAGTGTCACTGATGAACTGAACCTTTCATGACTTGAGAGTCCTCTGTCAATTATCCTTCACTTTGATCTCTGTTTGCTCTTCAATTCCCTGCAATCTGATTGGCCACTCACAGACACGCACTCAAAGGTAGAGATCACGGAATTGAACCAGCCCTTCCTTTTCCTTGGAAGTTAAATATATATTTAAGTGATAATAGCGTTTGTGAAGTCCGGAATACCACATAGTTAAAATATTTTGTAATATGTATTGAAATGGTTCATTTAAAAAAATGTTTCAGTCACAAATAATCTTGCAGATGAATAGGAATTTTTCAACACACTTAAAACTTTTACATCTGTTATAAATTGATAGTCTCGATGGTTGCTCATTTAAGGTAATAAGACATTTTTTAAACTTAATATCAAACAACTAATAATCTAGTAATGATAATAATTATTATCTAACAATGATCTAATAATCTATCTACAATTTGTTAGCCTAATTCGACATCGCTTCGGCATTCGGTGTACTGACATTCGGTCTATACTGCTTGCCTCGGCCACGAGGTTGCCTCACTACGCTCATAGCCCCCTTCGGCCTCAGCTTATGGTCCTGTGTCTTAGGCGTTCGCTACCTTCGGCCCTCAGCTTGGCGTCCCAGAGGTGATCTTAGGCATTCGCCATGCCCTTCTGGCCTCAGCTTGGCGTCCTGTGTGACCTTAGGCGTTCGCTACGCCCTTCGGCCCCAGCTTGGCGTCCTGTGTGACCTTAGTGAGCCTGATACGCCCCTCGGCCTCAGCTTGGCGTCCTGTGCTGAGCCCTTAGGGCTGTTCGCTACGCCCTTCTCGGCCCCAGCTTCTGGCGTCCTGTGGCCTAGGGCGTCGCTACGCTCAAAGTTTGTTAATGCCCTTCGGCTCCCTGTGACTTGAGGGTCTTACCATTACTAGCCAGGAACGTGTCCCCGCCGACCCGCTATGTATCTATGCTTTAGGACTGGTGGAGTAATCTTCTATTTATTTGCTGCCTTTCCAGGACAGTTTTAATTTAGTTTTGTTTTTGATCCGCTTAGAGCACACCGATCCCGACGCGCAGCTACAATCACACCAGGTTTGTTTCTACGCTGAACCTTTAAAGAACTTGGATGAGATGTTTTCTATGAAAAGATTTCAGGATATTGAAGTAAGTTTAGAAAGTGCATTAATAATAATACCATGGCTAAAATGTGAGTCAATTAATGTCTTTTATACAACTAAGTCCCTTTCAAATGAGTGAACCAAATAGCTTTGCCATATAATCGGTTCAATTACAACGGAATTTTCAATTTATTTATTGATTTACTTGTACGTAAAGTAAAACCGTGTAAATACAGAGTAGAGCTCAGTTTAGGTATTACATGCCACCTAGAGAAGTTCTTAAAGTTCAGCAACTTTATTAAGGTACCTTATTATTAAGTTCATTCATAGTCATTATGTCAGCTATTTTATTAAGTTCATGAAGGTATATTCTAAAATTATGACAAATGAATTTTAAAATTATCTTTCAAAAGCCCGCAGAATGTACCTGCCTTTTATTTAAAAATCTAAAACCTATACAGTGTCTTACGACAGTAATTTTAGAATGTTTGCCATAGTGTCTCATGTAAACTCCCTCCAAAGTACCTTTCCATTGGGCTTGCAATTAAAAAAAAAAGAGGGGGTCTGAGGAACATTTGTCTACAAAACTTGCAGGAAGTGCAGCTACCAAGTAACAAAGGGGCTGTTTAGTCAACTCAGTAGTAGCCACTGAAGTTTATGAGTTTAATTTCCAGTAGCCCCTCTCAAGTGTAAAGTCAATTATCGAAACTGAAGTCAAGCAGTGATCAGCAATTCTGCAGGGAAACTAAGGTACTTGACATCAAGCTAACAGTTTAGTTCACCCCTTCTGCTGGTGTCATTGAACTGTGCTTTGTAAATCATTATTAATTTTGAGATGCCGACCACTCTCATGAAGGTATTTTAAGGCAAATATGTGGTGAAGGATGAGTGTGATGAGTGGTATTAATGAGTTATGAGGTGAATTCTTGTTACAAACTAAGGCCGACTCTTCCTTAGAATGGGTCATTAATTAATAGCCCAATGACCAAAGGAAATACAAGGACCAACGGCTTAACGTGACTTGTCTAAACGATGGTGGAAGTTGATGTGGGTATCATCAGATGATCACTAAGACTTCTGAGCCGCTTTAGACCTATATCATCCTCAAAACCTGACCTCCATGAAGCTGGATTACAGAACCACGCCACGAATCCCAGTCGTACATACACGTTTGTCCCAGTCATTATACATGCTGTATTCGCCACAATGACTTGACCTTGTGTAGAAAAAGGGTTTCACGTACCTGTAGAAAGGCAATGCAAAATTAAATTTTGACCTTCACGAATAATTCAAATATTTTTCTTATTTACTATATTGATACGAATCCCGTTGTTTTGAATTTGGTGTTTTTGTTTTACCCATGAGAAAGTACGATATTACAGTAGTTTTGTGTATGTGTATTTAAAGAGAGTTTTTTTATTTGTGTGATTTTTAAAATTAAATAAAACGTTAAAATCACTTTTATTAATATAAAAATGCATTTATTTTAACTACAGTGCTATGGCATTTGTGTTTTAAAAAATTATTTTTGCATGTGGGTAAGACTTTATGACTTGGAAAACGTCGAGTTATTGACGGGATTCGCTCCCAGCTGCTGATAAGGGTGTTTGAAGATTGCACTGTTAGATTACATATTTTATAGGCACGCTATGGAACCCATATGTCATAAATCATTTTTAAACACAATGCCATAGTGTCTGAAATAAATGCATTTTTATATTAACACTAATTACATTTCAGAGCTTTATTTCATTTAAACCACATAACTAAAAAAAATTTTAATTACAAGAAATAATAGTTTTTAAAACACAAAGGCTAAGAGACAGAACAAATTTTTGTTTTTAGATAAGGTTTATTTTGGCAAGGACTATTCACAATCATGTTTATCTACCAACTAGTTTCCAGTAATATATCTGGGGAAAACGTAGTTCATATTTAAGGCCGTAATTTATAAACAACTTTTGTTCGTAATAAACTATTCAAATTGGTTTAACGCAATGCATTAAGTAAATTTTTAGGTTGTATAAAAAACTTACCATATTAGAGATTTTTCAATTGAAGAACGACCAATCTCAATCCGACCATCTTGATTGAAGAGCTTAATCAATTTATTAGATTTAGAAAGGTGTACCTTACCCCTTTTAAAGAGTTTTTTAATAAAGTTTAGTATTTATCCCTCAACTTAAAGTCAGTTGAAATATAAGTATGTTTTCTTTGCCAAAAAACACACATGAATCTGAAAACGCCAGACATGTCAGTCCTCTTATCTCCAATACTAAGGACTATTTCAGCTTCTGAATGGGTTTCTTAAGATGATCTGAGAAGTGAAAAGGTAATCCAGATAACTTGTACCTTCCGCAGAAGATCCATTGAATGGGGCTTCTAAACCTGGCTTTGCTGCTTCCTCTTCTCTAGACCTGCTACGTCTTCCAACCACAACTTCACTTCTACCTGAGAGACTTTGGTGAAGGCTCGCTACACGAAACCACAATATTTCAAGAAATTCAAGTTACCTAGCTGATCAAGGTGGCTATCTGAGTGTTTTGTACACAGTTAATGGAAATACTTAGAAGCTGCAAATCAATTAAAAACTACACTTTGTTATAACCCTACATGAGCCAAAAGGGTAATTTTGTGTCTACCCTTATCTTAAATTTCCAAACCATGATTTTCCACAAAATTATACAAACATTGTTTTGTGTTAGAAAACCGTTATTTTACACGTTCTACTTAACCTCCAAGTTGTCTAAAAATTAAAAATGGGACAACAAAATAGTAAGTGAATAATTTTCGACCCTCCTTGGTCCAACTTGTAACTACACATATTTTAGCCTTGTAAACATACTAAATTGAAAAAAAGTATTTCTGTGCATCCAATTTTTCTACGGCTTTAATTTTTATGGTATTCGTTTCTTTTTGTTTTCGCAGTGTTAATTCATTAGCCTGAAAATCTCTAAAGATGTTTCCTAGAAAGTTACTTTTACGGTATTTTGTTTTTTACAGATATTATTCTAGATATGAACTATTGAAAACTAGTTTATTTTTTTAGGTGACACATTTTGTTTCTTAAACAAAATTCGTTGGTATCAATTAACTGATAAAGCTTTGGTTCAGACAGCTGAAAATGTTTTGTCTATGTTTGATGCTAGACCATTTTAGGAGTTCACCGGGTCGGGTAATTTTGAGTGAACCCTAACTATACAAGGTAACTTTGAGTCCTAACTTTCAAACGCAACCACCTAGCATTTTCCGAAAAACTATACAAAACATTTTATGTTATTATTATTTATTTTATGTTCTATATTATTATTTTCTTGGCTGATGATACCAGACACTTTTGGTAACAAAATATATTGAATTTTAAAATTTATAAATTTTATTACTAACAGACGTAGCCTAAAAATGCCTACTAATAATGATCATCCGTCTGTACAAACCTTTAACTTTCAACATCGTATGTGTTATAGAACAGTCAGTTTACATTTTCTACCAACTAATTAAACAAATAAACCTTTAAATAAAACCTAATTTTAAATGTATGAACATTTTTTGACCCTCCCTTAGTCCAGCACGGCACACCAATACCTTGGTCCATCTAGGTTTTACACAAGCCGAAATATGTTATGAAGTAAAACATTCAAATGGATGTCGATTAATTCTATTCAATATCTATATACAAGGCGAAGAGTTTTGTACAATTAACATAATTTAATTATTATATGCAAATAACTGACAAACGGAAAAACAGTTTTAGGTTTTTTTCCCAATTTTAGAATGAGTAAAAATATTCCATCAAGTAACCATATTTTGGTTGGGCGCTTAAACAAATTGCAATACCGTGAGAATAGCGTTTATGGATGATCGAAACTAGTCAATATTCTCATTGAAATCTGGGAGTATTCTGAGGATCAATTATTGTCTCATGGTTTTATAGCTTTTAAGAGAAATATAAGCTAATTAAAACATTAAAGTTCGCAGCGAAAAAATCCACACTAAAGTTTGTCTTGTTTTATCGAGGTGAAGTTAGGGCTCTAGCCCATTTTTTAACGCGTGAGCCCACTGGGAGAACTTGTGCGAGTAGTGTAGTTGCAGGTAAGTAAGTTGTCTCCACGCAGAACTTTCGCCAAATCTAGGGAAGAAAGGAATCAGATCAGCCGAGTTGAGTAAGAGCACTTCCCCTTTTTGCCCGGAAATACTCTGTGCACGGTCTCGTGTTATAAATCTATCTATACAAGTCCTCTCTCTGTAACATAACCTCGAGAAGACAACTTCGTTGAAGGGCTTTCAACCCTGGAGACTTGGTGTGGGTGAAAATGTCTAGAGGTGAAGTGCAAGAAGGTACGATCTTGGAAAGACATGGCCAAGTAATGTATGACGTAGAAGAAGAGGGTAGAATTCAGAGAAGGCACGCCGATACTTTAAAGTGGAGGGGGAGAAGTGTGATATAATCAGCTGACAGACTTGTTTTATTGTAGTTATAATCATTGTTTACTTGTGTTGATGTTTTCAAGTTGTACACAATTACAATTGATCATATCTACTTTTACAGTTTTTATATTATTTTACAATAACCTCGACCTTTACCTCACCGCATAGTCACTTTACAAATCTAACTTATGAATGCGAGGATCGAACCCGCACTAACGGAGTGATGAGCTCTGGACTCGCGCACGATACCAACCCATCACGAATCCGCTATTTCATGTGAAGTACTATGTGTGCAACAGTACAACTTTCTTATCAAGTAAAATGATGTTTGCTTCTATTGTTATCTGTAGGAAGCTAGGCAGCATTACAATTCAGAAAGCAGGTTTACCAACACGTTATATTGACGTATTTTACACGCACATAAGCACTGATGCTATCACACGTGAACCGACAGGTGTGACGCGTCAGTCAATCTACAGGGTTGGTAAGAACCACCCCCACACCTGGTCATTACTGGCGGGGATTCAATTTGTAGGTTTATTGGTGAATTCCTGTAGGTAATAGTTATTCATTTCTGTTACCAGAGAGAACAAAACGTCGAAGAACAAAACTGTTTGCAGGGTTGAGTGACCTAATACCACTGAAGTCCAATTCCAAAATAATATAGCCTATATGTATATGACGAATTGGAATCGTGCGCAACTCCGGAGCTGATCACTCTGCTGGCGCGGGGTCAATCCCCGCAGTTACCACTTACATTTTTGTAATGTGACTATACGGTAACGCTAGGTAAAGTTCGAGGTTGAGTGGTAGAGATGACTTTGTAGTTCCAACTTCACCTAGTTAAAGAAGACTAACTTAACCTTTACCTTTTATTAATAAAACTTAATCAATTCTTCAGCTCGTTTTAATTCATTTCTAACTCTAAAGCTATGGTTTCCTAGGAAAAAGTTCACCGCTATATTACGGCCGTAATGTTAGCGGTGAACGTAACCGTGACGGTGGACTCAACACAATATTTAAACAGATGTTGACAAAAATAACTTTTGACATGTTGTTTATTGTAGTTGTCGAAGTGTATTTACGTATTCAGTAATGAACAAGCTAGACTTTTGTTTACAAAACAAATTTTGTCATCTGGCGAGAAAAGCTTTAACTAATTTTCACCGCTACTTTACGTCCACCGTTTTCTAGGAAACCACTCTCATCTGATTGTATTAAAAACAAAACTCACCGTCATATTACGGCCGTAATGTAGCGGTCACCGCTTTCTAGGAAACCATAGCTTAAACAAAAACATTATTTTTCTCTAACCAAAACAATATATAATTCATTATTTAACATATGTTTATAAAGTTAAACATAACAAGTAGTTTAATATCATACTATACACCACGTCACTCTCGAAGCTTCGACCCTCAGACAAATATGATTTGGATCAACAAGTTTTCAACAAGTCCCTAAGATATTTATATGCCTCTGTACCAATACAAGTCATCAAAACAGATACCTTACGATCCTCGTCAATTGCATTTACCTGGGAAAATCTTTCCGTCAAGACGAAGAGGGACGCAGACTACTGTTTTTTGAATTTTGCCTTTCTTGATTCCATCCTCGTCACCAAATGTAGTATCTTCCTAGCCAAATTCTTTTCAGTCTGTTTTAATTCATTTTCATCAAACAAAAACATTATTTTTTCTCTAGCCAAAACAATATAGCACCATTATTAACATATGTTTATAAAGTTAAACATACAAGTAGTTTAATATAAATAAACAAATAAATAAATAAATCTATTTATTGCGTAGGAAATCCAAATACATTAGCAGTGGTCAATAGCTCAAGTTAATTTCCCTAAAATTTTACATTCTACCCATCGAAATCTCATTCGGACAACAATATTACATTCACGCCAATCCTCATTCATTCAACTTTCCCACTACTGCTTCTTGTGCCGGTCTGTTGATTATGGGGTTCTGTATGCCATAAACTCGTCTGTGCTGTAAGAAGGTCTTGAAATCAATTCAGCTTTCTTAGATTCAGTTTTAAAACGCCTGGGCGTCGCATTTTTTTTGACGAATTTGGAAGTTTGTTTGACAGCGAACTCCTGCCTGAAATGGCAACGTTATAAATACCGTCCTGTCTCCCAGTTCGAAGGTTGTTCCTGCTCTCTGGTCATCACCTTTATGGGCTCGCATTTTGTTTGAAAAATTGCTGCTTGCCAAGACGACCTCCTCAATTTCCAGTTTTAAAGAGGACGAAAAAATGAATGTTTGCATCCTCCCCACAAACCACTCGTGTGACTTACTGTTTCTTTTGTCTCATCATTGTCAAGTCAACCCTCGACGAGGTGTATACCAAGGGAATGATCAGCATATTTTGAGTTTGCCATTAGTCAATGAAAATGAATGAAATTTGATTTCGTTGAGTTTGTTTTGAGATTGAGTTCATTGAAATATTGAATTTGAGTTCGGTAAACGTTACCCATCCGGTTAAACAATGAGAAACGTGTCGTGGACACAAAGTGCAAATGAGCGTACAAGTGACATAAGAAGGAAGAGGACTACCCTGATTACCCATAATCAAAATTGCCTAATGAAATTGGAAACAGTTTAGTTTTCAGTTAACCTTTTCTTCAGTTTTGAATCATTATTCCTCACAACGTTTTCAAGAAAAACCTGGCGTTTCTCTCTTTACCTCTATCCAGTTATTCATTTCCGTCAGGTTACGGCAAGCCATCTCTCAGTTAAACTGAATTGGATTGTGAAAAACAAAATTGTGTGTAATCGAACGAGAAATATTTTTCTCTAGCATGTTTGTAGCGGTAATTTAAAAAACAATATAGCAATTCATTATTTAACATATGTTTATAAAGTTAAACATAACAAGTAGTTTAATATCATACTATACAACAATATAAATGCAAACAATCTATTTTCACGTTCAAAGATCCAGAGAGCCTACTCAGGGGGTGGTCATAGCTCAGTGGTACAGTGATTGGTGGCTTCGCACCAAATCAGCCCGGGTTCGATTCCCGGGCGCAGTGATAACTTTTCACGATGACCACTCCCCGTGGATCGGAAGCCACGTTAAGCCGTAGATCCATTATATTGGTCGTTTGGCTATTAATTAATGACCCAATCTAGGGAACAGCCCTAGTTTGTAACAAGACTACACATCACCATCCATCAAAAACACTCATCACACTCACCCTTCATTCCATATTCACCTTAAAATACACTTTAGGAGTAGTCGGTGTCTCAAATGAAAGTATTAAAGTATGAAAGTATCAAAGCATCGTTCATAACCAAAAAGCTATCTTTGGTATCTTGTTTTCTTAAAAAATCACCATTTGGTTGTACCTCGTATGTACATCACACCACTGGTAAACGAAATTATCTTTTACTCCATTCTCATCACTACCTTGCATTAGGTTGTATTTATCTGAGACATAAACATTGGAACTACGGATTCGGGATTTAATTATCTAAACCACAACTAAATACCAATATTTACATAATTTCCTCTGATTGAACGTACCATTCTATGTTGCCTGCGCTTAAGACTAGAGCTAAGCACCTGCATAGTGGAACACATGATTCCACGTAAGCAGCCAACTTGCCGAGCTGTGTTAGTGAGATCACAGTTTGATGGCAGTTTCTGTGATCAACCTCACCTCCCTTACACTTACACTTAGGCGAGCTTCGACATTAGGAATCAAGCTCAACCAATCATGAAATGGTTCAATTGATACGGCTTTGTCTTGCCACTTCAATTGTTTGAGTTTTCGACCTCTAACCTCGTGAGAAACTTTTGATAGGTTACCTGCTAGAGTTTATTAGTTGTGAATTTTCTAAATTGTTGCTTTACGTCGACCCAAACCGGTTGCAAAGGGCTTATTATGTCGTTATAAGAAAGTTCGAAAAATTATTCATTTTCAGAATAGTTTCATAATTAAAAGGTTTTGACAGGATTATAATAAGGATAACGTAAATAAATAACTGTATTTGTCGTGTACAAAAAATAACTAAAACAAGTAAGACAAACCTTAAAGTTGTCTTACTTATACCTTTAACTTCATCTTGTGTTAAAATAATTTCACTGTAGGACTTGGTGGTGAAATATACCCTATGTTTACTTACCATAATTAAAATTGTATAAAACAACTTAATGAATTGCATTAAGGTATTGTTCAAAATTGGAATTTTACTTTTAAGTATCGGGGTTAGTACCTTTTTAGGGCGATGTTGAATTATTTAATGAGATCTTCACTTCAGAACCTATAGATTAAACGTCTTATAAAAGGTTCAAAGAATAAAAGTTCAGAGCGTAGTGGTACGAGTATTTTGTTTCCTTACAGAAATAAGACAAATGTAACAGTATTGATTTGTTAACTATTGTTATGTCAGCTGACGCGAGTGACATGTGTTGGCAGCGAGTAACAAGGTTTGAAGATTGTAAGCAAACATGAGTATTTGTCAGCGCTTCGAGCACGCTATTGAAAATATGACTCACAGTAAAACTCGTTCAGTGGAATCTACCATTAGGTCCAACAGCTGATACATCAAGGTAAATATAATATAAAGTTATTTTAGAAATAATTTTTATTAGCCTTACATTATTTTATTATTTGTTGATATTTATGACAGTGTTTTTAATGTAATCATATTGGATGATTTTCCTAAAGAATGGCAGCCGCTACCATATAATTGGACTGACAGCAAAATTCACCGCAATATTACAGCCATAACATACTGGACACCGCTTCTTATTAAACCGTAGCTCTACGAAAGATTTAGGGTGTTTGTTTACCGTTTTTGGGGTTTCCTCCAGGTAACGACAATTTCTCACCTAAAGGTAGAATAATATTGTGTACTAGCTGACAGTACCCGTGCAACGCTACGGGATTTCCATATAACTTAATGTTTTTTCTACAGATATCAATGTTTGTGTTTTTCGGTAAATTATACTGGTTTCCTATCAGTTCACCATTATAATGTTAGTACATAACCAGACCTTAAAATGATCATGTTATCACTTTCTTGTTGATAAAACCGGAATGAAATTTACGTCTTTAAAGCGTTTAAGCTCCTGTCCTCACTCTCGGCAAATGCAACACGGTTCATAATACAAGGTTTATCTATAACGAATGGCAAATCGTGCTAAACTACTATTGAACTTTAGCTTAACTCAGTGAAGAGGGTTAAGGGCTGTTGTTACACAGGTGACGGTTTATGGTTTACCTGACATAATCCTCCCAGCTGACGCCTCGCCCTGTCCTGCTTCACAACCAGCCCGTCACACTGACACCATCACAGGTGATCACGTGATACACTATTGAACTTTAGCTTAGCTGGGTGAAGAGGGTTAAGGGCTGTTGTTACACAGGTGACGGTTTATGGTTTACCTGACATAATCCTCCCAGCTGACGCCTCGCCCTGTCCTGCTTCACAACCAGCCCGTCACACTGACACCATCACAGGTGATCACGTGATACACTATTGAACTTTAGCTTAGCTGGGTGAAGAGGGTTAAGGGCTGTTGTTACACAGGTGACGGTTTATGGTTTACCTGACATAATCCTCCCAGCTGACGCCTCGCCCTGTCCTGCTTCACAACCACACACTGCATCACGATCACACTGACACCATCACAGGTTTACCTGATCTGACGCCTCGCCTGTCCTGCTTCACAACCATCACACTGACACCATCACAGGTGATCACGTGATACACTATTGAACTTTAGCTGGTGAAAGGGTTAAGGGCTGTTGTTACACAGGTGACGGTTTATGGTTTACCTGACATAATCCTCCCAGCTGACGCCTCGGTCCTGCTTACCAGCCCGTCACTGACACCATCACAGGTGATCACGTGATACACTATTGTGCTTACAGTGAAGAGGGTTAATGGCCAGCTGACGCCTCGCCCTGCCTGCTCACAACCAGCCCGTCACACTGACACCATCACAGGTGATCACGTGATACACTATTGAACTTTAGCAGCACTGTTGTTACACCGGTTTATGGTTTACCTGACATAATCCTCCCAGCTGACGCCTCGCCCTGTCCTGCTTCACAACCAGCCCGTCACACTGACACCATCACAGGTGATCACGTGATACACTATTGAACCTTTAGCTTAGCTGGGTGAAGAGGGTTAAGGGCTGTTGTTACACAGGTGACGGTTTATGGTTTACCTGACATAATCCTCCCAGCTGACACCTCGCCCTGTCCTGCTTCACAACCAGCCCGTCACACTGACACCATCACAGGTGATCACGTGATACACGATTGAACCGTAGCTTAGCTGGGTGAAGAGGGTTAAGGGCTGTTGTTACACAGGTGACGGTTTATGGTTTACCTGACATAATCCTCCCAGCTGACGCCTCGCCCTGTCCTGCTTCACAACCAGCCCGTCACACTGACACCATCACAGGTGATCACGTGATACACTATTGAACTTTAGCTTAGCTGGGTGAAGAGGGTTAAGGGCTGTTGTTACAGGTGATGGTTTATGGTTTACCTGACATAATCCTCCCAGCTGACGCCTCGCCCTGTCCTGCTTCACAACCAGCCCGTCACACTGACACCATCACAGGTGATCACGTGATACACTATTGAACTTTAGCTTAGCTCTGGGTGAAGAGGGTTAAGGGCTGTTGTTACACAGGTGACGGTTTATGGTTTACCTGACATAATCCTCCCAGCTGACGCCTCGCCCTGTCCTGCTTCACAACCAGCCCGTCACACTGACACCATCACAGGTGATCACGTGATACACTATTGAACTTTAGCTTAGCTGGGTGAAGAGGGTTAAGGGCTGTTGTTACACAGGTGACGGTTTATGGTTTACCTGACATAATCCTCCCAGCTGACGCCTCGCCCTGTCCTGCTTCACAACCAGCCCGTCACACTGACACCATCACAGGTGATCACGTGATACACTATTGAACTTTAGCTTAGCTCAGTGAAGAGGGTTAAGGGCTGTTGTTACACAGGTGATGGTTTATGGTTTACCTGACATAATCCTCCCAGCTGACGCCTCGCCCTGTCCTGCTTCACAACCAGCCCGTCACACTGACACCATCACAGGTGATCACGTGATACACTATTGAACTTTAGCTTAGCTGGGTGAAGAGGGTTAAGGGCTGTTGTTACACAGGTGACGGTTTATGGTTTACCTGACATAATCCTCCCAGCTGACGCCTCGCCCTGTCCTGCTTCACAACCAGCCCGTCACACTGACACCATCACAGGTGATCACGTGATACACTATTGAACTTTAGCAAGCTCAGTGAAGAGGGTTAAGGGCTGTTGTTACACAGGTGACGGTTTATGGTTTACCTGACATAATCCTCCCAGCTGACGCCTCGCCCTGTCCTGCTTCACAACCAGCCCGTCACACTGACACCATCACAGGTGATCACGTGATACACTATTGAACAGCTTAGCTCAGTGAAGAGGGTTAAGGGCTGTTGTTACACAGGTGATGGTTTATGGTTTACCTGACATAATTTGAAGCCACCATAATTTATCACATTTTTGACTTATCTTAGCTCTTCCTTACAGCACCAAAACGACGCCTTACATTACCGTTCTTAATAAAGCTCAGTTTTGTTTGTTCTGAACATTCAACAAGAGCTGCTTTGATATGTAAATGAAACAATCAATGAAGGTAAATACCGCTGGTATGTAAGCTAACATACTACACTTCCAAAGCAACCACACCAACGTTCCTTATCTATAGCCAATTAGACTAGACTAAGCACAGTGTTCTCATAAATAGAACGCTCAATACAACCATTAACAACTATTCAAAATGTAGATAATGATTCGTTTCTATACAACTACATTGTTAATTAATTTGAGTTTCCTGGTAAAGCCTAAGATCATAATGTAGTGTAGAACGAGTAATTGTGTTTAAGTTTAAGATTTTATTGTTATTTTAAAAGTGCCATTTTTAGGTGGGACTTAATGTATATTCGTATTAATCTGGTAGATACCGTGTACTATAGGAAACCTTGTAGATATTATGAATAGCTGGGTGTCTGGTATGCTAGACTTGTTGCCAAGGGCCTAGCTTACCAGTATATAGTTAGAGTAAGGTCATAGGGGGTGAGGGGGGCAGACAGGTCGGAGACAGGTCAGAGAGAGGTCTTGGACAGGACGTGTTGGATGCGTTTGGTGTTTTGGGCATCGGCTACATGGCTTTTGAGCGAGCCGAGCTTGATGGTGTTTGGTAGGGTAAGTTTTGTTAAGTTTAGTTTCTTAGTATTTTAGGATAAGCGTTAGGTTTTGTTTGTTTTGTCTGATTTAAAGGATAAATTTGTGATAATAAATAGTATGAGATAATTTTACAGTGGTACCAGTGTAATAATCCGAGTTACGCCTTAAAGTGCAAGACAATGACGCTTTTCCAATGTTTTGCATTACGCCCCCGCAAATGTGTATAACGATGCTTTCCCGTTATACTACAGTAGTTATCGTCAACATACAGATCATCCTATCACGAAACCTTTTTTCGTTTTCAATAGTTTCATGTATTTTCTATTACAGTTCTACGGTTACTCTCTGCTATATGGATAGCCTCAGCTTCATATCCCACCCTTGTACTCAGTGCTTGCAAGACTGTGATAACATTCAAGGAGTTAGATAAGCTGTCACGTGCACCCTTCTGGCCGTGACGTCACAGTTTCTACATGGACGCACCCTCTACATAGTTCCAGCTCACTCTGTCGGACTCTTGAGAAACTATGTTGTTGGTACTTTCATAACACCGACACTTCCTAGAGGGTATGTATTTAAGATGAATATGGTAAGTGTGATGAGTGTTGTGAAACTAGGGCAGACTGTTCTCCAGATTGGGTCATTAATTAGTAGCCCAACGAATGTACCTACGGCTTGACGTGACTTCCTAACCACGGGGAATGGCCATCGAGAAAAGGTTGTTCCTGCAGCGCCGGCTGTTGAACCCAAACCGATTTAGTGCTAAGCACGCAGCTATGCCCCAGGGTACGTTACGGGTACGATATGTATATTATAACGATTCATGTGTTTTTCAGTGTTTAAACATTTTACTTTAGTATCCAAATTATCTTTTCTTCCTTCAGTAATTATTGCTCATATATTGTATCCAGTAACATTAGTGTCACAAGGTTGTAATGACTCCCAGAAGAACGGCTTCCTTGTTATCAATTACGAACAGTCTGTTTTTAATCTTGATTAGTTTGTTATCAGATAGACATTTCAGTTTGGTTTTACTTTACCATTTGGCTACACTAGATCCCGAAGTCTTAACCTTTAGGGAACTTGACGTACAATTCTTATATGGCACAGTGGTGCAACCTATCGCCAGAACTTAGTACTGTCAGTGTGATGTGAGTTATAGTGCACAGTAGTGACCGTGACCTTGAACTTAGTGACTTTAGTGACTCCGCAGAGCCGAATTTTTATTTTTTCATTTTTAAGACAGTGACATGAGTCCTAAAATTGAGAGAAATTCTTATCTGGATTTCTAGTTCTTACTAGTAATCTAATCAAATGTTCAAAAACGTGGTCAGTGGAGTCACCGCAGTACATTGTCATCTTTCAAAAAGCCTATTTCAAAAAGATCTTATGAAAATTGTACGCATGAGGTGTTTCAAGATAATGCATGTTTTATATTGCTCTTATGGGACAAACAATAAAATGGCTGATAGGTACTGTGCACCCTTAAGGACGCTGTGTGAACTTCTAATGACCGTTTGGTACTGTTCGAAGAAATACTTGTACGCTAGAACCAAAACAGAAATGAAACATAATTATTTCCACAAGAAGTTACAAAACTATTAGTAATGAATAAAAATAGTTCTACTATACGCAATCCTTACCAAGCAACTCATGTTTTCGGCAATTTTTACATCTTGATTAACATAAAAATTGATTTTATTAAAAGGCAGATGAAATGGTGTTGATCAAGTTCAAGTAACCTAGTTGAGGTCTTCGACTATGCGCAAGGTAACGCAACCGTACTCATTATTCTTAACAACAATCAAGTAAACATAACAATAACAATTAGTTTAATATCAATTTTTTACAATATAAGTATTGTTTTTTTTGACAATATACTTAACATCGTGGTAACACCTGTTCTGAGCTTAAACAGCTGTTACATATGTCTTGTGTGCCTGACAGGACACACAGATTGTACAACAAATGACGTGTATCAACTTTGATCACTGGACAACGCAATGCTTGACAACAGATGTTGGCATCACTGACTTGTAACCAGTGATACCACTTCCGCAGCTGAGAGTTCCTACAACCAAACATATACATGGATAACATAGCAACAAGCGCTACCATGATCCTAGAGAATTTTTAGTGAGCTAACTCTAAAGAGCCTTTTTAAAGGAATGTTCAGCCGAAAAGTTGTTTTCAAATTTGAATTCGTTCTATGATGTTGGGAGAATTTTATTTAACATTTTATAGTACTTTTACTCATCCCATTGTATTTCATTTCACCGATAAGAAATACAAAACAGCAACAAAGTCCAACCACCCAAATGGCCACCAAAATCGGCGGTAAAAACATGTTTATCACAATCGGATTGTAAATACACAATACACCAATTCCAAGTAGGAAAGCCCCCATATACACTTCCTGTGTATCAATTTTCCGGTGGAACTTTGATCAAAATACTTATAAAGGCAACTAGTAAAATATGTCATCCATTGAGGTCTTCTACAAGGGTACAAGTAAACTGCGTTTATTGACAACAATCATATATTGCCTTTTAAAAACAAAATCACCGCCCAATGAGCTTCTTACAAAGTTTCATGGAAATAGGACGAAAATGCACAAATATTTTCAGCATCTATTATTCCGCGATATTTTAATAAGAAATGTTTTGGAAAGCTCAAAGCTATATTCCATTTTTTCTGTGTCCTTTTGATGTGCATGGTGATAGAAATCAATACCTCTAATGCATGAATTTCCTATAGGCATTCACTAATACCTTGTGGTTAAGTGGAAGAGAGGACTTTATAGTCCTAACTTTCCCACCAATAAAGACGATTTTCATTTCATTTCATAATACTGTCTTGACTTTCATACAAAGTTAGTGAAATTGTATCCCTTTATTTGCTGTGAACTTTGAATGTTAACGCAAAGGAAATGAACGTGTTTAACGACTTTTCAACACCCACTGGAGTTGAACGTGTCTGAACAAGCCGATTCCAATTCGTAACGTCCAATTAACGTGAGTGAATTTGTACCAATTAACTGGCCAATTTATTGTCCACGCCATCTCCATTCATTCACTCGCGAATACATGTTTCCTGGAATATTTGCAAACAGTAAGTATGTTTTTAAGAAAGTTCATTTTATGTTTGAAGTATTGTTGTTTCTAAACTGGTTAAATGCAATACCTAACAGTAAGAGTGAGCATCGGTGTAAAAACCAAACTCTGAAAACCCAAAGAAACCGTATAAGCAGCACCTAGCAGCAAATGCTGTTTCATCATGTTTCATTGCTTCTGTACTATGAGGCGTTCCATTCCTTTCCTTGGACAGATGTAAACACAACATAATGTTTATTCTTCAGTGCGTGGTTGTGTGTTTTCGATCCGTGGCGAGTTGGAATAGTGGGCAACTCATCAATCCGCTGGCGCGGGTTCGACCCCCGCAGTCACTACTTACATTTTTAAAGTGACTATGCAGTAACGTTCGGTAAAAGTCAAGGTTTAGTAGTGAAGAGCACTTTGTATTGCTATAATTGCTTCCTTAAACAAGACAAACTTGACTTTTATTTATTTGTTATTTCACTGTTTTAGAGAGGTGAGATTTATTGTGATAAGAGGGGACAAAGGAGTGTCAACACTAACAAGTGATGTTGGAGAGGGCAGTTGACGCGACGGAAGACTGGTCAACAATACTCTCTTGTTAATGATGAGCCGTACTTCAGCGTCACACGGAGAGAAACATAGCCGACACTAAGTCCTAGCGAATTTCCCGTATAACGGGGTGAAAACTACAACGGAAACGCCCTTTTTTACCACTTTTTGGACCCTTCGAAATCTCTACAGGACGCATTTGTTGTCCGATATTCATGAAATCCGGTACAAATGTGTCTTTGTAAAAATCTAGATCAGGTTCGTTAACTAGAAAAATCAGACCATCGAAAATTCTCCTTTGGGGAGTCTTTTCCCCAAAAAATGGGGTTTTATGGTAAAAAACGGTATTTATCAACCGATTTTGATCAAAAGTTGTACAAACGCTCTTAAATTCTCATGTATATAACAAACATGTATACTAAAAGTCAACAAGGTCCGTTCAGCTAGACCAAGATGGCGGCTGAAAATCTATTTGGTTGACGGGTTTTGTTGATTTTTAATGCACATGTCAGGTACAGTACTATAAAATAGTTTACAAATTTTAACCGAAATCATACTATAAATACTGTACAGCTTTTAGAAGGAAACGTGTCCTCAAAATCACTTCCCGTGGATTCATTTTGCTGGGCCGAAAAAGTTTCGCCATTAAACTCAAGGGGTGTTGGGGAACTCAACACTGCAAACCATTTGTTCTATGACGTGTTGTTCTCTTCTGCGAGAGAAATGCATTGAGAGTGTCTTCTTCCTGAGGAAATTCGCTAACAACCATTGTTTGGTTGAAACACGCTGACATCGTCGGGATCGAACCCGTGTCATCAAGTCAGACTGAACACACTGACAGCGTACATACAGGGTTGGTTTTAAATGCCCCCTTAACTTTTTAAAAGGGAAACATTTTAAACCCTTTGGGTAATGTTTTTATAGAACTCTAAAATTTGTCTAAAATTTCTAAAATTTACGAGATGGCGGATTACGGCTACACTAAGCCGAAATCAAAATCAAGTTATAAGACATTTTCACTGCACTTTTCTGTACTGTTCTGCATAGCGCGCTACACATTTTTGTGACACCCTTATATTTCAGTTATGTGTCCAGGTCCTGCCCACACGCAATTGGTTGAAGCACAAAATCTGACGAGTTTTCTATTGTATTTCACCGCAAATAAAAGAGGTTTTCACTGTTGAACTGTTTGCAGTCACCACTTTAACAATAACACACATTGCCAGGCATGTTTGCACTCCATGTTTACAAACCGAGTCAATTTTATCGAAAATACCAAATAATGTTCGGTAGCTTTTATATGCTGGGAGGAAAACTGCCTGACAGTGTGAAAACATGACAGAATTCTTCGGAAAAAAGTTGACTTGATCAGAATAAAATGTTTTACAATTAAATAGTCTCAATTATTATTAAATAAGTCTTCATGGATTCCAAGTATTCTAGTTTCGAGATACCAACTAGCTTGTCAAACACAAACTAGTGTAACTATAAATCTAGTTCTTCCGGTTCACACTGCATCCAAACTTCATAATTAGGTTCAGATATTTCGGCCTCGCTGTGGAGTACTATCTTCAGTCACTGATTGGCTGAAACTTTTTTGACTGAATGGCTAATTTGGGTTGCCAATCAGTGACTGAAGATGGTACTCAACAGTGAGGCCGAAATTTCTCAATCTAATTATGTGGATGAACTAGATTATAGTTGTAACACTGGCCACGAAAGCCTAAGAGTTAAGTGACCTATGTTATTGTTTTTAAAGTTATATTTCTATTTTACTGTTCATTTCTCATAGCAAATTATATAATTATTGTTTGTATCAATCAACACTCTCTGAACTCGTATTAACATCAAATCATAATCGTATGTTTAAGAACATGTTCTGAACTGTTTTTCTGTTACCTAGCAGCTCATTTTTATTTTACATCCCTAGTTTGTTATTAAAATCAGTCTCCCATATCGTAATTTAATATTATATTCTGTTATTTATCAACCAGTATTTACTATCTTTCTATTAATTATTCAATGTTTTCTTTCTAAAAAAGAAACATCAATATAAACTTTGAGTCTCAGCCAGTCAACCAGCTACTGAGGATGACTCTCCACAGCTAGGTTGAAACGTTTAGCAATATTTATATTTCAACTGAGACGCGGTGTAAACCAGAAGCCTTAGATCACACTAATTATTACACAGATGAGGGTAGAAAATACAATTGTATACTACTGATTAATTACACAGTCGTGCAATACTCGTTTTGAGCAAGTATACAAAGCCACAGCAAGTCTGGCGTCAGCAAGTTGCTGAGTTGTTTGGTTCTGAGTTGCTGCACATCACAAGTTTGTGAACAGTTCATATGCTGAGGAAATACGTCAGCAGTTCAATACTACGTAGGCCTGGCGTCAGCAAGTTGCTGATGAGTTGCTGCACATCACAAGTTTGTGAACAGTTCATATGCTACGTCAGCAAGCGGTGTCAGCAAGCAAGCCTGGCGTCAGCAAGTTGCTGAGTTGTTTGGTTCTGAGTTGCTGCACATCACAAGTTTGTGAACAGTTCATATGCTGAGGAAATACGTCAGCAGTTCAGCGGTTATACTACAACACAGTGTAAAAGGAAAGCGTCAACTGAGTTGTTTGGTTCTGAGCTGCACATCACAAGTTTGTGAACAGTTCATATGCTGAGAAATACGTCAGCAGTTCAGCGGTTATACTACAACACAGTGTAAAATCAGCAAGTCAGCAAAGTTGTCAGCAGTTCAGCGGTTTATACTACAACACTGATCACATGCAAGTTTTGTGAACAGTTCATATGCTGAGGAAATACGTCAGCAGTTCAGTGGTTATACTACAACACAGTGTAAAATGTCAGCAAGCCTGGCGTCAGCAAGTTGCTGAGTTGTTTGGTTCTGAGTTGCTGCACATCACAAGTTTGTGAACAGTTCATATGCTGAGGAAATACGTCAGCAGTTCAGCGGTTATACTACAACACAGTGTAAAATGTCAGCAAGCCTGGCGTCAGCAAGTTGCTGAGTTGTTTGGTTCTGAGTTGCTGCACATCACAAGTTTGTGAACAGTTCATATGCTGAGGAAATACGTCAGCAGTTCAGCGGTTATACTACAACACAGTGTAAAATGTCAGCAGGCCTGGCGTCAGCAAGTTGCTGAGTTGTTTGTTCTGAGTTGCTGCACATCACAAGTTTGTAAACAGCTCATATGCTGAGGAAATACGTCAGCAGTTCAGCGGTTATACTACAACACAGTGTAAAATGTCAGCAAGCCTGGCGTCAGCAAGTTGCTGAGTTGTTTGTTCTGAGTTGCTGCACATCACAAGTTTGTGAACAGTTCATATGCTGAGGAAATACGTCAGCAGTTCAGCGGTTATACTACAACACAGTGTAAAATGTCAGCAGGCCTGGCGTCAGCAAGTTGCTGAGTTGTTTGGTTCTGAGTTGCTGCACATCTCAAGTTTGTAAACAGCTCATATGCTGAGGAAGTACGTCTACAGCTCAGTGGTTATACTAGAACACAGAGTTAATTCTAGTTTTCAGGGAAAAAAACTTTGAGATTAGATTTAAATTAGAGTAAGCAACTAATTTACCAACAATATTTTGTTACATTATAAAATATAGATCTTAATTTTTATAAACGCTAAATAGCTAATTAAGATATATAATAAGATAAATTAAGATCTATATTAAGTCATTTGACATAGTATTTAAATTATGTTAGAAATATTTCCAGCTTCTTGATTTAAAGTCGCTATTTGACAAAAATACTTGGGCGGGATGGTGTAGTGGTCAGCAGATCTTTTATATTATAAATAAAAATATTTTTTAATAATTATATTTTGTTTTTATGGAACTCGTCTTTATTTAAACCATAGTTCTATTTAAATTTTAATTGCTTCTAACGATACTGGTTGGTCGGTATCGCACGCAATTCTGGAGCTCATCAGTTAGATCCCTGCAGTCACAACTAAGAATTCGTTAAGGTACTTTGCGGTAACGCTAGGTAAAGGCCGAGGTTGAGTGGTAGAGAGGAGTTTGTACTCCATCCTCACCTGTTTAAACAAGACAAACCTTACCCTTTTTGAGTCCCGGAGTAAACAAAACAGTTAAAGACTTGTCCGCATGTGAAACTGGCGACCCGAGCTGATTCCCAGTTTGAAGGCTTAATAGCCCGTAAAGCAAGAAATTGCCCCTTTGAACACGTTGAATGGAAGGCTTGGGTCAATAGGTTTACGGAAAGTGAGTGGAGAAACTTCTTTGATGTTTTACTTATATTTGGTTTTCAAACCAAAACGTTTAAACTGATTTCGATTGCTTTGTTATTAACGTTCCAAATGCATGTTTGGTTGGTTCTCGAAGCCTTGTATTGTGGCCTACCAAATAAAATCGGTCGTCAATTTTTTCATCAAAGAGTAATACGTACCCTGAGGAATAATAACTTATTAACCTGGAAAACAGAATTTTCATTATAATTTCTTAAAGAAAAACATGCAATAATTTACGTTTTATCATAGTGCTTAATGAGGTTTAAAAATTGATATACTATAAATCCGGTTTTATAGGTACCTGGTAACTGAACGAGTAAATGTTTAGGCACTTCCCGGCGTGCTTTTCCCTCAACCACATACATTTTTGAAACTCTTGGTGCACAACCTTCAGGAAAAATCAGAAAACATTCTCTTTTTAAGGCTCTCACAAGTTGGCAGCCAAAAATTATGGCGTCTGGAAATTTGCCCTTGTACTTAGCCAATATTTTATATCATAGCGGCAAACAGTTGCGAATGCCCCCAAAATACGAGGCCGCAGGCCGAAGGCGAGCCCGAAGGGCGAGTTGATATTATAATTTTCATACTTGCTACTCATATTTTTTATACTAGTTGTTAGTCTTGTTTTATGAAATACGGTTTTCCGTGTTTGATTTAAATAGTAGGTTAAGATACATTAGGACTGATTTTTATTTAATGTTGGCTAAACTGTATTTAATACCATTAGAAGTCCAACTAAAATAGGACTCTTTTTCGCCAAGTTTAGGCCGCATTCTGTCGACATCAACCCCAGAAGCTTTTGAAGATTTGATACGGAGAGAACATAGTCATTGTAATGACTAGCAGCTGTCGAAAAAAAACAACCCTGAACTACGCAAAACATGACAATCGACTGCGAACAAGTATTGGGTATAAGTAAATTCAAAGGTATTACTCGTGTAATACTGTTATTTCGAAAACAAAAGGTTATTAAATCGTGGGCGACAATTTCTCAAAGGGTTTCCTTATTTCGACCCTGGTCGAGCGGGCTTGTTTATAGAAGGGTTGTTTTCCTTCAATATCTACACAGGCGATACAAAAACATCAATTTCAACTCGACCCCTTCATAAACAACCCAGCCTATACAAAAGAATACGGGTTTCGATTATATTGTTTTTAATCCAACATGTTATTAGGCTTAGAGTCTCTAAAACCAGTCAGCTTATTTACTTTTTTATATTTTTATTCGTTCATTCATACAGACATTATATCTAATGAAAAGCAACAATCAAGAAACGCAAGTCTAATTAACATCAAAAGTTATTTTTACAAATACACTCATGAACAACCTGAGATACATGGTAGAATAAAGAAGAAAATGTCTTCTTCCTGTATTAGTGCTAACATATACTTCCCCTATATTCATAACTGATAAGCACATTTTTTCACTTGCAACCTTCTCTCAGATAAATTGTGACCAAACAAATAATGAATCATGGGTAATTGTCTGGTTTTACATGAAAGCTAAAGGGCTAGAAACCTAACTAACAGTTTTGTAATATCTGTGCTCATTTCTTCCTGTTACGCACATACTGAGCCCATTGGTCTTGGTACCAATCCACTTCCTTTTTCCTGCACAAGCCTTGTACCTTCCTCAGTAGGCGGAGTTTGTTTCTGGAAAACGAACAAATGCATGGTTACAGTAGAAGTGATAAACTCCTTTGATATTAGGACCATCAGCGAGTTTTTTTCTTTTATGACACCCAAATCAACAGTGCTTAGGGCAACGAAGAGGTAGAGGACAGGCTGGATTAAGCCACCAGATTTTGTATAGTTGTAGAGTGGGGCTCAATTTTTGACTTTGAAACCAGCATCAGGTGAAACATAATAGGGGCAAAAACAGGTAAATATTTTTGACATCGATTTGAAACCCAAACGATATGCCCAAAACTACCTTACATTTGATACTACTTATGGCCCTTTCAGTGCAATAAATTTTATATTGTAGAACAAAAGGTGCAAAACTGATACAAATTTTGTACTGTGGAGAAAAGAATACATCAGGCCACAGTCCCACACCATCTTAGAATGTGACTGATGATACCAGTTATAGAGAAGCAACCTGGTTAAACTGGGAGATGTCTCACCAGACAAGTTGCTAAAGAGTTCTGAGAAGTGAGAGACATTCAAAAATATGGTGAGAGTGATCCTCTGTAGGAAGAAAGAGTACTGTAAACAGTATCTTGAGCAGGTAGAGTAAAATGACTATATTGCTAGACTGAAGTAATGCTTGTGGTGGTATCAGCTCCAGCAAACAGAAGCGCAGGTGGGTTTAGTACTAAGCCTATAAAACCTAGTAAACTAAACCTAGGAATATTACGAAGGATACATATAAATGAAGAAAAAAGAAGTTCCACTCACGGAGATCTTAGATTGTACGGAGCCGCTATGGTGCGTAAACATTCCCTCCTAATGAAAATAAATCAAATTGTGCGGAAAATTTAAAACCTGGAAATATAGCACCTGTTTCTACGGAAGAAATTCACCTGTGGTGGACCATTATCTCCAGGAGAACCAGCAGGACTGAGAGCGCACAACCATAGAAGAGAACCTTGAGTGCTGGCAAGAACTCGTTCAGACCGACACTAGCGAACCCGGTGCCTCCCCTGGAGTCTTCACACTTGGGCTTCTGAGGCAGCCAGAGCTTCCCGTTCCTGCTCAGGATCCCGGTCTCTCTTTGCCATCTGATCCTAAAACAACCAAAGTACAACAAAAACTGCACGACGTTTCAGAATCTGGAATCTAACCCCGTCTTCAGGTGAGAAGTAACTTTCAAACGTTCAAACAATCACAGCCTGTATTGTTTTCTCTTCCGTGTCCGTATCTCCAAAAAAGGTAACCATCTTCGAGAAGCTCCGAATATTCATGGTAAATTACATAGTGTTTTCATGCCCACCCACTTCTCATAAAATAAAATAACTTTCCAAAGTTGTTTGATCTAAGTTTTATATAATTTAATTGAACCATATTTTTGCAAATATTATTTTCAGTTTTTATGGAACCTTAAGACTTCCATTGGTCCAGTCTCTAACCGTGAGTCACGCACATAGAAACACATGAATCATTCGTCGTTATGCTTCTTGGCAGATATACTATGCATTTAATAACTGTGTATATTTGCAAACAGAACCAAATGATTCCCTCATCGGCTGGGGGTTTGGTCCTGAGTTGCCTGAACAAGGTAAAGTCGTCTGCATGTACAGTAAATATTGACTTACTTCTGAGAAAAGAGGTCACGATATCCGGAGCGTTTGGTGAGAGGGATGGACAACATTGGCATTGGGAAACAGTTGGATCTCACTGAGTCCACATTTCTCGTTCTCCATGTAGGTCTCACTGATCATTTTGTATCCCAGGTTCGTCTCCACCTGGTCAGAGAATTATTTATTCATGATTTTTAGTCGGTAGATGAACTTAGACTTGTTCAACACCACTGTGTGTGTATTAACGAACATCTATCTACAGGGATTTGTATGCTGATCTAATCACGAAAGTAGTTGATAATTTCATAAATTTGACCATTTATCCTGTATTATCATATTTTCTGGAGTACTCAAATAATCTGGGGATCACTAATCCACGGATCAAAGTTGTATTTGATCTGACTTACGTTAAAAGCGAACAGCTTTTTCCTGACATTCTTGATGCCCTGTTCCGGAGAAAGGTAAGCTCTCTGCCCATAAGGTTGAACTTTCTTCTCGTAAAGAAGTCGAGTTGCAATGTCACTGCTTTCCTTAACATTCAAATTCACATGTAAGAAATCAAAATAAATTCAAGAAAGAGAATGTTCAAAAAGATGACCTTTGATAAACTGCTGTTCATTACATGTCTTCTTTCAATCAAGCAACACTGAGACTCTAGTTACCTTGAAGTATATCCTGTTGTATTGTAGGTCCTGGATGCCCACTTGGAGAGGACTCTTGACCAGATCTGTGAGAGTGACGAGGGCGGAGCTGGGAGACTGCTGTAGCGCCACGATGTTGGCGGAGTATGAAGTGAAGAGAAACAGAGCCGTTAGAGAGAGGAAGAACAGAGTAATCCTTCCAGACAGCTTCTCGGGCACTAGGTATGAACCTGGAAGTATTATAATGTTTGGTCCTGGAAATGTCGCAATGGGTTGGAATCATGTGCGACTCGATCCCCGCATGGCACGGGTTCGATCCCCAAAATCGCCGTTTACATTTTAAATTGACTATGCGGTAACGCTAGGTAAAGGTCGAGGTTGAGTGGGTAGAGAAGACCTTGTAGTCCTCTGTTCTTGTTAGTCTTGTTAGAGAAGACTTTACCTGTTTACAGGTTCTTGATGACTTCCAACTAATCAAATGGCTGATCAGGTTCGGGCAAAAGTGATGTTTCGATTAAAGAAAGGTGATTTGGGAAAGAGAGAGCATACGACGAGAATGATATCGAGTAAGAAGACTCAGGTGATGTTTTAGAATGATTGAGGTGGTCTGCATTTCTAGTGGTTTGTTTATTTTAAAACGTTTACCTTGTTGGCATATGCAGCCTAGCACTATGGTGACCAGGTCCATGAAGGTAACGCTGCTCATCATTGGGTAGTCGACATGATACTTCGTAGAGACCAGTTTCTACAACAATAATTTCAATAAGTTCAAGCGATTCAATTCAAACAAATTAGGTAAATCCACAATGGTTATTTCTCTACTCCTCCAATTTATTAACAAATTGTCATAAAATGTTGAGCTATCATATAAATTCCTAAACGCGATATTAGTTCTTAAGTATTGTTTAAAAAATAGAACAAATTTAATGGCAATACAAGAATATGTTATGGTTAAATTTTTTAATCGTCTTAATCCATTATTATTTGTGATGGTCGTCAAAATAGTTAAATAGACACCAAAGACACATGGCTTCACAAACATAATTTTTCCTACTTCTGACAAAAACCGTTGAGTTTCTCCTCCAAGCTACGCAATTTTCCTACACAAAACTGACCTCAACGGAGAAGACGACGATGACGACCACACAGTACACCACGCTGAAGATCCATACCTCCGAGCTGAAGGGAAGCAGGAATATGTTGCTGACGCTGGAGAGAGGAGGCTGACGGAACAACACAGTGGTTCTGCAACGCAAACAGCCAATCATGTTGTTATTTCACTCTTTATAACTGCAGTTTTCAACCTTTTCCCACCAAATAATATGCAACTACTCACGTTTTAAAGGTTGGTCGTTAAAGTAATTAAATGTCCTTTTTAAAAATGCCTCAAGTGGTGAACAAATCTGAAGAAATAAAGAAATAAGAAATCTATTCGACTCTCTCTCTCTTGCAGTACAAATTTAGGGGTTTCTCAAGGTGGCAGCCAAAATTTAGAAATGGCTTGAGGAATAAATTGTATTCTTATTAGGTGAAAATCGGATATCGATAATAAACACTCAGAGTAAGTGCGCTATCAATTCCTACCCTCTATGAGATTATTTTTATTCCTGTGCTAGTTTTCTATAATCTTTTGTTTTGCTTTTCTGCATAGCTTATTGGTCTGGTCTGGTCCTCAGTTTCATAGATGAAGAAAGCCTACGTAAAAACTGTTGGGTGAAGAGGTTGTAATTAAGGAAAACTCACCTGTTTTTAAGTACGGTTGACTGTATACACATTTATACAAAATTTGGTGTTATTTTGTGGATTTTAATTTGGTGTTATTTTGGTGTTATTATTTATTTGGATTATTTAGTGGGAAAAGCTTAATGGTTTAAGCCAGTTCAGTTAAGTCATTAAAGGTGTTTTAGGATTGTAAGGTCAGGAAAAACTAAAGGCAATTAGCTTTCTGTTATTTTCCCCGTATGAATCTAAAACTAAACTGATTTCTCTACTAAAAGGCTGGGACTCGTGGCGTGGTCCTGTAATCCAGCTTCATGGAGGTCAGGTTTTAAGGATGATATAGGTCTAAAGCGGCTCAGATAGTCTCAGTGATCATCTGATGATACCCGCATCAACCCCCACCATCGTTTAGACATATCAGACCATCACCTGCGTGGTTCGGAAGTCACGTTAAGTCGTTGGTCCTTGTATTTCCATTGGTCAGTGGGCTATTAATTAATGACCCATTCTAAGGAAGAGTCGCCCTTAGTTTGTAACAAGACTACCCTCATAACTCATTACTACCCGTCATCACACTCACCCTTCACCACATATTTGCCTTAAAATACCCTCAGGAAGGTGGTCGGCATCTCAAATAGTGATTTAGGCTCGCTCAACGCACTACTCCAAAAGATGTCCTCACCCTTCCGGCCTGGGACCATAATTTCCTATTGGATGTCTCTTGTTATTTTCTTCTAAACCACCTGTGCCGGCGTATCCTGTTGTGGTACCTCCACCTCCTCACTACATTACACGAGGATGGTTAACATCACCTGATGTGGTAGCTCTCCGCAGTGAAGTCCACCACTCTGAGCCTATCTGAGCGCATGAAGAACCCTGTGGCAGCAAAGTCTATCTCTCTGCTCTGCAGTTGACCCATCAATCCCGTGAACGAACCATTCCTCTCCCATCCGTAGTCGTCGGTAGACCACAGCTCCAAACTGGAAATTTGACTTAAGAAGTGCTACAACAATCTCATGAAAGGCTTTAACCTGATAACATGTATTAGATCATGGTCATAACTTTGGCCTACCATAATCATATACCTAGTAAAAACCAAAGAAAAAGAACCTCTGCTGAAATGTTATTGGAGGACAGTACATTTGAAAATACAGAGTTTTCAAGAAGAAGACCCTGTTACCACACGTATAGGATACTACAGTTAAATATATTTGTATCTCAGGGGTCTGCGTTAAAATCATTATCCTGAAGTTTTTACACGAAAAGATTATGGTATCTCCGTATTTTTAGGTGAACTTTTCAGACATTAATAACTCTCTAGAGGACTTTTTAGAACATAAAAAACAAACAAAGGAATAATACCTATTTAACAGTTGCTAGTGGCATCATAACTACTTATTTAATGAATACTTACTTAAAGTTGAGTTGTTGTGCTAAATTGACAACGAGCGGGTAGTGGAGTTTCGGCCAAGTGTCGATATCCGTCATCAAGGACTGTAAAACCCTTTGAACTTCTCAGGGTGGAACAACTGTAACAGTAACAGTGACAGTAAATTTTAATTAAAACAATATTTACAATTTACTCTCTAGAAACATGTCTTGAAATTGATGTTAAACCGCGTATATTGTCTTACTTAAATGTCCACGTTTTATCTAACTCTGTATTTTGGTAAAGTTCAAACACACACTTTTCAAATATTTGAATGTCTCATCACTTGTTTGGTGGTGATTACTATATAGGGTATTTTACGAAACCCTAACTTAAATTTTGAAGGATGAAAATTTTCAAACTAGTTTTGGTTTATGTTATTAGGCAATCTTAAAGTACCTTTTGACGTGATTGGTGGTTTTGTCCCCCTCAAAGTCGTTGTTTTGAGGGGTAAGTCCGGCAGAACTTCTGCTGTATGACCCCCCTTTTTTGAAAGCCAATGATACCTCTCAAAAAATGTTCCGATGCTTCGTTTTTGGTTAAGGGTTTTTAACATGTTCGATTTGTTTCCAACATAAATTACTGTTCATGGTTTGGTTTACATAATAGTAAAGAACAAATGTGGTTATGGTTTGAAGAGACCAAGAGTTTTACAAGTTTCCACTCAATAGAAAAGTATGTCGATAGTATCGTTCATTTCATAGTTGTATGACATTTAAAATGATGGGTCACACTGTGATGGCTTTTGTACAAAACTTCTAACTTCCCACAAAACACCAACTTTGGAGTGAGGGGGCCAACCTCTGGGTTTAAGGTGTCAATAGGCACTTAAGAATTCGCGTAAGTCCTGCCAAAGCGGATTCAACAGTTAAGTTGTTCAGTTTGGGGCGACTTTTGAAATACCCTGAATTTTCAAAGTGCGTTAGAACCCTAGCGCATGATTTCCATATCTCACCACAGTGGAAGCTATGAGCTTAGTTCTGCGCAGGTCACTCCGGTCCGCTCCCCTGGTGACTGTTATGAGTGGACTGTCTCGACCCACCCTGTATACGTACACCAACTCCTCCCCCTCAGCGTACGCTAAAGCCACCTGAGCATACGTACAAGGTGAGAAAACCCCAAACTGTTGTAAAGTTTTTATTCTGCTGTTAGAACATGTGAACCAGCATTTCTAAAACCACTTATAAATTCACTTTCTTTAATATTTCTTAAGGGTGATCTCTTTAATTGTTGTTATTCTACAGCTTTTGAGAAATTGCACCGAAGATAAAACAGTTGTTGATTTTAAGAAAGAGAGTACTGGGTTTTACCATTAGAAATTGTCCGTTAAACTGGCATAGATTAAAACTAAACAGAGTCCATAACTATATTATAGTTAAGCGTTTTACTTTTAGAGTTGAAGTATTAGTTTTATTAACAGTTCACTTAAAACACACATTTGCGTTTAGAACATTTCCTGTCTGTATTATGTGGTTAAACAGAGATGTGTGTAAGTTCCCAATAATCCATAGATTAAATTTTGTATTTAAAATATAGTTTTCAAATCACATTGTAGGCTCCTTGAGTACTGGAACAAACAAGAATGTGGTTATACAATAATTTTAACATCAGCCAGTTTCCAAAATAACGTCCAAAGTTTAAAAGAGTTAAAAAATTAATAATTTAAAAGAAATAAAATTCGTAAAATACCAACAATTTAAATATTTTTCCTAAAAAAAGTAAATTCCTGAAAATAAATCATTAAATCAACACATAACTTTTTTAACTAAGTAAAACTATTTGCTATAAGAATAAATCATACAAAACCAAGAGTATCTTGAATGAAACAACACTGACGAAATGGTTGACGGAGACACAGCTGGAGACAGGGAACAACCTAAGACTGAGGAAAACGACTAAGAATAATACAATGATAATGTAATTATGACAACTATTCAAAAGTAAATTTTAGACAATTTAGAGGAAAATACTGTTTCATTAACAGAAAACCCACTGTTAAACTTTTTTTTTTTTCATATTTTTAATGATTTGCTTTCTATCTATGTTAAGTCAATGCATTTTGTGTTTGCTGAAAACGTTATTACTACTAAATAAAGTGTATGCATTGTAGTTTCAGCAGGCTGTACAGAACGCACGGCGCTGAGCGGCTAAATAGCTACATCCCTGCACTGCGGTTGTTGCCGGTCGGAAATTGCAGGCGCGTATATTCCATAAAGTCTTCGGCTCGCCTGTGTGTATGTGTGCGAAAGGAATCACCATTTTCATTTGATTTTCAACACATTGATTATGTAAAATACAAGCACATTTGTACTGCACAAACTATCCTTTTACTATTAGTTATTAGTATGGAAAATAAATATATTCTTATTCTACAGGTTCAGGCAAAAGTGTGGAAACGCCTTGATAACTTTTTAACCAGTTTTTCAGCGCAACCGAAATTGGTACATTTTATGAGAGGAAACAAAAGTACCTTTTAATGAATACTGACACTTTGCCATAACAGTTTTCAAAACGTTTTTTCAGACGCAGCGTCCCGAAATTTGGTAAAGCAAAGTTATAAAGGATCGAGTGAGTCACCCTTTTAATTTAGGGCTTACGGAAAACCCAAGGGATTCTGAAAACTGGCTGCCAGTTCGATAAATGCTATCTGAAAAAAGGGGTCTCTATCTTGACCCAAAAGAATATTAGCCGTCATTATTCAGTTCAAACCTCATTATTGTGCGGGCTTATAATAATACAATGCTGAACCATATTAGACGTATTGTATAAAGTGTGAAAAACCAAAAAGAAATTAACTATTTTAAGTTACACACTAATTGTATTGTAAGTGTGAAAACACCTTTATAATAACTTTTAACCCGTTTTTCAGCGCAATCAAAATTTGGTACATATTATTAAATTAATTATAAAATTAATTTATTTATAATATTTTAATGCATACTGACACTTTGCACCAGTTTTCAAAATGGGTGAATGGGGGATAGACTTAAATCTCTGTGTAACTTAAAATCGACGTCATTTCTTTCTGAGTTAAGATAGAGACTTCTAGTTTTCAGCATTCATCAACATTTTCTAAGACCTTCTAAATGAGGTGTCGCTCAATGGGCCTCCCTATGAAAGTTATGGGCTACCTCCCTTTTGAAAACTGGAGCAAAGTCTAAAAAAGGTACTTTTGGTTCCTCTAATTAAATGTACCGAGTTTGGTTGCGCTTAAATCTTTGGTTAAAAGTTATAAGCGTTCCACTACTTTTCCTGACCCTATATATTTTTGTATGTATTTTGGAACTTTGTAAACCCTTGTATGCGGGCCACTGAGGCGGACCAATGTACTGACAGGCACTATATTAAATGACAAATTATTTCAAGTGGTGACAATGTGTTGTGGTGACGACACTCACCTCACTGTCCGGGAAGATATTGAGTGCGTCTAGCCAAGGATATTGCTTCACGACGTCCTCCACGGTAAAGTTCCTCCGTTACTTCCTTGGCTCAACGAGAAGCTGAACAGAACCCACTTGTTCCTCAGGGTGAACTTCCTCGAGGTAGAAGCCTGAGCAGGACCATAGGAGCAAAACATATTTTATAGATAAAACTTTTTCGGATCAAAACCACTGATAATATTTTAATTACTTAAAACACAAATTTTCAGTGGTTTTGATCCAACTTATTTTAATGAACAACGATTTAAGTTTGAAACTAAAAAACCATACTTTACTTAATGCAGTTCTTTGCAGCTACATGGAAGTGCATAGAGGGTATTTTCAAATGGGCCAAAATAGCAAAATCTGAAACTTTTCTATATTGAAGCAAACTTAAAATGTCTTAAAAGAAACCCATGTTACAATGGTGTTTAGATTTACATATATTTTGGACTTACCTCTTAGCTACGCAGATAGTGCAAGTGACAGTAACGTTTGAGTACATTATGTCACACATGGCTGAACACATGTTAGAGGGTAGAAGATACACTTATAAAACTCGTACATGTACATTTTTCCATTTTTATCTTAAAATTATGAGATTTCTGTAAATATTATACCGGGTGATTCAGTAAGAGGTTACATTTAGAGTTGGTACCCCTTCTTTATTTATGAAGATAAACAGCTGATATTTTTAAACTGCTTTGTTTACCTTTTACCTTGGCATTTGTTGTTATGGAGCGGTTTTCAACTGAACAGCGAATTTTGATAGTCAACACGTTTTGTTAGAAATGGTGAGAGTTTTACCAACACTGTTCGTGCCCTACGGAATGACTTTGGTATTCATAATCGCCCATCACGTGCTGCAATTGCAAAATTAGTCAACAAATTCAATACTACCGGATCAGTGTTGGATGTCAAAACACCTCTTCGTCCTCATAATGGTCGATCGGCTGAAAACTTTGCTGCAGTCAGTGCTAGTGTTGCGGACAGTCCTTCAACCTCAATTCGACAACGTTGCCAGCTGTTGGATCTGAAGTACAGCACAACTCAAAGGTTTTATCTAAAGAGCATTTGCATGCCTACAAGATTCAATTAACTCAACAAATAAACCAACAGATCATCGCACGCGTCGTGAGTTTGTTGAATGGGTGTTGGAAAACAACGCCGTCAATGACACTTTTGCAAAGAAAATCATTTTCTCTGATGAAGCTCATTTTCAACTCAACGGGTACGTTAACAAGCAAAACTGTCGTATCTGGGGACTTCAAAACCCTCAAGTTATCTACAAAAAGCAAATGTATAAAAAAAAAGTAACTGTTTGGTGTAAGTTTTGGGATGGCGGCGTGATTGGACCGTACTTTTTTGAAGATGCGCTTGGTGTTGCTGTCACAGTTAATGGAGAACGTTATAAGGAAATGATAAATAATTATTTTTGGCCTCAGTTAGAGACTGTCATCAACGACAATGGAAACTATTGGTTTCAGCAAGACGGTGCCACCTGCCATACTGCCGAGGAATCAATGGAGCTTGCTTCACACGAAGTTTCCTGGCCGGGTAGGCTACTATCCCGCTTTGGTGACCAACACTGGCCGGCAAGATCCTGTGACCTGACTCCAATGGACTTTTCTCTGGGGGTACGAAGGACAAAGATTATGTTAATAAACCGACTACCATTGTTGAGCTTAAAGCAGAAATACGACGTGTTATTGATTAAATACCCCAGAGATGACCAGAAGGTGTGGAAAACTTCATCAAAAGAGCCGAGATCTGCCAGGCTGCTCGGGGTGGTCATCTCATGCAATTATATAATTTTCACAAGTAATGTCAAACTGTAACCAACTAGTTTTCATAAAAATATTAACATTTAGAAGAAAAATAATTCGTTTTATTTTAAATTTAAAATGTAACCTCTTAGTGAATCACCATATAGTTTTATTAAGAAACGATTTTATAAATTTGTATAGTGTAATATTATTTTAAATCCTATTTTACAAAGATGCACACTGACATATTTAATTCTATAAACGTTATAAAAATTGAAACTAAAATATATAAACACGATATACAAACAAAAAACAATAAATAAAAATAACAAATAAATAGAAATTACTTAAAACTAAAAATAGAAACAATATTCAGAAGAGAAGAGGCGGTATTGCAGCTCCATCTTCGAAAGGAACGCTCCTTAGTTTTCTTCTCGTCCCACGAAGACGCAGTGAGACTGCCCGGATGACCGATGGCTGGCTCTATAAATATTTCATCCAATATTTGGAAAAACGTTGTATGTTTTTAAGCGTCCAACTTCAGGTCAATATATTATCTAAACACTCTGAAAGCTATTTTCTTTATTCATTTTGCACCACATTATTAAAATACCTTAACAAAAATCTTCTTTCACGCAACGCGGATTTAACTCTTCTACTCGTGCATTCAATAAAACCTGTAACACTCAAACAGTTCATCTCGTGACAGTGCAATTTTTTGAAACTGCCAACCCTTGAAAAAGGAATTTAAAAGCGCGTTTTCAAAGTTGAGGAGAGGTTTCGTAGTTTTTAGTCACTTGAAAAGATAATATTTTACTCCCTTGGACTAAATGTATTGGTTAGTTTTCTGCCCCTACTTAGCAGCATGACCGATTGCAGGTCTACAAAACCTCTTCAACACGAGGAAGGAGGTGTTTAGTACCTGGATGAGGAGGTCTCTGCTAGTGGGACAGTCCAAGTCGACAGCGATCACTTCGTAATTGGTCTCTGGCAAGTAAAGTATGTCCATCTTCCAGCTCTGCATCAAGCCTTGGCGGTTCAGAGCCAATGTTACGTTCCTCTGGACAACTGAAACATTTATATTTCCGTTTTCTTCGGCCAGGAATTGTATCCAAAGAATAATGTTCCAACAACGATAAAACGTATCACAACGTTTCACAAATAAATGTATTTTAAATCTCCTACTATTTTTCAACCGATTTCTCAGGAGAGCGTAGAAGAGGTATGTCCTAGCGGAAGGTTGAGATAGGAAAAATGGAATGTCGCAAGCTACCAACTGCCAACACCATTGGCCTATTTCTGTCAAAGGGTAAAATCCAAAACCAAACCAGGCTGCTGAGATCATAGCTTTTGATATCTAGTGCTTAAGTTTGAAAAGTAATCAAAATAGTTCTCAAAACATATGCAAGATAGCAGCACTTTCTTTATAGTAAGTAAACGACGACCCATGTTCCAAGCAGGCCCGAAGTCTGCCTATCAGGGACACTGACGTCCTGTGCGCCCTCGGTTCATGGCGCCTTCCCGCCCCTTGCTTCAAATTGCCGATTTTTTTAGTCAGTCTACGATTTGTGATTGATTACTACTTCTACTCAAGCTTCGCGGATCGTCATATATGTAAAATAAAACAAATATTAATTAATGTGGCATAAGTTGCCCGGGTGGGACGCCCTAGCCAGTGACGCGACGAGGGCGCCCTCAAACGCAGTAAGCATAATAATCTGTGCACATGAATGTCAGCGCCCGGCGTGGTGGGCACATGGTAGCGAGTGGGCGGGGGTGATGAAGGAGTGGTGAACAACTGTATTATTTTATAAAATCAGATGTTAAGTTTGTTTTGGATTCAACAATAATTGTAAGCATTAAATTATTTAATTTTCCCAGTTGTAGGACCTTGTGTTATTACAAGTTACCATTTGGTGCCTGTAGATCCTACTGTTACTTCGCTTCGCTCACGGTAACTTAATGGAAGGCACCATTCGCTGCGCTCATGGTAGCTTGTAGGAAAGCGCCATGAGCGCAGCGAATAATAATTTGGTGGTGCTTCAAATAATTTGGCGTTAATCGTTTGTATTTATGACAAATTGTAATGTTAATCATCTTAAAACGCCATAACATGACATAATTTATTTTTATATTTTAGTACTTCTAGTAATTTTATCAACTTTCATTAACTATATTATTTGAGAACATAAATTTACGAATCTTTTAGTATGAATTTGGCCGATGTAAGACCTTTACCGCGGGTGGTATAACCGTTGTAAAAACATCAAAATCTAACGAAAGTACGCACTTTGGGTACGTATATCGGTATATAAGATACGTATGGCAAAAATTTGATTTTTTCATTTTTTCCGCATAGTGTTTTTTTAGCCGTTCTAATTTTAACCGTTGGTTTTCGTGGTCCTAAAAGGTGTATAATTACCCGTTAAATAAGCCTAAACACACGAAACAAATAAATTTTGACCAGTTTATCTTTAAAGCAAAATAGCAAACTACCTATTGGAGATAGGATAAAATATCAAATACAAAAGTGGTACGACTTTTCGTCAAATCAAAGATCCGATCACTATTTTACCCGCTACAGTCATAATAGTAAACCACTGCACAACCCCATTTTCGGCCGACGCCATTAACGACCGCTACCGCGCCGGGGGTAAAAAAAGTCGAGTTTTCAGATTTTTCCTGGTGGTTTCACACCAAGACCTTAAAAACGAATATATGGTTGAGGGGGCAGCTTAAGGGAAGTGCTTAAACATTTCTCTCGTTTACCAGTATATTAATACGTTCATAGTTGCAACCGAATACATCATGTACTGTTTACAATACCAAGAACTTTCAAAAGTATACACATTTCTTCTAACCATTCTAACTCAAATCTCTCAAACGAGTGTTTTCTATAAACTGAAACTTATTAAAACAAGATTAAGATCATAATTAACGAACGACAATTTGGAAACTTTACTAATGATGCATTCGGAAGCTGATATGTTGAACTCAGCAGAAATGGTATGTTCAACGATTCATTCAAATTTCTTTTCGTGTGCTACGTTCAATTATTCTATTTGACGTAAGAATTTAGTAAACAATTAACAGATTTGTTTGGATTTAGCTTATATGCCATCCATAATATGTTACAAAAGTTTTAGCTTTGGTGCATGTCAACACAATAATAATTGTACAAGGACTATTCCAAAACAATGTAAAATATATTTGATTAGCCTTAGTCTATTAGAAACATTGTCAGAAGCATAGCACTGATATTAATAGTAAATAATATTAATAGTAAAAATACGTCAATATTTACATCTTGGCACAGTGGGAATCGGAGCCCCCTCCTTCACCAAGACACCCCGGTAGAAGCGCCCTCTGATCATGCTCATCCCGCGCCCTCAGAGGGATCCCAGACCGGGCCTGGTTCCAAGTATGGTTGCAATCACTAGCAGCTAAAAGTAAACGTATTCCGGATTCTATCGAAGAATCCAAAAACAATAAACAGGTGGATTACCTTAAAAGTCCGTCATATTAATACTTAATGGTAATTCGCCTATTTATTGTTTGAGGTTCAGTAATCTGGAGGCGAAAAGAATAATGAAAGAAGAATCCATGCTTTGTGGGGACAACTGAAACCGGGTGGTACACTTTGATGAAACTGTCTTCAGGGCTAATAAGGTCGACCTGCGTAGTTACCAAATCGGCGTCGAGCTTTAACGGCTAACGGCCAACGGAATAGCCTTGGTTATGTGTCAACTGCTTTAGCTTTAGGGAAAAAGGAGTTTAGTCCATTTTCAACAGCTGCAGGGAGTCCGACACTATTCTCGTGGCGTGGTCCTGTAATCCAACTTCATGGAGGTCAGTGAGGATGATATAGGTCTAAAGCGGCTCAGATAGTCTCAGTGATCATCTGATGATACCCGCATCAACTTCTACCATCGTTCAGAGATATCATACCATCACCTGCGTGGCTCGGAAGTCACGTTAAGCCGTTGGTCTTTGTATTTTCATTGGTCATTGGGCTATTAATTAATGACCCATTCTAAGGAAGATTCGGATTTAGTTTGTAACAAGACTACACCTCATAACTCATTACTACCATTGATGATTATTGCACATGTTACGACACTGTGCAGTGTGCGCAAATGCATTCCTCCTCGCCCACAAATAGAACCCCTTCCCTTAACTCTTAGGCTTTCGCGGCCGGTGTCACAACTATAATCTAGTTCTTCCAGTTCACACCGCGTCCAAACTTCATAATTAGGTTGAGATATTTCGGCCTAGTTATGAAGTTTGGACGCAGTGTGAACCGGAAGAACTACGAGATCACCCCCTACCTGTCGACCAGCAGACATGCAGAGACACCAGCCTCGTGTTGTGAAGTTGACACACATCAACGATGACGTCAGATATCCACTGAGCCTGATCCTGCCTGGGTGCCTCAGCAGTAACCAGCGTCAGCAAGCTGCTGAGTAGAGAGAGTGTCCGCATGGCTGACTCCAATGTCTCTGATGAACTGAACCTTTCATGACTTGGAGTCCTCTGACAATTATCCTTCACTTTGATCTCTGTTTGCTCTTCAATCCTCTGCAATCTGATTGGCCACTCACAGGCACGCACTCAAAGCTATGGAATCACGGAATCAGACTTGTTTGCCTTTGTCGTTTTCCACTTTGGCTAAGCTTTAATAAGCTCTTGACTTGGCTTTGAGCATTGCTCATCTGATTTTATTTTTATTTCGTGTCTTATATTGTTGATGTACCTTACAACTTGAATTTCGTATTATTTGAGTTTTCAATTCCGTGTTTAATTTGGTTAAATATTTCTACACAAGATTGATATCTCAGCAGAATGTTCTGAAGTATTGAGTAATTCCATTGACGTACCTAAAATTATCAGTGGGGAGAAAAGATAAAGATACAGTATTTGAACTAAACATATAGTTTGTCTTCAACAGTAAACTTTCAAGGAATAAAAATGTTGTAATTACACTGTTTGATGAGCAAAACATGTTTACATCCAACAGAAACCCTTATTTGTTTTTGAAGTACTGCTCAAGTTTTTCCAAGATATTTAAATTATTTACTTCTATTACCAATTTTCATGTGTATTATTAAAAACAGTTTCTTTTAAACATCCTAGTAATAGTAATACAATTGAGACATATGTCTTCTTTTTGGTTTCTAGGGACTTCCCCTTAAAAAAACGGTTTAATAATTGTTAATTTCAAAACAAAAACACTTCGGTATTTCTCCCTAATACAAATCCGTAAAACAAGCCTCGTATACTCTGTTTGTATAATGTTTTAATTCACCTAATCATCAGTACGGAATGAATACGAACATGAATACAAACATACAGTCGGAAACTTTCCTCGCCCTTATGATCTATACAAACATCAAATGAAGATACAAACTAAAACATAAGGTTAGTTACTAGGGCAGTTTAAACTTGAGCTAACTCTAAGTGCACAGTTGTGGACAAGGGGCTCTTGTAAGTTTGTGGACCAATTACAGCTTTGGTCTCCAATTGACCATGAAACCGAAACTTGGCTTAACAATCTACTCCCAAGTACCTGGAGCAAGTACGCGTAGAAGGTGACTTGGAAAATAGAAGTTATGAGACTCGATTGTGCAGCGGGTTTCAAAAGTGCTCGCCTCTCTGCCACCCGAACTTTTGAAGGGCCGAAAACTTGTTAAGTGCTTTGGATAATTTTATTAGGATATACTCGTACTTAGGTTTTCAACTATTGTGTTATTTCAAATTTGGGGCTCAAACTTTCGTAAGAGATTTCGGACTTACCCCCTAAACCTTTATGAAAGGGTTAGAAGGGTTGGGTGGGGGGTTGAGGGGTTAGCGAAAAATTACCTCTAATTACGAATTCCAAAAGTATTCAAATCCAACTATACCTTAAAATATATTTCCGAGGCTGCGTTCTCAATCGGTAGTTTAAAGCATGTATGTCGTTTTGCACACCCCGGGGGACACAACCACTTCTTGTCACTTAGTGTGAGTATATTCTCAGTATTCAGCTGTACCCAGGGTCAGTGTGTGACAAGGAATGGTGGAACAGTGAGGGACTGGTGAGATTAGAGAACTGCTTGCAACTTGTCTCGTCTCAGGGCTTACGTGGGTTTACAGGATTATCTAGGCTTGACACACCCCGGGGACACAACCACTTGTCACTTAGTGTGAGTATATTCTCAGTATTCAGCTGTACCCAGGGTCAGTGTGTAGACAAGGAATGGTGGAACAGTGAGGGACTGGTGAGATTAGAGAACTGCTTGCAACTTGTCTCGTCTCAGGGCTTACGTGGGTTTACAGGATTATCTAGGCTTGACACACCCCGGGGACACAACCACTTCTTGTCACTTAGTGTGAGTATATTCTCAGTGTTCAGCTGTACCCAGGGTCAGTGTGTAGACAAGGAATGGTGGAACAGTGAGGGACTGGTGAGATTAGAGAACTGCTTGCAACTTGTCTCGTCTCAGGGCTTACGTGGGTTTACAGGATTATCTGGGCTTGACACCCCGGGGACACAACCACTTCTTGTCACTTAGTGTGAGTATATTCTCAGTATTCAGCTGTACCCAGGGTTAGTGTGTAGACAAGGAATGGTGGAACAGTGGGACTGGTGAGATTAGAGAACTGCTTGCAACTTGTCTCGTCTCAGGGCTTACGTGGGTTTACAGGATTATCTCTTGACACACCCCGGGGACACAACCACTTTTGTCACTTAGTGTGAGTATATTCTCAGTGTTCAGCTGTACCCAGGGTCAGTGTAGACAAGGAATGGTGGAACAGTGAGGGACTGGTGAGATTAGAGAACTGCTTGCAACTTGTCTCGTCTCAGGGCTTACGTGGGTTTACAGGATTATCTGGGCTTGACACACCCCGGGGACACAACCACTTCTTGTCACTTAGTGTGAGATTCTCAGTGTTCAGCTGTACCCAGGGTCAGTGTGTAGACAAGGAATGGTGGAACAGTGAGGGACTGGTGAGATTAGAGAACTGCTTGCAACTTGTCTCTGTCTCAGGGCTTACGTGGGTTTACAGGATTATCTGGGCTTGACACACCCCGGGGACACAACCACTTCTTGTCACTTAGTGTGAGTATATTCTCAGTATTCAGCTGTACCCAGGGTCAGTGTAGACAAGGAATGGTGGAACAGTGGGACTGGTGAGATTAGAGAACTGCTTGCAACTTGTCTCGTCTCAGGGCTTACGTGGGTTTACAGGATTATCTGGGCTTGACACACCCCGGGGGACACAACCACTTCTTGTCACTTAGTGTGAGTAGATTCTCAGTGTTCAGCTGTACCCAGGGTCAGTGTGTAGACAAGGAATGGTGGAACAGTGAGGGACTGGTGAGATTAGAGAACTGCTTGCAACTTGTCTCGTCTCAGTGCTTACGTGGGTTTACAGGATTATCTGGGCTTGACACACCCCGTGGACACAACCACTTCTTGTCACTTAGTGTGAGTATATTCTCAGTGTTCAGTTGTACCCAGGGTCAGTGTGTAGACAAGGAATGGTGGAACAGTGTGGGACTGGTGAGATTAGAGAACTGCTTGCAACTTGTCTCGTCTCAGGGCTTACGGGTTTACAGGATTATTTGGGCTTGACACACCCCGGGGACACAACCACTTCTTGTCACCTAGTGTGAGTATATTCTCAGTATTCAGCTGTACCCAGGGTCAGTGTAGACAAGGAATGGTGAGGGACTGGTGAGATTAGAGAACTGCTTGCAACTTGTCTCGTCTCAGGGCTTACGTGGGTTTACAGGATTATCTAGGGCTTGACACACCCTGGGGACACAACCACTTTTGTCACTTAGTGAGTATTCTCAGTTTCAGCTGTACCCAGGGTCAGTGTGTAGACAAGGAATGGTGGAACAGTGAGGGACTGGTGAGATTAGAGAACTGCTTGCAACTTGTCTCGTCTCAGGGCTTACGTGGGTTTACAGGATTATCTAGGCTTGACACACTCTGGGGACACAACCACTTTTGTCACTTAGTGTGAGTATATTCTCAGTATTCAGCTGTACCCAGGGTCAGTGTGTAGATAAGGAATGGTGGAACAGTGAGGGACTGGTGAGATTAGAGAACTGCTTGCAACTTGTCTCGTCTCAGGGCTTACGTGGGTTTACAGGATTATCTAGGCTTGACACACCCCGGGGACACAACCACTTCTTGTCACTTCTTAGAGTGAGTATTCTCAGTGTTCAGCTGTACCCAGGGTCAGTGTGTAGATAAGGAATGGTGGAACAGTGAGGGACTGGTGAGATTAGAGAACTGCTTGCAACTTGTCTCTCGTCTCAGGGCTTACGTGGGTTTACAGGATTATCTAGGCTTGACACACCCCGGGGACACAACCACTTGTCACTTAGTGTGAGTATATTCTCAGTATTCAGGTGTACCCAGGGTCAGTGTGTAGATAAGGAATGGTGGAACAGTGAGGGACTGGTGAGATTAGAGAACTGCTTGCAACTTGTCTCGGCTCAGGGCTTACGTGGGTTTACAGGATTATCTAGGCTTGACACCCCTGGGGACACAACCACTTCTTGTCACTTAGTGTGAGTATATTCTCAGTATTCAGGTGTACCCAGGGTCAGTGTGTAGATAGGAATGGTGGAACAGTGAGGGACTGGTGAGATTAGAGAACTGCTTGCAACTTGTCTCGTCTCAGGGCTTACGTGGTTTACAGGATTATCTAGGCTTGACACACCCCGGGGACACAACCACTTTGTCACTTAGTGTGAGTATATTCTCAGTATTCAGGTGTACCCAGGGTCAGTGTGTAGACAAGGAATGGTGGAACAGTGAGGGACTGGTGAGATTAGAGAACTGCTTGCAACTTGTCTCGGCTCAGGGCTTACGTGGGTTTACAGGATTATCTAGGCTTGACACACCCCGGGGGACACAACCACTTCTTGTCACTTAGTGTGAGTATATTCTCAGTATTCAGGTGTACCCAGGGTCAGTGTGTAGACAAGGAATGGTGGAACAGTGAGGGACTGGTGAGATTAGAGAACTGCTTGCAACTTGTCTCGGCTCAGGGCTTACGTGGGTTTACAGGATTATCTAGGCTTGACACACCCCGGGGGACACAACCACTTCTTGTCACTTAGTGTGAGTATATTCTCAGTATTCAGGTGTACCCAGGGTCAGTGTGTAGACAAGGAATGGTGGAACAGTGAGGGACTGGTGAGATTAGAGAACTGCTTGCAACTTGCTCTCGGCTCAGGGCTTACGTGGGTTTACAGGATTATCTAGCTTGACACCCCTGGGGACAACCACTTCTTGTCCTTAGTGTGAGTATATTCTCAGTGTCTGTAAGTTTGTGGACCAATTACAGTGGTCAATTGACCATGAAAGAAACTTGCTTCTACTCAAGTACCTGGGAGGAGTACACAGCTGAAGGTGACTGGAAAATAGTTATGAGACTCAGTGAGGTTTCAGTGTGTAGAACTGAAGGGACTGTGTGGATATTAGGAAACTGCTTGGCAACATTGTGTCATTTGGGGCTCAAACTCAGGAGACTTTACTTTAGGGTTGAAGTTCAGTTAGGTATCAACAGAATTGATTGAACTATCTGTTTCAGGCTGCTTCTCATGGTAGTTTACAGGATTATCTAGGCTTGACACACCCGGGGACACAACCACTTCTTGTCCCTTAGTGTGAGTATATTCTCAGTGTTCAGCTGTACCCAGGGTCAGTGTGTAGACAAGGAATGGTGGAACAGTGAGGGACTGGTGAGATTAGAGAACTGCTTGCAACTTGTCTCGGCTCAGGGCTTACGTGGGTTTACAGGATTATCTAGGCTTGACACACCCCGGGGGACACAACCACTTCTTGTCACTTAGTGTGAGTCTATTTACCTGCTGTCGTTTTCATTTGTGTCTTTAAAAGTAGTGCGTCAATGTTTATGTGATTTCATTTTTATTATTAACTTTGTTATGTTTTAAATTCGTTAAAACCATTTTAATTGAGTTCTTTGTTTTATCGTGTTTTGTATTTTTGCATGTTATTGTTTATCTCTCTCTAACTCATCTTACACAGACAAGCACTTTTTGTTTTACATTTTGAATACTTTAGAATTTAGGTTTAACTAATTTAAGTAAAAGTTGGGTAAAGGTTTAGCCCAACAGGTTCTTTATGACCTTTTCATTGGAAAAACCTTTTCCTGTAAATTAAGAAACTGATCATACAAATTTTGATTTGAACTGGAAGAAGAGTTCAGTGAAATCTCTTATAAATCAAGAGAATACAGTCGATGAGTTTAATACGTCACAGAGAGCTTTGAAACATGTTTTCTCTTCAACTTGTTCCATGAAAGGCTCTTTGAAGTTGTATCATTGATTAAAGTCTAAATAGAAGGAAAGGAACCTGTCACAAATACTGATTGAATTCGTTTCCAATATCTTAACTGTTCTTTGGAATTCAAAAGAGTAAAATCAATTTAGAATAAGACTTTTTTCTGTTCAGTCCGATTTCCATTTCTTTTTTCTTGTTATAACTTTTTTCCTTATAAGAAAAGTAAGTTGGACATGTCTAAAGAAACTCTGTGTCTCTGAGGAGACATCCAGCGTTGCAGGTCTCTTATGTACAAATATACATTTTGTCAAACCAGTTTCTCATTATTGTGTTTTCTTTTACCTATTACCTTACCTGAGCCATTTAGATTGTATATAAGAAGAGAATTTGTATCATACTAAAACTGCTTAAGGGTTGAAAATTAAAACTGTTTATGTATTTTTTAATTTGTAACGGAAAAATTAATTTAATATTTGTTATAATTTTAATTTGAAGGTGTAATGTAAGACTAAATATATATTTTTTTTGTATGAGACAACTTCTATTTATACACTCTTTTAAATCAATCTTGGTTTTTTTGTTACATTTAAAACTTATGATAAAATGCTTGTACAGTACTAACTTCAAATTGATAGCAAAATAGTTTTCTCAAAAAATTTAATATGGATAAAATGTGTTACATATTTAATTTGTTGTATTATATTATCTGAGTAAAATATTGCCAGCTTGTTTTATAAAAAATTCACTGTCAATTATATTTGTTACTAAGAAAGAAATCTGTTTGAAAGTGTTAACAAAAACACAAATATTTATAGTGCATGTTCTCCAAATGTGTTGAATAACTAAAATTCTAGCAAAGACAATGTTAGTCGATTGTGCAAAGATCAAGATTTGCTACCTAAACCATACTTGATACTTACTTACTTGATTTCTTCATCGTTGACTGGTATTCCAGATAGATTGCATCATCCCGAGCAAAGATAGCAGTGCGAATGCTGTCCCTCGGCTGCACATGCTCAAGTTTGTCGGATTTAAATTACTTAATTAAATGTGACCAAATTGAGCGGTTTTCAAAAACAAACAAATTTGCGCTTGTGTCAGTGACAGTCTCCCAGAGCGCTATCTGTGCTTGGGCTGCCAAACTATGTTGATTTTCTTGATTTTGTTTACATTTACAGTACTTTGTGGTGTTCATTAATATGAAACTAGCTGTATTGATGGGGGCTTCTGCCCCCAGACCCTGGCACGCCTCTTCGCTATGAGCCAAGCACTTCGCTCACGCCTTGGTGCCCCTTCCTCCCCCCAAACAATTTGGTAGACAACCAATATATTTTTAAAATCACCATAACATTCCCTTTTTTTAAACCCAGACCGATTTTTATATTTTTTTATTTCTTGCCCCCCTTTAACCCTCCCCATTTATTGTCTTTCAATATCATTTTTCTGAATCTTCTTTGCCATTTATGTTTAGTTTCACATAAAAACTGTATTTAGACCAGTAAGGCTAGACTGTTATAGAATTTGTATAATACTGGTAGTTCAATAGAAATAACCCAACAGAACAACCTGGACAGCCCCATACTCCCATACTTGTACATCTAAATTCAATATGAGTTACTGCAAGGCTAAATAAAACCCATACTGTAGAATAAAATTCAATTTATCTTTATCTTAAGTTCAAAAACTACAAATACACAATATGTTACATCTATTAGGAATACGAACATTTTAAATTACCAAGGAATACTACTGAATTTTTCTTTATATTTACATCATAAAACAATAAGAGCGCTATATTTTACACCCTTGGAGACACAAGAATTTTTAATTTCTTAGGAATATAATATTAAGTTTAACTTATAATGTCTCATTGTATTTTCATTCATCTTCAACGTATGGAACATCAACTTTTAAGTCTTCTTCATTGGGACAAAACTGCGTCAGGAATGTTGTTTCTGGCAACACTGAAAAAAAGGACAAATTTGATTTTGGATAATCAAAAGAAAACTTTATATTTTACTCTTTAGTTTACCACCAATTAAAGAAACGGTGACGGTTTTTATGCTAGTCTAAATAATTCTCAAACGAGGCTTCAAGAAATAACTAAGGTTTAAACTAAGTTTGACTATAAATTCAGCTCTGGTGTGTACATCCAAACATTTTTTTATATGAAGAAATCACAATTTATATGCTGCTGTATTGGGTGACTGCTTGCTTGCTAACTGTGGATCCATAGTGATCCTGTGAGTCCATAATCAGTTCATTTACCATTTTACTCCCAAAACAACTTCGAGTGCTGTTTCATTCCCACGACAACATAAGAGTGTTGTGTTCCATATGCTACAAATTAATTAACATGTGTTATTTATACAATGAGTTGAGTTAGTAAAAAACAATCTACTAATTATTCCAGAAGAATTACGCAAAGAAATGTTAAACCGATTCACTCTGCCGCCACTTTGGCATAAATAAATGTCGTCAGAGAGCAAGCAATAGCATGTGGTGGCCAGGCATTTATTATGACATTGAGAAACACGTCACTAACTGTTCCCATTGTGTACCCTTCAGACCACAACATCATGAACCTTTAATTGCAAGTGAACTTCCATCTAGACCTTGGGAAAAACTGAGCATTGATCTGTTCAAGCTAGAAGGGTCCTGGTATGTAGTCTTATTTGATCAGCTTGTTACCCGGCGATCTTTAGTTCGCTCACTCTTATTTTGATCGCGATCCAGAGGCATGACCTATTTTTAGTGGGTCAAGGATTTGAAGACGAGTATATATGCAGTTATAGGAGGATTGTAAATCTCTTCTTTATTTTTGAGTTGATCTGTATCTGGTTGCTGAGAATTAGAGTGTCAGGGTGTACAGGTAAGTTTTCCTTAATCTTCTATTGAATAACAGCTGAGCTGGACTGAGTCCATTTGAAGTTATAGGAGTATTACGATACGCTAAGAGACTCATGTACAGATGAAAATAGCAAAAAGCATTTTACTTAAAGGGAAAGAAGATCTGTACATGAGTCTCTTGAGCGTATCGTTTACTCCTATAACTTCAAATGGACTCAGTCCAGCTCAGCTGTTATTCAATAGAAGATTAAGGGAAAACTTACCTGTACATTCCTGACACTCTAATTACTCAGCAACCAGATACAGATCAACTCAAAATAAAGAAGAGATTTACAGATCCTCCTATAAAGCTGCATATGATACTTCCACGTGCTAATCTGTAGGTCTAAAGCGCCAGCATCCATCCCAAAACCTCCATAGTAAAACTGATCAGAGAACAGTTCCCAAATCGTTACCACCTTATGCCTTACAACAACACATCTGACACATCTGTTCAAGCCAAACCGCCAATTCCATTCCTCCACCTTGATCTTAAACAAACTCCGCAAAAGTCAGCCCTCCTGAGAATGGCCAAACCAATGCAAGCAGAAGAACTGAAGACAATCTTCATCAACCGGACATGGTAGATCTCAGAAAGGATGGATCACCTCTGATAGAATATCGAACAAGATTTGGACGAAAAGTAAAGCCCATCGCAAGGTACCATTGAGGCTTGAAGGGGAGAGATGTTCCATATGCTACAAATTAATTAACATGTGTTATTTATACAATGAGTTGAGTTAGTAAACAAATATTATTAACTTTGAATGTTACCTAAAATAAAACAATTTATTCTTTTCATAATTTAAACCATATTATTTCTCTGGAGAATTTAAACAGTTGTTTCAATTCCCATAACTTTCGAATGCCGCTTTTACTTTTCGATAACTTTCGAGTGCCGTTTCATTCCCACGATAACATCAGAGTATTGTTTCACTTCCCGATAACTTTCGAATGGCGCTTTCACTCTTTCGATAACTTTCGATTGCTATTTCATTCCCACGACAACATAAGAGTGTTGTTTCAATTCCCCGATAACTTTCGAATGCCGTTTCACTCTTTCGATAACTTTCGAGTGCCGTTTCATTCCCACGATAACATCAGAGTGCCCTTTCACTCCCTCAGGAACTTTCGAGTGCTGTTTCATTCCCATAAGAAATTGCTGTTTTACTTCCCCAATATCTTTCAAGTGCCTGTTCACTCCCTTGATAACTTCAGAGTACCTGCAATACGTTTCACTCCTACAATTTGTTCTAAGTGCTGTGTGTCTAGGATTAACCATTTTTGTCCTACAATAACTTCTAAATTCAGTTATACCCCTGCAATCGTTTTCGAATGCATGTATAATTTCGACAGAAGTACTCTTTTGTACACGGTATTTGTTACGATTTACAAATATTGTTTTATTCCCGTGAATGACTTAGGTAACACATGAATTACTTAGGTAAAGGTAATCAAGGTAAATGTTTCGGGGGGTAATTTAAACCTCCCAAAACTTGATTTAATTCTTAGCTTATCCATCATCTTACGGATTTGTCAGGGTTTGAGTGGACACCCTGCTAGAGCTGATTCTTTGTTTGATCCACTCATAACAAAATAAATGTAACTAGTTTTTTCTCAAATTAAGAGTTTCAAAGTAGGCTTATTATAAAATAACGTTTGCCAAAATGTAGGTTTGTTCTTTGATTGGTGATGCTGATTGATTAATCAACTTAATATTTGAAGGTAAATTTATGTTTTTACCTGGAGATTTTAGAGGAGAAATACTTATGTCCCGAATATCAGCCGAAGTGAAGATAGGGTTTTCCCAAATCAAGGCAAGGTCATCGATAGTTTTCTTGGACATTTTCAAGTCCTTGAACATGAAGTCTGGCAGTTCATCTAAAATGTAAATTACAATCAAATGATTGCATGAAGAAAGGCATTTAAACTACTTGCTAGCTGATTTTTACATAAATGTTAATTTTATAAATGCTACAATGTAATTAGATGATAGGCCTTCAATAATCCGTATTGAACACATATAAAATAAATTAATATATAAAGTTTCAAGTACAGTAAAACTTGGTTATAACGTCATTGAAGGGACCAGGAAAATATTAACGTTATATCCGAGTGACGTTATAAAAGAGCTGAGATAAATATGAGTGTTAGAACAGTAAAAATGCCATTTTTACCTTATACAAAACTATTTATTAAAATTTACATGTACACTAAATACACATTACATTGAAATATGTGAAATATTGAAATATATGAAGTATAACAAAAACAAATGCTAGTCAAATGAAATAAAAATATAACTTGCTACTGTATTAAAAGCTTACTGGCGAAAACAATCTGTTATCTTCTTTTGACAAGTTTTTCTGAATAATAAATCCTCTCTGTCGTGGCTGCAAACTTCTTGAACCGCACTGAGTGTTGAAGCAGTTGTTTCTCTGAAGCAGAAGAACCGAGAGAGTCTCAGCTGCCTTCATTGCTTCTTTTGTACGAAGGACAAAGCCGCACCATCGAAGTCTTCTGTGTCAGCATCTTCATCAGGACTATCTTCAGCCCTTGTTCTGAACATCTGCGACGATCTCTGCATCACTCAACATTTGGAATGTTTCCACTTGATCGCCTACTGAAGCGTATGAATCAATGTCTTCAAAGTTGGTCTGGTCAACATTAAACTGTGAAATCCACATTGAAAGAGGCAGTTCGTCATCTTGGTCATAATTTTCAAGAGATGCAATAGATTTCAACTGAGCTTTGTGGAAGCACTTAGAAATCGTCATTGGTGTGACACTCCTCCAGGCGTTGTCCAGGAATTCTATGGCATCCAAGATTGTGATGTTTACGGCTGTGCTGTGTCCATGCTAAAAATAATTTTCTTCAACAGGAACTTCCGGTAGTGACACTTCAAACTTCTTATGACGCCTTGGTCCATGGGCTGAAGAACACTCGTACAGTTGGCAGGGAAAAAACGAGATTGATGTTGGTTAAATTTAATTTTGGGTGTGCTGCACAATTGTCAACAAGAAGAAGAATTTTTCTTTTTTTCAAAGATAACTGTTGATCCCACTTCCTCAACTCTTCTTCAAAGATCACAGAAGTCATCCAAGCTTTTTTGTTGGCAGTGTAGTTCACCGGCAGTTTTTTTACGTTTTTAAAACACCTAGGACGCAAACTCTTTCCGATCACTAAGAGCTTTCTTTTTTCGGTTCCTGTCATGTTTGCACAAACGAAAGCCGTTATTCTCTGCTTGGAAAGCTTTCCACCAACACACTTTTCATTTTTAAACTGGAATGTCCTGTCTGGAGTTAACTTGAAGAAAATTCCTGTTTCATCTCCGTTGAAAATGTCTTCATCCTTGTAACCTTCTCTTAGAGTTGGCCACGTTTCCTGCATCCATTTGCTTGTAACATTTTGATCAACACTCTTTGCTTCGCCACAAATCTTCGCAAAAGAGATTGAATGTCTGGCTTTAAAACGATCAAGCCAGCCGTTAGAACAAGTGAAATTAGAACCGAACAATTGTCCAAATTCGGTCGCTTTCTCTTTGAGAATTGGTCCACTAATAGGAATGTTAGCGCTGCGACATTGCATAAACCATTTAAGTAACACTGTATCCACATCACCGTGTTCGCACTTCCTTATTTTCTTAACGTTTTCTCCGTCTTCCTTGAACGCGGTTAAAACTTTTTCTTTATTTTTTAAAATTGAACCAACCGTAGAGTTTACCAGGCCGAACTCACGACACACATCAGCGATTTTTCTTCCACCTTCAACCGCTCTGATCACCCGCACTTTTTCACTTATAGGAAGCGCTTTCCGTTTGACGCCACGACTTGCCATTGCACAAATTTATAACTGTCAACACGCACGATGTTCACTCGTAGGTAGGTAGCAGTGTGACTGATGATTTGTCGTAAGTATCAAAACAAATCAATACAGTGTCACCACAGTCACTCACCTTTGTAGAATGTAGGGGTGGGGTGGGAAGGGTCAGACACAGGTATGCTGGGCAGCCCCGGCCGACCCCGAAGTCGCCGTAAACAAAAGAGTTGCACGTGGTCAACAGCTTAACACCCGGAGTGTGACCTATTTTGTTTGTTTGTGGTTCCTACTCATAGTTTCTGTGAATCTCGAGACATATTGTAAACACACTTGTGCAACTTTTGCAAACTGAGAATCTCAAAATTTTTGACGCTATAGCCGAGCGACCTAATATTTTGTTGACGATATAATAGGGTTTTCTTAACATATAGTATGTTTGATTTTGGCCGTTCTGTTTAAAAGTTGACGTTACACCCGAGTTGACGTTACAGCCGATGCCGTAATAACCAAGTTACACTGTAGTAGTACTGAAGAAAGAACTAGATTGCAACAATTAATTTTCATTGCTACACCCGGATGTGTATTGTCAATTTTATCTTTTGTGGCCATTGGAGACAGTGATTTGTTATCTTACAAATATATATGTTTCTTTGTTACAATACTCTTGAAACCATATGAATCACAAGGCTAGTACCTTTTAGCACTCCCATTTTTGACAGTTATTTTAGAATGTTCAGTTTACATAGATGGTATTTAGCAATTGTTTAATAAAAACTGTTTTTTTTAGCTTTAATAATACTGTAATTTAATTTTATAGTTTAATGTCAATATGTACAATACAAATTGTTTTTGACATCAAAACTACAATACATAAACTATAAAATAAAACCTATTACCACTGGTAAGACTGTAATGAAAGTTAAGCTTAAAGAATAAGTATATGCTTAATTTAGCTGCCAGTGAAATCCTGTACCTTCTAAAACCAGTTTAGAAGCAAGTAACATGATATGAATTGATGATCTATTGGACACAGTTTTAAAAGCCGCTAAATCATGTGAAATTTAGCAATATGATCGAAATGACACATTAACTCAATTATATTTTCCCCACTAACTGATAGAACCAACGTGGGACATAATCTCATTAGTTGAAATGGGACTTGTTTAAAACATTACTATAAAGCAAACCTAGACTTTTTCTTTTACAACTAACACTTCCTAGTTAACCACCAACCTGCACTGTTCTCACAGGCACAAACTGGCATGACAGATTTGTCGTTGTGGGATTCATCCATGCTTATTGCTTTCAGAGTGTGTTTTGCCTTGAGCTGTGAGCTTCTCTTGATGCTCGGCAGATTCTCCTTGTCTCGGAAAACCTTGAGCCCTTGCTTCGCCTTCAGCAAGTCTGTGTTGAACACTTGCATCGAGCCGTTCTGGACTGCCGCAGCTCGCACCGTGTTGCCCACGTCCGCCAACGTCTTCTTCTTCATTGTGGAGTGACTTTTCGAGCTGCTGTTGAGGCCAGCTGCAACACAAATTTCGGTGTTTTCAATACAAGTTCAAAATTCTTTACTAAACAAAAGATTCAAGGTTTACAATTGTACATGAACAACCATGTGTTGTACAACACGCGCGGTTGTCATTACAGCTAAATTATTCATTATCACCATTTAATAATAGGTCCATTATCAGTCTAATATTATACTACTTTCTATATTTATACAATTAAAATCATTTCAAAACGTTACCTTCTTTCAAGCTTAAACTAACACAAATCATTTTAAAATTACAGTATGTCATTATTTTTATTAATGTTTTTATTAACAAATTACCTATGCAAGCTGGTGTAAAATTATTGAACAAACTGCCTTTAGATGTTAAAGCTACACTGTAAGATTTGGCTCTTTTCAAAAATAAACTTAAAACCCACTTGCTGGTTATGGCTCCTTACTCTGTTGCGCAATTTACTGAAGGAGTTTAAATTTCATTTATAAGCTATATACCTTTTTGTTATTTTTTAATATACTAGAACCGTCACTTCCTTATCAGTGGTTAATAACCATAGCACATTAATCACAATCCTGTAATTCATTCATTCATTTCACCACTTTTTGTATCATCTTCACCTTGTCAACACAATAATTTATTGTTAATTGACAAATAAATTAAATTAAACTTATTCTTGCCTTAAACAACTCATTTCTATCAAATCGAATATCTTTTAATTTACAAAAGTTACGGTTGAAAATTTCTACATTTTGATTGTGACATTGCTTTCTACTAGTGTCTTTCATGAAAGCAGGACTCACCATCATTCCCTCCTCATAATTTCTAGTAGGTCTAAATATTTGTATACTTCTGAAAAGACTATCGAATTTTTTCTGAAAATTTAGAAAACAATAAAGATATATTTGGTTAAACTTTAAAACATCGAGAAACGGAAATAAGGGAGCTGAAGAGTCATACTTTCTTACACCACACCATTCTTAAGGCCTTGCCACACCGACATCCGTCTCCGCGGCAGGACGCGAAGTTTAAAAAATCGCTCTCTGTGTTAACAAATGGGACCGGTCACACCGGCATCCGCGCCGCTGGTGTCGCGGTAGTGTCCGCCAGTACCCTCGCTGAGCTATTTTTACCGCTACCGCTTCTGGTAGCGTGACTCACATGCGCAGACAGTACCAAGGTCAGTACCAACTCATCCCTTGTCGCGCCACCATACTAGACTTGGACTTGGATTGTTTACCCCGTTTGTTTTACCGTTGTGACATGGAGCATCTAATTGAAGAGGTTCGGAAGAGGCCGATATTGTGGGACAGTAGAAGAGAACAGTACAAAGACGCTACGCAGAAAGATAAACAATGGGAGGAAATTGCTCACATTCTAGAGAAAGAAAGTAAGTACAAACAAACTAAAATCATGTTTAGTTTTAACACGAAAAGCAAATATTTATTTATAAAATATTTATAACTCAACAACAAGAGTACGGTAATAGATTAAATTTTACAAATGCTGCCACTGCCAAGACACGCTGCCATGTTCTGAGTTGAAGTATTGAACAAAATGGTTTCTTATTTCTACAGCTTCGTTTCCTCCCCGAGTCCCAACTCTAAATATTGGTTTCCAGCATGTGTTGTAAGCCTCAGAGATTTCTTCTTGAGTACCGACAGCAGCAATGTCTTCCTTGCTGCACAGGTAGTTGTGTAGCACTGTGGTCGCTTTAATAATTTTTTGAACTGTGTCGATTTTACATTGTAAAGGGCGGAAATACAAACGCCACCTTTGAGCAAGAATACCAAAAGCATTCTCAACTACCCTTCTGCATCGGCATGTCCTGTAGTTAAAAATACGTCTTTCATCTGTAAGGTTTTTATCCTTTGGAAATGGGCGCATAACGAACCGTTTCAGTGGAAACCCTTCATCACCCACCACAACGTATGGCAAACTGACCCCTCCCTCCACCAAGGGTTCGTCTTTAGGCACTGCCAAACTGTAGCTGGATAGTCTTTGTCCTAGAGCACTTTCCGAAAAAATACTGCTATCACACTCTTTGCCATACGAGCCAGTGTCTATTGCAATAAACTTATACTGTGAATCAACCAAGCCCAAGAGAACTGTAGAGAAATACTTCTTATAATTATAGAATGTTGATCCAGAGTTTGGAGGAGCTTGGATTTGTACATGTTTTCCGTCTATCGTGCCTATACAGTGAGGAAAGTTCCATCTGTCCTGAAATCCTCTTGCTATACTCCTCCATAAATTCTCGTCTGGGGTCGGCATGTATATAGGCTGCATTCTATTCCAGATTGCTTCACATACTTCCTCGACTATATTACCAACAGTGCTTCTGCCAACCCTGTAACTGTAGCTTATTGTTGTATACGTGTCGCCAGTTGCAAGAAATCTGAAAAAAAAAAAACACTTGTTTCAGAATTGGTGTTGAAAGGAGAATGGAAGAAATTGAGGGACGACTTCCGCATGCTACTTTGCGGAAGAAGACGAAAGAGTGGTCAGGGCTAAAGAATATCAAAGAGTGGAGATACTGAAAAGCAAATGAGTTTCCTAATGCCTACGATGAATCATAGGCCGTAAGTTTCTTGTTTTCTATATATTTTTAAGCCAAAGCATATTATTTTTTGTATACAATTGTAAATACAAAAAAATTGCTATTTATTTCAGTAAATGTCAAATGACTAATTTATTTCTTATCCTATCGCAGCTAACAGGGTGTCGATGTACTACTTTATAGACCTACTCAGTCTGAGAAAGTTACTTGGTCAAATCAGAATACTAACTCGTGACTTCTTTCCCCAGGAGTGCCACCAACATTCCACCACCACCTGTCAATGAGGAGCTTCAAAATCAGATTGAGGAAGTCGAATCTGAAGAAGATATCCTATCAGAGCGAGAATCAGGCGAAAATTTGCCAGCTGAGCCACAACAAACATCAGCCAAAGAAACAAGGAATAGGCCTCTTAGAGGCGCGGACAAGTTGATACGTACATGAAAGACAAGGCGGAAAAAGGGCCCAAATAGTGCCAAATGAAGTAGACTTATTCTTTGCCAGTGTGTCTCAGTCTGTTCAAAGACTACCGCGTTTTTTGCAAACTAGAGTGAAGCGAGATGTACTTGACATCATCGCACGCGCAGAGGAAGAAGAAGAGTTTTCTAGGATGCGACAGCCGGGTCCAAGCTCTTATCTCCCTCGTACCTTATCAGTCGAATGCTCCGGCACTAACAGACCTCCTCATCAAATATCCCCATCAATCAGCAGCCCCTCTACCTCTCGGCCATCAGGAAGTGTCAGTCCTTTACAGAATTTTCAAACGTTTTTCAGTGCGTACAACTCTGAACAAACTTCTACACCCGACAGTTTTACTTACCAGGAGATGTGAAAGGGCAATTAAAAACTACTACCCATAAGAAATTATATGTTTACAATCAAGTTAATGAACACACGTGTTTTGTTTTATTTTATTTTCATTTATATTTCATTCTTATGTTCAGTATTTTATTCTTAAGGTCATTTTTATTTCATTGTCGTGTGTTAAAACAATAATATATACTTTCACATTCACATTTCATATAAAAAAAGGAAACTAAAGAGATGAATATGCAAATATACTTTTGAACTTCTTAGTACAGCTAAACTATTAACTGTAACTTTAAACAATATGTACTAACTAAATAAACATTTTCATCTAATTTCGAATACATTTTTATTTATGACTTACCTTAAGCAGATAGCCAGTCTCTCCTTAGCTTATTGCTTTTACGGTAGTTGGTATCATTTTTCTTAATATCTTCGTCAATTAGTGACAAAACTTCATTATATTGTTCTGGGTTTAGCCTGAAGTAGGTTTTAAACCTTTCTTCATCCAGCTCCAACTCTGGTACAAGATGGTGAAATTCCCCATATTTTGCTCTTTTCTCATTTATGGAGTGAACCCATTTTGACCTCTGACAGCACACCGAGTATATCATTACCAGTTCCTCGTCACTACTGGAGTCGCTCGTCCACCCACGGAATACTATTTCGCAGGAAGTCGCGGTTGCACCAAGGTACTGCGGACGACATCTTGTTCACTACAGTCACTACTGGCAGTGGCCGAGTTTCAAGTTGCAGCATTGTGGTCGCCGAGATCGAGCTTGGCCACTCCCACTCAAATCTTCCGGCTGGCGGTCTTTGGTGTGGACTGGCTCGCTGTAAAACGTCCGCGCGGTAGTCCCTCGGCGGTAGCGACGGATGTCGGTGTGGCAAGGCCTTTAACGCTAGTTTCTGCACAGTTGGTTTTTAATTAGTAGGAAAGGTTCCTCCCCAATCCACCATTCCATACTTAAGAGTAGCTTCAAACCATGCTAAGTACAATGTGCGCATGAGCTTAGGAGTCAAGAAATTTCGGATGTGAAAAAAGTTGTAGTTTATCCTGCGTAGGCTTTTTTCTTAGTTGGTCAATGTGAGTTGCGCCATCTGAAATCTGCATCTATATGGAGTCCGAGGTATTTCACTGAATCTACAATTTTAATCGGTTCGCAGCAGAAGTTATATTATAGCAGCAGATACATTGATGAACGTGACATCGCAAGTTGAAATCAGCCTTCATCGCTTCAAGTAATAGTAACAAGTAATAGTTTATAATTGTGTACAACTCTAAAGCAACTAAATTTACCATACAAAAATATTTTGGTGTTTTAGCTTTATCTCTACAAGAGGAAAATTCTTTTACAGTTTCACCTTGAATTCTACAATCATAACTTATTTACTCTCTCACATCCATATTGTTGTTTGTGAGTTACGGCAATGTGAACAAATCAAATACCACTTAAACATCATGACAAAACCATTCAAACTACACCGGATATTGAGATATCACAGTAAAATAATCAGTGTAGACCCATTAGGCCATGACCAACAAAGGATGGTCTCATGGTAACGAACGCCATCTCGCATAAGACTAATTCAATAATATTCATAACGACAATGCCTTGGTTTCATTAGGAGAACACATAATAATTGAAGTCGATAGCACAAGGTTTTTAGGGCTGTATATTGATAAAACTTTATGCTGGGACAGCCAGATCGACCGTATTTGTAGAAAGATGTCTTCTGGTATATTTCTATTAAGACAGATGAGAGATCTGTGCTCCGTAGATGCTCTTAAAGTAGTCTATTATGGAGTGGTACACTCTCATTTGTCTTATGGAATTATATTTTGGGGTAGCTGTGCTGAAACTAAACTGTTAAGAGCATTTATCCTCCAAAAATCGGCAATTCGAGTTATTTGCTAATTGACGTCAAGGACATCGTGTAGAGATTATTTTAAAAACTAAAAATTCTTACATTAACGTCACAATACATTTTGAAACTATATTATTTTGTGTTTCAAAATGTAATTTAGTGCAGGGCCAAGATATACATTCTCACGATACACGCTCAAATTCCTTTTAGACAAGATATCCATAGACTACTTATTTATGAGAGATTGCCGATGCATGCTGGCGTAAAACTTTTAAACAAGCTCCCCAACGAGATCAAACGTTTACTGCCAGAACTGGCTTTATTCAAAAGGAAACTTAAAGAATATTTGTTGATTAAGACTCCTTACTCTGTAGCAGAGTTTATTGCAGAACCTGATAACTTCCCATAGTATGGAATATTTAACATATATTATAAAAAAGTATATTATTAGTAAAATATTTAGTAATTTCAAAATCAAGTTAGCCAATTCAAATTACAATATCTAAATTAAAATAAGAAAGACAAAATTATAAGACGTATATGGACATTATTTCACCAGTGGCTTAGGCCCATTCTGGCATTTTAAATTGTAATTCACCTCTCATTTCACCAATACTGTATCATCTCCATTTCAGCAAAGTCAACACAATTCACACTGACCTAATAAATAAATAAATAAATTCCCGGAGCTAATATAGCTCAGCTGGCTACCCTACACTGCAAGGCTTGCGACACTCAGATATGTTTATTTTATTTTTATTTTATTTGACTTTCCAAGGGCAAAAACCATAATACAATACGTCAACAAATTATGTATTCTAGGCTTGAATTATCATAGCAAAAGTGCAGTCGCATACACTCAATGAACAGCAGGCAAAATGTCACTTCTTTTTGAGGTTTTTACAGTCGCAACGATTTTTCATCCAAAAATCACATAAGCCACTAGAATGAGTCATGTAACACTTTCACCATGTATATCCGAAATTCATTTTTTTTGCAAGTATAAGAGACAAGAATTAAAGTAAAAACCAATCTTAACAGTAGTGTAATAACCTTGCGTTTAACAAGGTTTTTGATTTGGTACCATCTACCATCACCAAAAGACTTTGTGAAACTGCGCTGCACAGTAATGTGGTACCAAACCTCGGCCCAAACTAAAGCTAGGAATGTAGAACTTTAACAGTAGGATAGACGATTGTATTGGCATGGTCTCAACGGACGTAAATTACTATTTTCTTTGCCAATCAAAAAAATAATTGAATCCTTTTGATGATCGATTAATTTAGATGAGACTTTATTTTTTTATAAATAATTGCTCTAAATCTTACACTTATGAATTCTAAATTTAAGTTAAGAAAGAATTTAAAAAATTGAGTCAATAATAGGAATTGCTTTGAAACAAGCGCTTTCAATTTAAAGCTAAAATTGCAGACTTGTTCACACAAATAATTAAGTGCCAACACAGGAAGGTAATCTAAATATAACGTTGAAATGTCTTAAAACTCATGTCTTTTAACCCATCTTCCAGGGAGACTGATCCCCTTTAAGCTGGGGAGGGGGGGGTTCATTCAATACCCCCCCATGTATCGTGGTCAAGTGGTAGAGAGGGTACAGTCCTCACTTCGCCACGTAAATAAAGACTTTTTCATTTCAGACTTGATCTCTCTGCAAAATTAAGTAATGCGGCAGCCATAGTTCACATGGGTTGAAAAAAACTCAATCTGCTCAGATTCTCTCGCAGATGATTACTTTTTCCCGACCCCAAAGTCCTAGTCCTAGCCAAAGTCAGGGCTACGAAATCCTCTCTACCACTGAACCTCGACAAAAACAATACAGCAACTCCTCGTCGCTTGAAAGTTGAGTTAAGCCGTAGGGTAGGTCGATACCATTGGTTGTTGGGCTAATTATTACTGACCCACCCTAAGGAACAGTCAGCCCAAGTTTTTCACCAGGCTACACCTAGATATCCTTTAAAACGCTCATTACACTGATTCTTCATCCCTTATTCACCTTGAAATATCCACTAAGGATTGGTCAGTACCCTTGATAGGGACCTGTCCCTAGGCTGTAAGAAACTGGCATAGGCCAATCTAGGCAAAAATGGGTTAGCAAATTTGTGTTGAACAACGGATTATGCATAGTTGTATAAGTTATTTATTTATGTATATTGTTAATCTTACATTTACTGAGCTTATTAGAAATCAACTTACTTTGCTTTGCAAGCATCAACCTGCTTGTCGCATTTTCCTTTTCAAGTAAAGGAGTGCGGGATTGAAGGCTGTGCATTATCACTGATGCAAATTTGTGTTGAACAACGGATTACGCATAGTTGTATAAGTTATTTATTTAAGTATATTGTTAATCTTACATTTACTGAGCTTATTAGAAATCAACTTACTTTGCTTTGCAAGCATCAACCTGCTTGTCGCATTTTCCTTTTCAAGTAAAGGAGTGCGGGATTGAAGGCTGTGCATTATCACTGATGATTCGAATATTAATTGGAATTAACAAAACCGTTCAACTGGATTAAAATTTAAAACAAAGGAGCTCAAACTTCAACTTTAGCAATATTGAAATTAAAATCAAATAAGATTTTTGGCTCAAATAGTCGGAACTCGCAACTCAACTCACCACTCACGTTTAAGCTCGCAACAGTAATCAAGAAAGAAGTCACCATAGATTAACTAAAAATATGGAATGAACACGGTTGGTTGGTTATAATCACAGAGTATTTATTGGTTATAATCGACCGAGCCAAACGAAACAAATTTATTTTCTGGGTTACCAATACTGTACAGTCTGTACTAGCAAATAACCATTATATCTTGACGCCTTACACATAAATATTTATTTTAGGTCAAATAAAAAGAATTAATCCCATAAAAGATATAGTAATCATGAAAACTGACACCTCATGCTACACCGTTTAGTTTGAATATAAAAAATAGGTGCCTTAAATTTTTACCTTTAGTCATGATGTGATAAGGTAATATAGAGAGGTCAGGACCGGGTACTCAACAAACGGTAACCGCAATCAACCTTTATGAAACGCCATAAAGTTTGGAAAATTTGCCTCCAGAGCCAATGAATTTAAATTATTCAAAAGGGATGGGAACATATTATTAGAGTCAACCAAATCTAATCGAGACCAGTTTCTGACATGGTCAATACTGGAACGATTGGAATCACGGAGTTCATAGACAATGACGTGGTCGTAGCAATCTCCTGATTCAGATCGCCCTTGTTTCAGCAAATCTTCTGTTAGTAAAAAATATAAAGGCAATAGTTATAATGATTTGGAGGAGCACACCCTCTATTCGACACCCACCCCCTAAGGACCTGGACATAACAAAAGTGGTGACTGGGAAAGAAAAGTAGTATTATATGCTATAGACCCCCACGATTATTTCGAGAGGATCTCAAATTATCTATTACCAAGAGTGCCATCATGGCAACTGTCACACACAGTATTTATCATCTGTTTGTCTAGAAGAAGACAAGAGGAAACTAATGGACATTAGGACATATTAAAATTAATATTAAAGGTTAACTTTAATATTGTGTAGAATTCTATTTCTTCAATTAAGTTTATCATTGCAACCCCTTAAAAATGGCCCCACAGGCCGCTCCTAGTCTGGGAGCTTTGTATGCTGAACTCAATAAATATTGCCAAAATAATGACTATGATCGAGCTGTTAAGTCAGCCAATAAAGGTAAGCGTACAATACATGCAGTTACAATAAAGCTCAAGCTCTCAAGTTTCCACAAGCTTGGGATGGTAGAACACCTCCAGGTTACTTTGGCTCTTAACCTTTTGATAAGTGGAATAATCTTTTATGCTATCTATGATGATTGATTAGTCTAATGGGGTTTAGTCTATGGGGGTGGTCATAGCTCAGTGGTACAGTGTGTGCACCAAATCAGCCCGGTTCGATTCGGCGAGTGATAACTTTTCACGATGGCCACTCCCGTGGTTCGGAAGCCGTACGAAGCCGTTGGTCCATTCCCTTGGTCGTTTGGCTATTAATTAATGACCCAAACTGGGGAACAGTCGGCCCGAAGTTTGTAACAAGACTACACCTCATAATCCATCAATAACACTCAACACACTCACCCTTCACCCCATATTCACCTTAAAATACCCTCTAGAGTGGTCGGTGTCTCAAATCAAAGTATCAAAAAAAGTATCAAAGTAATGATGTGTAAATATGACTAAATAGCCTATCATTGTCCTAGGTTTATACCTGGAAATATATTCATTCAATCATTGAATGAATTACAATGGTACCGTTAACCCCAAGACAAAAGATTATTTTTTCTATACAGAAGTGTGATACCAGCATTATGCCGTATCACTGTACCACAGGCTAATCATATGTCCGCACTCTAACGAAAGGGCATTTTTTCACCACACTGCTTTGGAATATGGATGTCTGGTACTGGCCTTGCACATAGGAGCCTACTGACAGAGTATACGTGGAGAGGCAAGCCGATACGGCAAACAATTGGCGAGTTAAACCAAAAATCCTGTTTAGTGTCATCACCAAGACGAAGAGTTAGCTTTCTAGGGTAAATACAACTTGGACTACAGATACTTGGAACTAGCCACCACTGATATAGTGATGAAAAGTTAAAAATCCTGCCATGGCAAGCCCGCAACATGAGTATTTCTCAATTATTTTTACATGCACATGGTTAAAATAATTTCTAAATATACCTCTTAAAGCAGCAAACAGCTAGGTGTGAATTCTACATATTTAGCGCTAGAAGTATTAAAATTACGCACAAAACACCACATAACTTTTTTGGTAACAATTTCTTTCAGTTTTTACTGAAGCTGGATAGTGAAAAGTATCAACCATGGGGCTTTTGCTATAGGCTGTAGTCATAAATTAGAGTATATAAGATATAGTATTGGATAAAACAATTTAAATTCAGAAGAAAACAAAATATGTTGGTTAAATTTATACTTGTCCGTTAATTGGTCGCTTTTGTTTTCTTCTTAATTTAAATTATGGTCATAAAGCGTAACGGTAAGAGTTTGCTTTTGCGATAAATAATATTTTCAACGCCTTATTTGATTTAATGTGATAAAGAGTTCCTAATTTTAATTCAAGACAAATAAATAGTGCGATAATAAGCCGATTGTATCTAACTTATGTGTGTTACGTATCATCATTGAACCGATATTTTTGATTTTCTGTTTCTAGTTCTGCACCAGTACCCTGAAGAGTCAAAAGCTTTCCATTGCAAAATTGTGTCTCTAATTCAACAAGATAAGTTCCAAGAGGCCCTACAGGCAATCAATAAACAGCCTAAACTTGCTGCGTAAGTAGTAGCCAACAACCCTATGGTGTTGTCTTTCACTAGTTAGCGGGATAAATCGAGGTGCAGACTAGAGTCATTGTTATTTACAGTTGTTCATTTGTGATACATTACAGTTGTGTTTTCAATTTCAAATTTAGTGGCTGGTCATAAATAAAAAATATTTTTGGATGAAAAACCAGTGAAAATGTTTTAACTATTTAAAACACAACACGTTTTGTCTAAACTGTGTTAGTCATCATTAGTTGTAGACAAAGAAGAGTATAAAGTATATATATAAAGTGTAAACCTATAAAAATGTAGGCTATAAGAAGTATAAACAATTCAAAGTTAAAATAGTTTTAAAGTAAGAATAAAAAAAAACATCTGCAGCTGAACTTACTATTAAGTTTGGGAATTATTTGTACTTTTGTATTTCAGTGATTTATTTTTGGAGAAGGCGTACTGTCAGTACCGGTTGAATCAAATTGCAGAAGCTCTAAAGACTGTTAATTCAGCTACAACTTTGACTTATGAGTTGAAAGAGCTCAAAGCTCAAATACTGTACAGACTTGAAAGGTGAGCTTTTTCTATTTTTATTATTGCACGCTAGTTTCAGTTTAAGAATTTATTACAGTATGGTAACACGTATATTTTACTGTCCTGGTCAAGAACCAATTTGTAAAAAACTCTCAGATTATTTTGTCTATTTTACTGATTTGCAGTTTTGAAGAATGTTTTGATGTATACCGGGACATAATCAAGAACACTAACGATGATTATGAAGAAGAACGAGAGACCAACCTGTCGGCAGTCATCGCAAACATGCTCCTGGATGGCTCTGTGAGTTGGAACTTGCATTCCAGATATTTCTTTGTTTTCAAACCTTAACACAGTTTATTGTTGTGTTTTTTTGTTACCTTTTTTGTAAACGCAAAAGTGTTTGTATGTGGCAAATAAAATTATTACTATTTACTTTTATAGAGTTAAAAATAAAATGTTGACCCTGATTCCTACTCTATAGGGCTTGACAATGTGGTGGCTGCCTTTACCACTGGTAACAGTGTTTAGATCAACTGGTATGCCAGTTTGGTACAAAATAACATTTTGTTTGATCATCTTGGTTGCGCAGGGCCCCCCCCTAGCCCTTAAGCAAGCACTGCCACGACATCCTCCACTATAGCTCATTTCCATGATAAAAATGGTGGGTTGTTTCCTTGTTATCTACTGCTTCTAGGTGTTGTCACTGTCAACATACCTCATAAAGACTGACTGTCTAGTCCAAACATAGCTTTGCAACGGCTTTTCTCTCAGTGAATATTGTGTTATTTCCTTACTAGAGTCCCGCTTATCCGAACCCCGCTAATCCGAAAATCCGCTTAATCCAAACACTGACGAGGGGAAAAAAACTAAACGATTTTGAGTTGGTAAAATAAATAAAACTGGTTTTCCAATTACTGTATCATACTTTATGTGTTTAATAACAAACTCCAAAATATAGTAGAATCTCGATCATCCGAGATAATTGGGACCAAGACCACCTCGGATACGAAAAAACTCGGTATAATATGGAGGTTAAGTGCTTCTACCAGGAAAAGTGACAAAAGAGAAAAGAAATCAGACTGTCCAGCTACGAGCCCACAGATATGAGGGGTGAAGGCAAAGAAAGAGATGACAGGTGAAAAGGACAAGGGAAGAGAAGGAAATCAGAGAGGGGAAGAGAGCAGCTGCAGTATGTGCGCAGGAGGGGGAAGGCAGATGCCAGGTTGTCAGTGGGGGTCAGCTGCACCTTTATCAACTGTCTACTACGTCATTAGCTGTTGCTAGGCAACCACGTAGGGCCGGGATTACATAGCCAATCACAGCATTTTCTCTGTATGCTTGTGACATCGATCTTTGAGGAGAGTGTAGTGTGTGTTGTTATTTCCTCACCTCATCTCCATTTACTCAATGATTAATTTCATTTGACAAATAATGTTTTTATACCGGTACTAGTTTGGAATTACAGTAAATTGCAAAGGTTTTAGTACAAAAACTCTAGAATTTGATCTAGTACATGTACAAAATGGATGTTTGGTTCTGTCAGAGATCGGCCAACCTGATAATGGCTGCCGGCCTCCATTGAAAATGCACTCAGTACGGATGTAGGAGGGAGAGGGGTTTTTTACTTGGAACTGCTCGCCACTAGTTCCTTATCTTATCTTCACCAGAAGTACAGTACACACCCTGCCGCCACATCATCTTTGTATTGCCCGTCATATCTGCGTTTGTTACTTCCGCACTGTTTTGTATTCCAGTGTACAAGCATTCAAATACACAGTTTCTTACATTTAAATATAAAATATAAGTCGCTCAAACTCAATATATGACCTTATAAGGTCAATATATGATGAATCCATCAATATATGCCTAAAATCCGCTTAATCCAAATTTTCCCTAATCCGAACAGGGTTCGGTCCCAATTAGCGGGACTCTACTGTATATCGTATTTCTCGGCTGAGCTTGGCTGGAGTGCTCAGGTATCACACCCCACATTCGGGCTCCCCAACCTCTACTAATTGGGACCTAATGCAAAGTGTATGAAAGTGTGCTCTGTTGTATAGCTACATGCAATGTGTGTGCAGGTGAAGCAGGTGCCAGAACTGCGTGAGCACACATACGAGCTGGCATACAATGCGGCATGTCAGCTGACAGCGCAGGGCAAGTATGCGGAGGCGGAGAAGAAGCTCAAGGTTGCAGAGAAGCTGTGCAGGGAGGCACTGCAGGAGGAGGAGGAGGATGTGGAGGAGGGGCTAGGCATCATTCGGTAAGAGTTTCAACAAACCAGGTCTAGAGGCAGAAAGGTTGGGATTTTCTAATTTGGGCTGGAAAAGCTTTTTCTTGCCAGACTAAAAGCTGATTCACTTGTAAGTTGTAACAAATTGAAAACAAAGGGTGGGTAGTTTACCCATATTTCCAAGCGCTATCCCTTCTCTTCTTTCTTCCACCAACCTACAGGCAAGAGGAGTGGTGGAGAAGGAAGGAGAACACGAATGCAATAAGAAGAAATTCTGAGTCCCCTAGTCACTTCCTCTGTTTTCCAACTATTTCTCCATTCCACTCTTCAAAACAAGCAACACAATACACAACCCCGTTTTTGTCGATGTTTTGAGTGTTTTTGTAACTTTTCAAATGAATTCAATATTTTCATCCTATTGTGCGAGTCTTTCACTTAAAAGTTTTAAAATTATAAATTGTTTGCTTAGATAACGAAGAATTTTAAACATTTCTTTTAAATAAAGAAATAAACAAGGTTAATTATTTACTGTCTTAACTTGAAGAACCCTGATTATTTCCTTAAAACATTCACCATCACTTTAAAAAACACCTTTTAGTGTTAATACCAAAAATCTGTGACAGAGCGCAGCAAGCGTACTGCCTACAACTACAAGGGCGAGAGAAGGAGGCACAAGCAATGTACAACGCGATACTCAAGCGTAAGCCCGACGACATCGGCTTGGTTGCCATCGCCAGTAACAACAGCATCACGCTCAACCGAGACCAGAACGTGTTCGACTCCAAGAAGAAGATCAAAAGCGCCGTGGCCGACGGGCTGCACAACAAACTCACCTCCCGGCAGCGCAAGATCATACGAGTCAACCAGTGTCTGCTGTCCGTCTATACCAATCAGGTACCTACCAGGGGAGATGCCTGTTTTGAGAATACATGCCTGTTTTAACTTACATTCACCTTAAAATACCCTAGAAGATTGGTAGGTGTCTCAAGTATGAAGCATCAAAATTATTCACAGATTATAATTCCCAACAAAATTATATTTGTATAAAATTTGTTACAGATATATAATTGTCCATAAGATCCAATTAAATAATATTTTTAAAAACTACAGTCGTCGTAGACTATCTGAAATCACAATGTTCTGTGTCCTACATTAGATAAGATGAATGTTGTGCTCTAACACTTGTTCATCCTCTTGGTGACAGTTGGACCAGACAAGTCAGCTGTGTGCCAAGCTGGTGAAGGACTACCCGGACACGCAGGACTTGACGGTGACGCTGCAAGCAGTAATGCAGGCTCGGGAAGGCAAGGGCAAGCAGGCTGCCAAGACACTCCTCGACCACGGCAACAAGCGTCCGGCGCTGCGACTGGAGCTGAGTCTCGCCGCAGTGCAGTTCCTGCTTGCTGAGGTAAGATCTGGTGTGATCATATCTGAACTTCAATGGGGACTTTAACTGAGGAGTTTACTTCGAGGGGGTGGTAATTTTAACTACACTGCTTTTTGTACTGGTTAGTGGTTGTCGCAAATCTTTTCCTAGAAATGGGTATTAAGTCTTTCCAACAAGTAAGAGTTACTCACTACGGTATTTGGTAATACAGTAGACCCTCGATAGAACGGACTAATGTGGCGGAAGGGTGGTCCGGATTTCGAAAAATCCGGACGATCGGGGGGATACCGATAAGCATATCCTGGTGCATTAGGATCAATAAAAATAGACTCAAGATGACGTAATTTGAGGTCCAGATCGGTTACTGATGTGTTTAGCTGAGCCACATACCTTAAAACCACTCACTCTAGGCAGTACTCACACTGAAGGTCTTACGATATAAAAACACATTTAACGCTCGACAATATATTTATTTCATTCAAAATACTGTATTTTAACAATTTATGTACAATTCATATTTACAGTAAAAAGGTTTCTAATTTTAATAAAATTCCTCCATCTGAATGAACACTCTCTTGCGCTTTTGTCCGCCATCGTAATCACACAATTTAATCCCCGACACACTAACACAAGTTGTCACAATACAGATATCACATCACCAATCAGCTGCACGTAACTCACTGTTGTTTACATTTAAGACAGTGCAGGGCGGGAGGGTGATTCGCCGTGCAGTAGATAGCCTGACATTATCGATCCACTCCCTGCTCCAGTCTGCGGCGGTGTATCCTGATAACCCCAGCATCAATTCAAACTCAGAACTCAGTTGCGCTTCTCGGTATTGTCAACGCGTTAGTGCACTATATTGTCATTAAATATTGTTTAAATTACTAGCGCTTAACGTTGATGTTACAAAATACTGTATGTAACAAAAATATGTTTTTCGCTTATTTAAATTTTAATTTTTTACGAGGGTGGTCCGACCATCCCGAATCCGGTCGATCGAGGTCCGTTCGAGCGAGCGTCTACTGTAATCGCAAAAGGACAGATCCCAAATCATACTATTATTTTTATGGAAAACATGATTTTATGATATTTTATTTTTTTTATGATATTTATGATTGTTGAAAAGTAAGAACACAACTCTGAAATGTACAAAAGTGAATGAACAAAATTGTTGTTTTGCTATTTAATATCTTTGCATTGACAAAGTGAATGAAAAGGAATTTTGTTATTTTAATATACCGTATTTAAGGAGTAGACAGGGTGGACATTTTGATTTTAAGATAACCAACCTCTAAATTTAACAATAGTACCACTAAAACTTCTGTATCATGTAGATATAGGGGTGTATCTTAAAAATTCAGTAAAGGTTAAGCTTAGTGTTTTATGCAAATAACAATTCCATCAATCTTTATGACAAAGTTAACTTTGAAAATGTTGTTTATTCTTTATCGCTATTGACACAGGGAGATCTGGTGTCTGCGTGTGAGGTGTTGGAGAAGCTGGGAGATGTGGCTCACAAACCCGGCATTGTGAGTGCCCTCGTCACTTTGTACATGGCTCAGGGCAAGAGAGACCAAGCGTCCAGAGTGCTGCAGCAAACCGTTGACTGGCACCGTAAAAACAAGGTAACACACTAATCTATAGTACAATATACACAATGCCTCCAAGGAGGAGGAAGAGGCAGTGTTGACAGTTTTAAGGGGGAAAAGCCTCAGCCACTGTGTGGTTTCCCTCATCACTCATCACTGATGTTCAAAACGCATGCATCGTACCCATATTTTCCAACTTTCTATTTACCTCTTCTGAATAGTTCATCCATCTTCAAAGGTGAAATAAAGGATACAGACACCTGCAGGAATCTACCCTCTACCCTGATCCCTGGAACGTCTTGTACAATAGAAGTGAGGCCCGCTTTGCTACCTTTCTGTCATTACAGCACTCCCTCCCAAACTGATTCCTGATGTCTGACCATGGGCAGATGGGGTTATACGTGACCCAGCATTGGCCGGGTTACAGTTACTTCCCCCTTTCCTTCACTAGATGAAAAGACGGAACCTTCAGATTGATTGTACTGTCCGAGTCACTGACACCGAAGAACACTCTGTCTTTGTCTCAGCAGGTGGCACGCTGGCCGTATCTCTCTAGGTTAGACAATGGGATTGTCAAGTCTGAGTTAGTAGTTGAAATCATGCTTCCTTTAAAGAGGACAAATAGAAATGGACAATACATTTTTCGAGGCAATTCTCAGGGCTAAAAAAGTTGACCATGATCGACCTGATAGATGTCAAATTTTCAAGTGGCCAGAGTCCATCCCTACTGCACAGGTCAACCCACTGTGCAAAGTATGTAAATGCATTTTCCCTCCTCACTCACAAAAAATTGTTCATTCTTAAAGAAAACATAATGTGCTAAAACTTCATATACATACTCTGTATGCACAGGACAGTGGAAGTGACTTGAGTGCGCTCGCGCAAGCTGCGGACTTCCACCTGAGAGGAGGGGAGCCTGCCGTGGCTGCCAAGAGTCTGGAGGAACTGCTAAAGCTCAACCCGTCAGATACCAAGACCCTCGCTCAACTCATCATAGCTTACGCTCAGGTGTGTAAAGAACCTTCCAAGTTGTGAACTATCTGACCAGCTAATCATTAAATTTCCAAGTTAAAATGTTTATATTTCAAATCAAATTCAGTATATTTATAGTATTTATTTCCAGTACTGATAGATATATCTTCAAGAGACCTCCGTGATGTTTCAGTTTAACCCTGCTCAAGCGCAAGTGCTGAGCAAGAAGCTGCCGACTGCCGCTGAGTTGACACCTGCCACCGACGTGGACGCTCTCGAGACCTCCAACTGGATGATGGGCTCCAAGGTCATCAAGAAAGCTACCAGCAAAGTTGAACCATCACCTGGGTAAGCTGTTTCCATCATGCCAGCACCCCCAACCTCCTGGCCTTGAATAAGCCTTCAACTCTGATGTGCTTTCACGGGTAGCTCTGAGGGTTGTGTCTTGATGAGACTGAAGGGTCTGATGTCTTGCTAATCCAAAACCGCTTAATCCAACACTGTTGAAGGGTAATGGTAAATAAAACCACTGAAGGTAATTGGGACCAAGACCACCTCGATACGGAGGTCGAAAAACCAGAGTAAGGTTGTGCTTCTACCAGGAAAGGTGACAAAGAGAGAAGAAGACTGTTCCACCCACGAGCCCACAGAGATGAGGCAAAGAAAGAGATGACATTTGGAAAGGACAAGGGAAGGAAGGAAAGCAGAGCAGCTGCAGGTAATGTATGCAGGAGGGGGGGGTGCCAGGTTGTCAGTGAGGGACAGCCGCTCCTTATCAACTGTCTTTCATTATTCTTGGCACACAGCAGGTACGATCTGGATTAATTTTTATTTGACAAATAATGTTTTTTCAGTTTGGAATTACAGTAAATTGCATAGGTTTAGGCCGCTCCATTGAAAATGCACTCAGCAAGGATGTTTGTTTACTTGGAACTGCTCGCCACTAATCTTATCTTCACCAGAAGTACAGTACACACCCTGCCGCCACATCATTGTACTGTCCGTCAACACTGTTTTGTATTCCAGTGTACTATAGCATTCAAAACACAGTTTCTTACATTTTTAAAAGGACCTAACCAATATTTTGCAGGGTATTAGTTTTACACTATAGTTTTTATTGAACTTTATACATGTTCTTTGGGCAAAAGTTATCTTTGGTGTTTGCAGAGTGCCCAGTGGTGGTGACGCGGTGGAGAAGAAAAAGAAAAGGAAGAAGAGGAAAGGGAAGTTGCCAAAGAACTATGACGCCAGCTGTGACCCAGACCCCGAGAGGTGGCTGCCGCGACACGAGCGGTCTACCTTCCGCAAGAAGAAGGACAGACGGAACAAGGACGTTGGCAAGGGCACCCAGGGAGCGGCCACTGGAGCTAGCGATCAGTAGTGAGTACATTAGAGTTCAGTGTTGATTAGTCTCAAGGGCCGCTCACTATTTTGGCATACTACTCGTACTTTTTGTTTAAAATGGAGACGCTATTTCTGTAAGTTTTATATTTCCATTCCCACTAATGGACTATAAGTTTTAACATAATCACCTAAATATGTACAATTGATTCAGAGCAGTTATTTAGTGTGAATCCCGCTATTTCATCCAAATTTTTTCGGGCTTAAATATTTCTAGGATGGCACCAAATACATCTCACTCAAGCTCAAAATGTTTTGTATCTCAAAATTTTAGTTACTCTTTATCTCAAGCATTAGTATGCTTGACATATTGATGTGCTGTTATTTTCGCTCTAAAATGTCGAAACAAAATGGCCTCCGAGTAGTACATGAGAGGTACCTGGATAAGTCTCCTCACAGCCATAAGTTGGCTGCCATATTGGATTGATAATTTTTGAAGTTCACAATTATACTTTTAATTAGGGGAAAAAACAATATTAGGTCAAGTCTCAGATTTAAATAATTCCGCTCAATTCGGTGTGAAAAAAAGGTAAAGTTTGGTAAAGGTACAAAACAAAAGGTACGTTTAGTCACATTACAAATTGTTGTGATTTCACGAGGCTAAGTTAGGACTACCAGTGAAAGTGTCCAGCAAACCGCTCTCCATTTCACGAGAATCGAGTCTACTGTACAAATACAATAAACTATTATAAGATAAGATCTTTATATGAAAAACTTTTAGTACTATAAATAGCTCATTGCCTGTACCTAAAGATGTGACTTTTGCTTTAATCAGCCAAGTACTTTGCTAAATAATTAGCACAACATTTCAAACTGACATAACAGTTGTGAAGTACACTATGTGACCACTATATTCTGCTTTATGGAATATCTAAATTAATTTTGTATCATCTAATTTTTGTTTTTGCATTATAAAAAACATTTATAGTTAGTATATTTCTAAAATTGAAACAAGTATTAAACGATTTAATTACCTAACTAAACTAACCTAAACCTAGGTAATTAAGCCTAAATAAAATTCAAAATGAAATGAGTGGCAAACGGACCAAGAAAATAATTTAGATTTTTCAAAAGACCTCACAAAAAACTTTTCAGTATCAAACACTTTACAACACTCAGTTCACTCTGCCGTGAGCACTGATGACAGTGATGAGGCACAGCCAAACCCACGGAGAATGGCACGGACGCCTACCTAACGGCTCCATTTAAACCCATTGGTCTACAATTATGGGCCTAACGGTGGTTGGTCCATTTAAAATGAACTCAGTGTATAGTTAATTCAAATCGGACTTGAAAAATGGGTATATTCAAAATCATAGCAATGGAGGGATTTTAATAGTATTAATCATGAATTTTGTAAGAACTTTGCAAAATAAAATGTTGCCTGGTTGGAAATGAATATTACCAGCACAAGTGACCCTGTTGTTACAGAAGTTGTTTTAAATCTTTAAACCCTGCCTAAAATTGCTTTCCGTTTCCAGTGACATTACCAAAATGCCCAGTCAAGCAAAACCTTCTCCGAACCCTCAAAACAGCCCAGCTCCGGAGGGGCCAAGAGGAGCGCAGAGGAAAATACAGCAGAAGAAGAAAAAGAAGGGCGGCAAGTTTTAAACATTCATGCATTTACTACTTTTAATAAACCGTTACATACAATGTTTGGCTATCTTTTATTTACTCCAACTTTCTATGTCGTTCGGTTGTATTTATAAAAGGCATTAAAATCAATGAGATCAAGGTTGGAATGTGCTGGCTGCTAATTTAAGCTGAAATCACGGCTGCCTTGGCTGGATCCCAATGTTTTATTTTGTGTTCTGTTGCTGTCAACGCTTTGGACTTTGTCAAGGAATTCAAACAAAATTACAATTCTTCCAAACAAAATGATTAGCTTAAAAGTTTACACTTTCAAACTAGGATTAAAAAAACTAAACAAGGATCATGTTTTGAAACAAATTGTTTTAATGACAAAATAAATTTAGATTATAAATAAATATTCTACAATATTATGCTCTCTGCCTCAATATAAAATTATGGTAACTATATACATTTATAGATAATAATCTACAAATATACTATTCATTCACATATAAAAATTTCATTTTTCTATTATTTACAACTAGATATAATATGGCCTATCAACGGCGCTGAAGTTATATACAGTTTTCACTACTGATGGTTCCATCCCAGGCGGCTTCTCTTTGTTTGGCTTCTAAACGACGTTTTTCTAGAACATGAAAATCAAAGCAAGATTAGCACAATAAATCAGAAAGCATAAATTGAAACATTTACAAAAATATTCTATATGTAAAATAAATGCCCACTCTATCGTAAACCATTACTGTATGTTTTTACATCAAACTGTTAAAAGAGTACAGTTACCTTGCAAGAGTCATGGTGACTCAAAAATTATGAGTTGAACGGACTTTGGAAAATATTAAAGAGGTATAACAGCACTCAGAAATTATTGAAATGACACTGGGAAATTATTGAGGAAGTACAACATTCTTGGAGATAATCGAGAGGGTAAAATAAGGCTCGGAAAATGTTGAGGGAATTAAACGACACAACAGAGTAAAGATTCTACAGGCTGTCAAAACCAGTAAATAACATTGAATTCTTAATAGTTAATACCTTAGAGTTAAGTGGAAACCCTACATTAAGTAAAAGTAAACCTTAGTTGACAAAAACACTGGTTCAGGACCAACGTACCTCTCGCTTCCTTGAGCATCTGCCTCTTTCGGTCCTGGCTGGAGGTGGCAGGCAGGCCCAGCGCGCCTGACACCAGTCTCCTGGCCAGCGGTGCACGTCTTGGGTCTCTCCATGGGTGGTAATGCAGGCATCACCAGGTTACGGGCCTTCACCCGCGATTCTGCTGTACCCAGCCGCAGCGGGCGGGTCTTGACAAACGGCAGCGTGCACGCCAGGACTTCGTCAGCTGGAACAACACATAATGGAATTAATATCTCCTTAGATGCAACTTTATATACGGCTTTAACATTCTTTTTACTGGTAAAAATATTATTAATTTAATTAGTAGAAGTAAAACTTTTGATACATACTACAGCATATTGAACTTGGAGGCATCAACCTGTATCTGTATAAAAACACAACAGAAACTAACTTACCCATTAAAGGGCTCGAAAACTCCCAGAGCGTGTGTGTCGTCCACCCACTTGATCTGGAAATTTCTATTTCTGTAAGGTGCAAAAATATTGATGAGATCTGTGGTTTTGAATTCAGAGGGGAAATCGTAGATTTCTATAATACACTCGCCATCATTTGTTCTTTCCTCAACAGTTTGGAACTGCCGATAGTCGTTGTCTGTCGTAGCAACACGTACTCTTCCAACCGAATTAGTCAGCTGGAACAAAGAGAGAAGTTGAACACAATTCCTAGAGAAGAGAAATCAGTCAGTAGTTTTAACTAAGGGGGGCGTAAAATGTTAAGTGTTCTGAATTGAAAGATCAACTGAAAACTCTCTATGGAATAACATGTGAGAAAGAGTTAAAGTAACACCATAAATAAAATCTAACTCGTCTTTTTTTTAGTCAATGCTTACATTTGTCAAAACACTGGTTTAAAATTGGTTTGTAGGTGTAACAATATTTCAATTTAAAGTCATTTTAAAAAATATTCTAACAGCCCAAATCAAAACTGTCTAGGAGCGTCTTTACGTTTATTTGATATACATGAAATTTCCCTGGTTACTTACTTCTTCCATCAGATCAGGTACCAAACATTCTCCACTGTCATCATACAAAGATTCCCAATCACTTTCAGCCAGGTCAATTTTCTCCTTCTTAAGTGGTTTTCTATTGAATCCTTTGATATCACTGGCTTCTTAACTCTCTCTTTGCTAATTTTTCTTTCTTGTTCGACATCGAAGCCATTTTGAAGCTTTAAGCTAGAAGAGCTTGTGTCTGAAATTATTAAAACATCCGACACAGGCACGTTGGGAAATATTCTTCGATTTTTCTTATTTTTCTCACGGGCTCACATTTCTTGCTTTCACAGTCGTTTTTCTTATTTCCACTTGGTTTACTAGAATGTTCGATTTCCATCTTCTCACTTTTCTTCCCTAGTTCAGACTCACTTGAAGATTCACTCTCTGGAATCTGGACTTGTCGGAGTAAAACTACTACTCTGATCATCTCGCTGTCAGATGATATTGATATCGTTTCCATCGCCTCTTCCTTAGGAATATTTTGATCGGGAGGTACACTTACTTTTTCTGCTTTATCCAGTGATCTTTCCTGGGCAAACCATTCCCACTGATACTTTGTTCAACAATTTCATGACTATCTTTACTTTCAATTAGATTAGGATCAGTTTTTGGGTGATCTGTGTCCATTCCTCCCTTTCGATTGAGATTCTGAGCACTTTTCACAGCCAGTGTTCGGGGTTTGCTCTTTTGTAATGCAGAAGCCTCCGCAGCAACATTTGTTGTTGTGAAAGCAACTTCATTTCCCACCGATATAATTGAAGACTCGGCAGAGTCGACTGCAGAATTAGAAGGTATTGGTTTATCTTCTGCTTTATGACATTCACTGTCAATTTTGAATCTGCGTGACCATTTTAATGTTGAGCTGTCAGCACATTCAAGAGTAGGAGGGTTCACAAGTTCTTTTGGACACAAAGCTTCTTCTTTAAACAACTTTGGTTGAGACAGTGAGAAGTTGGAGGATTCGTTTTCCAAATGTATTTCTGTTTTTCCTTCTATCAACTTTTTGTCTTCAGTTCTGTTTGTTGAGCTGTTGGATTTGTCATTAGAGTCACTGTCTAGGCTTGTTCTGGAAGAGGAATGACTTCTACTCCTGGGGACATCATTTCCGTAGGAAACCCTCTTGGGCCTTGGCACGTACACTTGGAGATCTGGCCTCCTGACTCGTCTGGAAACAAAACATCTGTTTGAATACCATTGCATTTTTAAATTTTATTTAGTTAGTATATTTTGATTTGTTGTGTCCTAAACAGGAGCTTGAATGTTAAAAAAAAATGTCTTACAAGATTAAACCACTGAATAATATTTTATTATATAAAATACAAAAATACAAAATATTATTCAGTGATTTAATCCAAAATAGAATTGTTCATTATGACTAACCACTTAAGCTTAAAATTCAAAATATTTAGTAAAATTTACCCTGGACTTTATTTGGCTCATCTTGGTGATGCAAATGAAACCTTTAGCAAAATAGTAAATAAATTAAAATAAAATAAAACATATGATAATTGAAAATGGTATTTTCTTTCTAACATCAAAAAGATTTTTGTTCCAAGCAAGAGATGTAAAGTTTGGTTTCTTTGTTTTTTATATATGAGTCTTCCTTACAATTCATGCGTTTTACTTTCTACTTGCACCTTCATATTTTCTTTGATTAAATCTTTATACTTATATTTATTTTCAAATGATCTGCTCCAGCTTCCATTGCCAAGCGACCGTGCTCTTATAAATCTGCTATCAAATGTCCTTCCAGTCTGGCTACGTATGTACTAACAAAACATGTAAGTTTGTAAATCTGACTTTTCATATATATCAGAGGTTTAGTTTTGTAGTTTATTTTTCTATCAGTTTAAAACTGTTCTTTTTGTGGTAAAAAATAATTTATAGTTATAAAAACATATTTCTAATGGCCTTGTGTAATATCATTGTGCTCAGGAAGTAGTCTTTGTTCTTAGGTGTATTTTACTTTTTTGTTTGCTAATATTTAAAACTTGAACCTTCAAAATAGTTCAATACCTACAATTGAAAATGTCTAACATAAAAAATGTTAAGAGATGTAAATTAATACGAGACAAATGTGGTTCTACATGTTGTTTAAGGAAAAACACTTGTGGTATATATTTAACTGTCAAATTCTTTGACATAAACGTATAAATCATATGTTTAATCCAATAGATGGCAAAATAATTGGACCGAACTTGAGCCAGTTATGCTCACCACTACACCATCAGCCCAACCATAGGTTCTGTCTTCAAATATCATACAGAATGTTTATCTGAAACATTCTTGAAAGCCCTGGGACTTTAAATCAACAAGCAGAAAATATTACAAACAGAATTTAAATACTGTGTCAAATGACTAAAGTTAAGTGGCCTAAAGTTAAGCTCTAAGTCAAAGAGCCCTAGTCTACGACCATGGAAGACTCACTTGGTGTCGCTGGGTTTGACCTCGTCGGTGCTGCGCCTGGTCTCTGCCAGTCTCGCCGCGGGGGGTCGATACACGGCTGCCGTGGGGGTCAGTCTCTGCCTGGGCACCTGCTCCTTCTCTATCATACCGGCACCGAGTCGAGAACTCTGTGGCACAACCGGCACACTCTTCGTCTGATCTCCCCTGTCAAACAGAGCAGAGGCATTCAACATAGGCTATCCGGCATGACTACCTGCGCTAAGAACTTGCAACGTAACGTGTCACTTAATACGAGGAAAGGTCACATATATTTAACATTTTTAACAATTCTTTAGAAGGTGCCCTTGTAATATAATTGAAGAGTAAATCCATCAACAATTATAAAACTACAGCAACAAACTATACAAATGATAATGTGGTATTAAGATAATAATGTATCACAATCACACTTTTGTGTCGGTTCTGAAATTTGGATTAACCCTTTGCTTAAAATGATAACATTAAAAGATGTACAGCATTTACATTCATGTAATGGTGTATTCCTTCAATTTATCGCCCACGGTATCAATCTGATTTCACCGCTGGCGCTAGCGAGTCAATGCACATTCTCCGCCACAGAACGGTATCGGTCGGATTTCACCGCTGGCGCTTGATGGAGCCCTCCCAAGAACGGTATCTTGATGTTTTTCACCGCTATTAAAAGGTAAATTAACTCCTCCAAGTGTTTGTACAACGCGGATTTCACCGCTGGCGTGGTAGCGAGTCGAGAGATCGCCAAGAACGGTATCAAGTCGCGGATTTCACCGCTGGCGCAGCGGAGTCAAGAGACGCCACAGAGCTAACAGGTATCGAAGTCGTGATTTCACCGCTGGCGTTAGTGGGAGTCGAGATCGCCAAGAACGGTATCGGTCGTGATTTCACCGCTGGCGCTAGGAGTCGATCGCCAAGAACGATCTGTATCGACAGTCTAGCGGATTTCACACAGCGATTATCAATCAGTGATCGCCAAGAACGGACAAAACAATTATCGTGATTTCAATGTCAAGAGAATAAAGCGCTACTGGCACTTAAAACTGTTGCGCCACCAACTTGATAGCCTCCGGATTTCACCCCGCTGAAGGGTTAGTCGTAGAAAGACGAATTGTCGATTTCAATTTGAGCCACAATCGTTGTTGCAGAGCCGCAAGATGAGACTGAAGTAAAGGAATTCGGGTTTCATAATAGATTAAACAGTTTAAGAATAAACAGCCTTGGTTCGGTTACGGTGTATAAGAAATGATCGAAATAGGAAAACAATATCTTTGATTTTGATACAGATATCCTAGTTATTTCGGGTTTGATGTTCAGTGTGTATTTCACCGCTTTAAAAAGATCTTGACGAACCGAAAACCGTCCTTTTTACCTACTACTTGTAACGGCGGTTAACCAATTGATAGTTTTTATCAATACCCTGCAGTGAAAGATTACAGTAAAAATTTACATTTTAGCATGTAATGATGTATTCGATTTTAGATCCTAATAGTAACACTCTAAAAATCAATACACATTCTCCCATTTTGTGCCACAAACTTGAATGTAGGTCTACTGTACAGGCATTTAAGATCAAAACTGATTTGAGATAGTTCAAAATTCCCCAACTTCAATGCAAATTAAAGTTATAAATGACACATAATTTTAGAGAAACCAAGGTGTTCATAATTTGTGAAGGATGCTTTCAAGATCTTTCCTGAGATCAAATAAAGCCAGAAAAAATCTCAATAAAAACCATTTACAATAAAATATTTTAAAAATCAAATTTGCTTTATAGTGTTGAAGTTAATGTTCTTATTACCTGAGAAGGCCTTTGTAGCAAACACAAATTCTGCGGACGGTGTCTTGTCCGATGGAAAACGCTGCCACGTCCGATGAAGCAAAATTGTCTTCAATAAGTTTATGGATCAGAAACCTTCTGAATCCATTAAATGGAGGAAACACGAGAACACTGGAAAAAAGTTCAATGTTTACTTTATCAGTCACATTTTTACAGTGCAAAAATTTATTTTAAAGTATTTTTCACACAAGTTTTTGACGGTGACAGCTTTACTTACAGCTAACAACTAAGATAGGCTAACTCTACAGTCTACTGATGTATGGAATGTGTGCAAATCCCCAATGCGGTGCTCAGGTCCTCCTTCACACTGGAACAGTTTACTCTTGGGCATATTACATATAAACTGGCAAGAATTTGTTACTTGCGAATCTAATTAAAACTAGAGTTAAATAGGATCTAGGGTGTTAAATAGGGCGTCTGCTAATGGTCTGCCATGGACATTATCTTAGCCAGTTGATGTATTTCATTATAGTCAGGTGCCCATTCGGCTTAACTCATCTACGTCGCTACTACAGAAAAGAATAGTTAGAATTATAACCCGCTCCGATTATATCTTGAGCATTACAGGCCTCAAAATTAAACTATTATTTTAATAGGTTGGAGATGGTGATGCCAAAAATTTGAAATGAATAAAAGGCCTATCTTTATAAAATTCAAAATACTTACCGTTGTTCGCCAGTACGTTTTCAACATTCTGACTTCCCTTACAAGCGATATTGCAAGTTACAGCTAGAGGAGGAAAATGCTCAGCCATAGAACTCATCATATTGGCAAGCTGAATGCCTTGATGTTGCCTCAGCTTAGCGCAGAGAGCTTATCCTCACTCTGCATTGAGAATATATACAATAACATTCCTCAGGAAGTGTACAATCTAGACCTGAAGACCTTTAAGTTGAGCCTGAAGGTACTTGGTCCAGAGGCCACTTTACTCTCTGAGAAATGGGCGAGACAACTCTCCTTGACTAATAGTGGCAGCGTAGAAACATTTTACCATCTTTATGTTTATTTATGATGCTGTTCATCCAAGTTTTCAGTCATCTACATACCAAACAATTATTCAAAATGCTCCGTTGGCCAATATTGTCTGTTAACCGTCTGCCAAAATGGCCATTATAGCTGTTGAATCATTGATGATGTTAACTCAAGTCTCAGCCAAAATATTAATTGATTGATAAATTAATATGAATTGAAGTGTGTGTTAAGCATGAAAATGGTTTCATTACAAATGTCTTGATTTTAGAAATGGGTCTAATTATTACACCTTTTTTAGTAAAATCTGTGTTAAAGCCCAGTCAGTCCTAAACCAATAACCTTTGGCTTTTGGCCAAGGAATGGACCCTTGCATATTTAATATTTCAATAACACCCCAGAATCCTCACATTATCCCTGGTAGGATTCAAACTATCAGTTATGGTAGCCTTATAAAAAGCATAAGTCACTTAACACACAACAAATAGTAATATATAACTCAAATATTAGGTATACTTTTAAAAATAATGCTAGGGCCTACCTCCAAATATGCTGAACATTGTGGATCAACTTTGATGTAAATTCATAGCAACAGAACTCCTTTCTATTTAACTTATTAATTAGGCCCAGGGCTACATCTCACCAGTAAGACTTGCCTAGCAGAACTACACATCACAAATTAAGACACTTATAAACGAAAACCGTCTTACAAACTCACACATAACACTGGATCTTACAGTGTTACTCAACCTTCAACAACAAGCATCGTATTATGTGACAAACTTTCACCAAGTGCAACTGGTTTCATAATAGGAACTTACAACTGTTACATCAGACTTGAGCAAACAACTAGCTGTATAATATCATTGCAAGCCTACTTACGTTCTACTTGGAAATATATTTTTCTTCAGGAAGTTATTGAGATCAGAGTGGACAATTTCCATAAATGCCTTATCTTCATTAGAGAAGATATTTCCTTTTGTCCAATCCAGTTTGGAATGTAGAGTGATACAATATTCTCAGACAAAAATAGAAGGTCAGGCTTGTTATTTTATTTTACAGACAAGTTAGAAATTGGAACTTTTATTCGAAGTTATATGGGCACAAATTTGATGTTTGATATTTCCCATTGTATGAGATTTATGTTTTAATAGAAACACTTTAACATGGAAAGACGTAAACAATCATTCCAGTCGAAAAATTAATATGTGACCAAAGCAGCGACCATTTTGTTTTGATGTTGTTGTTCCTACAATTGTTGAAAAAATTAGCAGCTGGTGGGCTTTGCACAAAGAGATACTTCCAAAGAGGTTTCAGTCCTGTCACTTGTCCCGTTGCTCGTACTGTAAAAAGTTTAAACATCAGAATCAAATAGGCAGATTTACTATTTTACACGTTTTTTTTAATAAATTACTTGAAATACTTACTTACTTACTTGCATTATTGCAAATTACTTAATTGCAGGCACATATAATCTAATCAGACCGATCTCACATACTACGAATTGCGATACCCTTTGTCTAAAAACGCGTTTGGTTGGAATGTTGGTCACAGCCTCACAGGGAAGTTACTTAAAGGAGAGAAGCAACCAGGGCTTGTGAAATAAAAAAAGAGCTCATTTCGAAAGGGTGGAGCAAATTTAAGCACAAATAAAAGCCAACTTTTTACAGATATCGAATTGGCCAACTTTTACTAGATAAAGAGGGAGCGGGCTTCACCTCTCCATGGCGCATCTGCTTCGCGCATCCCACGTAGCTGCCAAGTTTGTTGCGTGCGCTGCAGTGAAGCTGCTCTCCCCACGATCATGTGCCCAAATGTTTTTTTTTATAAAATACTTATTTGAATTGAATAATTATTTTAACTTTTGAAATGGAGTTCTTTATTACACAGTATTATGTTATGACAATTATTTAATAATAATAATTTTTCGGAATAAGACATTTTTTTACCATAGAAATTATGTATTTACAGAGTTTTAGGTTGTAAACAAACAAATCATTTGACAACAAGTTGTGTTTACCCTACCAATGTTGTCATAATAGGTTTGATCAATAGGCCAGCGTGAGAGTATTAGTAATAAATTGATCTCTATGGTTGCTCAAAGACTCATTGACTATCTTAATAATTCCTTATTTTGAACTAGCATAACATAAATTTTAATTTGGTGCAAAAGTTACATTAGATCTAATATTTGAAGAAGGCTAATATTTGTTGGAACTTACAGATTCTGAACTTTATTAACATTCCGTAATCTCCAACCAAAGTGATGAATAATCCAAAGGAGGATACTAAATATTTAGAACAACCCAGTGGAGAAAACAGCAGTTTAACTGATATATGTTCAAGGTAAATAATGCCACACCTGCTTAACATGTTAGGAACAAGGCAAACAGTGAACTTTTAGACCGGTATTCACAACAGATTTGCGGCAATACACTGGCAATAACTGCTGCATACTTGTCTACAGAAAATATACTGTACAGTAAGCTACATTGGGGACTCTTACATTGAGTAACTTTCAATTTAAATCAATTATGAAACACTCACTGTTTCTATATATTTTTTTCTAAAAACTGTAAAACCTTCCAGGATTAGAATAGAGATAACAATTTACAACACTTGTATCTTATAACAGTATAGCTTTAAATACAATTAAGGTTACTTAATTGTACATTACTAGCTATAATGTTCCGTTCCAATATGTTTATTTCAGCTTTGAAAATGATAGAGAAAACCTTATTTTTGGAGGAGAATTACTTGAGAGGTTGGACAGTGAAGAACTCACAGAGTTAAAAAAATATTTTTATGAGAAAAAAATTGATGAAAAAGTTAAAGAGCCGAAAGGAAGCACCCATGCACGGTTTTTGGGATCCAAGCTCACAAAAGATGAGTTTGTAGCAGCAATTGAAAATGTTCTTGGTAAGTAATTAAGTTTCAATATTTTATTTATTCATTCAAGATTTATTTAGTTTATTCCATATGTTGACATAGAAACATTGGCCTCTCAGAAAAGAACTCGACGGACAAACCTACTTTGACTGCATATGGTATACTGTATTAGGCATTCATAGAAGTTAAAAGTTAAATTGCAAGTATATAAATATGAGTAAACGGACATCCACTAAAAAAATGCTTTATAAGTGATAACTTATAAATTTTAAAATAACCAAGCATCCTTTCATTTTTTTTTCCTACGGGCTTTGTAGGATTACCTCATCTCCTGTTTTCTCCAATATAGGTCTCCTATTGTGGCAGACCTACCTTAGGTGTAATCTATTTCATAGTTATGGAAAAAAGTCAGTTTGTATTGTTTTATGAGGTGAAGTTAGTACTACAAAGTCCTCTCTACCACTCAACCTCGACCTACTGTTACCGTATAGTTACATTACTAATGTAAGTGGTGACTACGAGGATCAAACCCTCACCAGAGTGGTGAGCTCCGAATCCCACAGGATTCTAACCTGCCACGGGTCCGCTATTGTTATAGTACTACTACTATGCTAGTAATTGATACCATTTGTGATTAAGTTACATGGTAACTTTAAATTTATTATGACGAATATACTGGAAAAACAGAATCTGACTATTAAGTAGCTTTGACTGATTCTCAAGGGACGAACGCCTATCAGGAGTCGGCAGTGAAGCTGATGGACCACATCGTAGAGCGCAATTCCGAGGAGCACAAGGGGTTCGTGTGGTGGGAGCAGATCCTGGACGCAATTATTGAGTGGACGGTGAGTCAGGCGCTTGTCCGTCCCTCAAACATCATCAAGGAGTCTTTCTGTCAACTCCACAGCTTGCCTCACTGCAAGGTAAGTGGCCAGTCTAAAATGCTGCCTGACAGCAGAAATTTATTGATTCAGTGCTTTGCTAACAGATTATTTTGATTATTCCTTTTTCTGCCAGCCTGTTTGTGTTTTGGCAAAACTCTACTGTATGTATACACACCCTTAAGAAACTTGAGGTAGGGAGATCGCCTTCACATGCTGGAACTTAGTTAGTCAACAGACTTCCGAATTCTATAAAAAGTGTCTAAATGCTAAAGCTTATTCAAAAAGCTTTTACTATGGGAACATTCATTTGTATACTTTAAACAAATTTATGGGACTGTATAAACTTGCCTTTTTTTTTGCAGCGAGAGACGATAGTGCGAGTGGTGCCGGAGACGCAGACTTCGTTCTGCTATGTAGTGGTGTCCAAATACGGCAGAGTCGGCCTCTATGATTGGAACATGGCACTGCTAGAGCAGTATGAGGTATTGGTTCACAATATTTTGTTGTTGAAAAAATTGTTAGAATGGCTAGAGTAGATTTGGTTTAAGGAAGAAAAATAGAAAGTCCGTTGGTTTACCAAACTAAGGAATAATGTTATGCGCGGCTAAAACCTTTTATAGCTTAAAACTTCAGTTATCGTTTTCCATTTTGTTAGATTCAAAAATTTCGTCAAATACAGTAGACGCTCGCTCGAACGGACCTCGCTCGACCGGATTCGGGATAGTCCGGACCACCCCTCGGTAAAAAAAATTAAGATTAAAATAAACGAAAAACATATTTTTTTGTTACATACAGTATTTTTTAACATCAAGGTTAAACGCTAGTTATTTAAACAATATTTAATGGCAATATAATGCACTCACGTTGACAATACCGGAGCTACACAGAAACGGAACTGAGTTCTGAGTTTGCGAATCGATGCTGGGGTTGTCAGGATACACCGCGCAGACTGGAGCAGGGAGTGGATCGATAATGTCAGGCTATCTACTGCGCACCGGTGACTCACCCCTCCCCGCCCCTGACTGTCACAAATGTAAACAACAGTGAGTCACCTGCAGCTGATTCGTGATGTGATGTCTGTATTGTGATAACTTGTGTTAGTGTGTGTGATTACGATGGACAAAAGCGCAAGAGAGTGTTCATTGTATGGAGGAATTTTATTAAAATTAGAAACTTTTTTACTGTAAATATGAATTGTACATAAATTGTGAAAATACAGTATTTTGAACGAAATAAATACATTGTTGAACGTTAAATGTGTTTTTATTTTGTAAGACCTTCAGTGTGAGTACTGCCTACGAGAGTGAGTGGCTTTAAGGTGTGTGGCTCAGCTAAACACGTCAGTAACCGATCTGTACCTCAAATTACGTTATCTTGAGTATATTTTTATCGATCCTAATGCACCAGGATATGCTTATCGGTATCCCCCCGATCGTCCGGATTTTTCGAAATCCGGACCACCCTTCCGCCACATTAGTCCGTTCTATCGAGGGTCTACTGTAAATAGAAAAGGTATGGTAAGATTATATTATCGTTCTCAGGTTATGACCTACTTTACAATTTGTTTATGAAGGAGATTCAAAACCCAGCTACGACTTAAAAGTGTGCCAATTAATATTAAAGCCTGTTTCTTGTTAAAAGTGTTAGCATGGGACCTCATGTCTTTCAACATTATAACTTAGTTTTGTCTAGTCAGAATCTTTGAGTAGAACCTGATATTGTTTTTTTATTTCGGGTAAAGGTAAATTACAACAAAATGTTATTATTGCGAGATATTCAATAGTTTTTGTATATAAATTGGACAAAAATTGAATGAAAGGTAACAAAATTTGGCAAAGATATGTCAAATCTGGGTATGACCTGGCAAGACCGCCATAGACTGGGTTAGTTGTGTTAATGGCGCTAATCTGCAGGTGAGGCTAGGCTCTCAGCTGGCCAACTCGACAGGAGATGCTCGCAGAACCACCTGGGTGACGGATGCAGCATACTTGCCTGATGCCAGCATGCTTCTGTTCACAGCCAGTGATCGCAGCTTGCACGTATACTCTGCTACGGGCCTCGTCCACGTCCCCACCTACCATATCTCAGGTGCTAACCTAGTAACGTTAGAATAGCAGTGGTAAGGTAAGATAAGATGAGATTGTTCAGGATTATTATGTTTTGAGACCAACTGGACATCAACCCTTTGGTTTACAGTGGTGACTCCCTGTTCTATGCTGGCGACTCCACCACCGTTAGCTTACAAAGCTCAAAGATCACGCTGCCCAATTCAGGTGGATATTATTCTTGCCACTCACGAGCTCTCAGAAGACTCCTTTTCCTGACCTTAAGGGATTCACGTTTGATTAGGACGTGTTTTGGGGACTCAAGTGTACGCCGCATAATCTACAATAATTGGTATCTTCTAGGGGAGACCCATTTTGGCTAAATAATTTCTAAGTGACCTGTGTTGTGTGAAATTACTAGTCTGACTTTTAGTGACTACGACTAGCAACAGTTAAGTTTAACTCTTGTAGTAATTATAATATTCATTAAAGCTTTGTATGTTTTCAAAAGTAGATAAAAAATAAATACCTTTGTATTTACAGCCTGTAGATCTAGTGGGTAAAAGGGGAGTGGGTATAAATCCCCCACTTTCAAGATCTAAAGGCTAATTATATTAAATATTGTTCAAAGGCCTTGAAACTGAATTAATTTAATATTAAACCCAAACTAAACTACCTTAACCAAAACCAACTGAATAACCTAAAAGAACTCGTTGTCTAGGTCTTCCGAACACCCCGACATGCCTGAACTATACGATAGGGGCTACTACCGACGACCCGTCCATGCTTCTGGTGGGGGATGATCATGGGTCCATTACTACCATGAACTTCCATCAGCCCCAGTACTCGCTGTTCAAACGCACCAGCACCGACCGCATGGACACTTACTTCTGGAAAGTGAGTAGTGGATGTTTCAAGTGAGGTGTTGTAATCAATAAGTTCCTTCCTGTCGTAAAAAATGGCAAACAAATGATAACACCATTTTTATTTTTCCTGCCCACGCCAATGGCATTTTTTAATGAGGAAACTCAACTTATTAAAGGGTTTGTGGGCATCACAAAACCCTTTTAGGGAAAGCGGTCCAAACCCTTGTGCCTGCGCCGGAATCGTACCCGCAACCTTGCGCTTTGCAAGCCGTGACTCTGCCCACTGAGCCACGGACGCAAAAGATAACCCGTACACCTTCATTGCTACTCAAGCGCTAAGAAAAGAAGAGATTTTGACACATCTCATCACTAACTTGATTTAATTACCGTACAATTTTCAATGCAGTGGTCACCTTCCGTAAGATATTTTTCAAACTATAGTAGTTTCCAAAAGAAACAAATGTGCACCCTTCAACTTGTTATTGCTTAAAGGAGCTGGAGAGCCAAGGGGAGTGGGTGTCTATCAGTACCGAGCATGCGGTTCACAAGGACGAGGTGTTGAAAGTGGAGTACTTCTCGGACAACAACACGGTCGTGAGTTGCAGCAACGATCCCAACACGACGTTGATCATACGTTACCTTGCCGGCCGCAGAGCTCCCTACATCTTCAAGATGTCCAGGGTAACTAGTAACTACCCAAGTCTACTCTTTGTTGTATGTCAGTGTACAAATTATTATGAGATAATTATGCTTGACTAAAATGCTCATAACTTCACAAATTTGAAACGATTCATACCATAAGGATACATTTTTCTTTCTGTTCTTTCTGACGCTCTGTAAAGGCTTAAAGAAAATCTTGTTGCTAAAGGTTGATCTTAATTTTTTACCGGTCTTTTTTCTCTTGTAAATATTATTCTGTTTTCAAAATAAACAACAACAGAACCATTTCTAAGTTCCTTTTAAGTCTAAGCCACATTAAAAAAAAACCTTCTGATTTTTGTTCAGTAGGATCTTTCTTTTTATAGCCATGTACATCAATTTATGTATGGTCACTTCTTAGCCCTCATTAAACTATAGTTAAAACAAAAACTGTCGTTCAACTTTATATATAAAACCAAAAAACTTTAAGAAATGCTCAGTATATTTTGTCAATGCCTTTTTCAACTGTAAATAAAAACAATAAAAACTATAGTTAGGCTAGTTATTCCGACACTGATCCAAATGTTTGACTCCTTACCCAATGTTTGACAGGGAGTGAAATGCTTTCACCTGGACCGGTCTCTGAAGCTGCTAGTGACCGGCAGCAAGGACACCATTATCCGCATGTGGAACCCGGTCATTGTCAAGAAACCGGTTGCATCTCTCTTCGGTCACAAGACCTGCGTGGTGGACGTACGCATCCTCAAACACCTCAGCATCATCCTCAGCATGTCCAAGGATGCCGTAAGTTTTGCTTTATTTTGATCTGTAGGATTTGTTTGATTTATAGTGGTCGAAAGAATTTGAGAATAACAATAGGGAGGTCTAAAAAATAGTTGCCATTGCTAAATCTACATCAATGTGGCAATAATTATCAAAATATTAACTCAGGTACTGGTGGTGGCATAATCTTGACTGATATAACCACACACCTTGCCTTAGGACTTGCGCTGTGGGGAGGTTGCTCAAGTTGAAAATGGAAGTTTGAATATTATGAGTTACAGAAGTAAAGGTATTGTTGCTGCCAGAAACATTGTTGGGCTGAAGTTCTTATAAGTTATTTGATACATACTTTTCAACGATCTTGACCTGCATTGCGGTTCAGGTGTCTCCCTAAACTCCTTATGTTCTGTACGTTTGCAACACTCACTGCAGGAGCTGTGGTTTTTTTGTCACACACTGTTAACCCCATACAAATGACAATGGTTCTGCGAACTGTGCAGGCGGTGAAGGTGTGGGACATACTGGACCAGTGCTGTCTGCAGTCACTCCCCATGCTGTTCCCGGTGTATGGCGCACTGGCGCGCACAGCCGAGTTCGGGTGCAGACATTCTACCCTGGACCAGTGAGTTGTGCCCCGCCAGCCGCTACCTTGACGGTGCAGAGCAAGCACCAGCCCGCACCCACTGTGCAGGCTACGCACCCCGCCAGCGTGCTATCCACCACGTCTACCACCAAGCAGGACCGCGCCACCGCCTACAAGAAGTGAGTTGAGTAACTCAGTATTTTTCTACATAACATTGTTTTGACATTAATTATTTTTTAAATACCTACCACTAATAAGACTTAAATAAAAGCAAAGCTTAACAAATTAATACATACTCTTACTATAATTTAGCTGTCAATATAATCTTGTAATTTATAAAATAAAATTTTGCAGCTGAATCCACTTTTTAGATTTAACTCTCTTGTTAACCATGTGACTCGCAGGTCCGGTGACTCAGCGGGGATTGACGGCACTGTCAGTTGGCACACTATCAAGAGCGAAACCAATGTGACTCCTAATGAATCCGAGACTGAGGTGTTTCCTGAACCCTTCCCAACTCTTTCCTTCCCCACCTGTGTGTACGTACCTTATTTCCAATTCCTTCCCTCGTCCTTTGACTGACCTAGAGCACCAAAACTGAACAGCCTTGTCTTTTTGCGTTACAACTTTGTATATTTTTACGGTTTAAAATTGGTTTTAAAGATTATTTATTTTGTTGTATTGTGATTTCCTTTATTTAAAAGTAAAAGTTTAAACCCATAGTACCCTGGAAATTTTGCACATATGTTAAATATATTAGTATACTTATATCCAGGTTGTAATTTAAACCTCAAATATTTTTAAATGATAGTTAAGCTGATGGCTGGTCTCGAGGGGCTGACAGTTGGCAGTAGTCGCCTGTCTCTTGAGTAGTTGACAGTGAGCGGTGAGTAGCGACAGTGAGTGTGCTCTTCCGATTTTAAAACAGTGAAACTTTGTCCGACTTAAAACAGAGTGAGTAGTCATCTTCCGATTTAAAACAGTGAGTAGGATTTAAAACAGTGAGTAGTCATCTTCTTTTTAAAACAGTGAGTAGTCATCTTCCATTTAAAACAGTGAGTAGTCATCTTCCGATTTAAAACAGTGAGTAGTCATCTTCCGATTTCAGTGAGTAGTCATCTTCAATAAAACTAGTTCCACAGTGAGTAGTCATCTTATTTAAAACAGTGAGTAGTCATCTTCGATTTAAAACAGTGAGTAGTCATCTTCCAGTGAGTAGTCATCTCCGATTTAAAACAGTGAGTAGTCATCTTCCGATTTAAAACAGTGAGTAGTCATCTTCCGATTTAAAACAGTGAGTAGTCATCTTCCGATTTAAAACAGTGATTTAAAAACAGTAGTCATCTTCGATTTAAAACAGTGAGTAGTCATCTTCCGATTTAAAACAGTGAGTAGTCATCTTCCGATTTAAAACAGTGAGTAGTCATCTTCCGATTTAAAAAACAGTGAGTAGTCATCTTCCGATTTAAAAAAACAGTGAGTAGTCATCTTCCGATTTAAAACAGTGAGTAGTCATCTTCCGATTTAAAACAGTGAGTAGTCATCTTCCGATTTAAAACAGTGAGTAGTCATCTTCCGATTTAAAACAGTGAGTAGTCATCTTCCGATTTGAAAACAGTGAGTAGTCATCCGATTTAAAACAGTGAGTAGTCATCTTCCGATTTAAAACAGTGAGTAGTCATCTTCCGATTTAAAACAGTGAGTAGTCATCTTCCGATTTAAAACAGTGAGTAGTCATCTTCCGATTTAAAAACAGTGAGTAGTCATCTTCCGATTTAAAACAGTGAGTAGTCATCTTCCGATTTAAAACAGTGAGTAGTCATCTTCCGATTTAAAACAGTGAGTAGTCATCTTCGATTTAAAAACAGTGAGTAGTCATCTTCCGATTTAAAACAGTGAGTAGTCATCTTCCGATTTAAAAACAGTGAGTAGTCATCTTCCGATTTAAAAACAGTGAGTAGTCATCTTCCGATTTAAAAACAGTGAGTAGTCATCTTCCGATTTAAAACAGTGAATAGTCATCTTCCGATTTAAAACAGTGAGTAGTCATCTTCCGATTTAAAAACAGTGAGTAGTCATCTTCCGATTTAAAACAGTGAGTAGTCATCTTCCGATTTAAAAACAGTGAGTAGTCATCTTCCGATTTAAAAACAGTGAGTAGTCATCTTCCGATTTAAAACAGTGAGTAGTCATCTTCCGATTTAAAACAGTGAGTAGTCATCTTCCGATTTAAAACAGTGAGTAGTCATCTTCGATTTAAAAACAGTGAGTAGTCATCTTCCGATTTAAAAACAGTGAGTAGTCATCTTCCGATTTAAAACAGTGAGTAGTCATCTTCGATTTAAAACAGTGAGTAGTCATCTTCCGATTTAAAACAGTGAGTAGTCATCTTCCGATTTAAAACAGTGAGTAGTCATCTTCTTAAAAACAGTGAGTAGTCATCTTCGATTTAAAACAGTGAGTAGTCATCTTCCGATTTAAAACAGTGAGTAGTCATCTTCATTTATTTAAAACAGTGAGTAGTCATCATTTAAAACAGTGAGTAGTCATTTAAAAACAGTGAGTAGTCATCTTCCGATTTAAAACAGTGAGTAGTCATCTTCGATTTAAAACAGTGAGTAGTCATCTTCCGATTTAAAACAGTGAGTAGTCATCTTCCCATTTAAAAACAGTGAGTAGTCATCTTCCGATTTATTTAAAACAGTGAGTAGTCATCTTCGATTTAAAAACAGTGAGTAGTCATCTTCATCCGATTTAAAAACAGTGAGTAGTCATCTTCCGATTTAAAACAGTGAGTAGTCATCTTCCGATTTAAAAACAGTGAGTAGTCAGGGGCAGTTTTAAAAACAGTGAGTAGTCATCTTCCTATTTAAAAATAGTGAGTCAGGGGCAGTTTTAAAAACATTTCTTTCAAAAGGATGACTGTGTGAAAAACATAGAGTGCATAAAGTTAGTAAACAATACTCTTGAACGTTATTTGTTAATGCTTAAAGACTAGAATTAATTGGTTTCTAATCCAAGCAGTCAGAAATTGTTTAGAATTTCAGAGTTTAAAAGATGATTGCAGACATTTTCCTCAGAAAACTTTAACAGTGATTTTGCTTGCCAATGGTTTCCCTGCTTTCATAATTTACTTTCCATGATTTTAGGATGTCGGGCAGCTCGGAAGCAGCTTCGCCCATTCCGCCGGCAGTATTGGAGGTGATCCAGCGCAGTCTGGGTGAAGAGGTGACGTACCAGTTCAAACAGTTGACTAGCGCCTGCCACAACCTCAACGCTGCACGCGCCAGTCAGTACATGGCCCAGAAACATGTCAGTATTCACCTACCTGTAAAATTAATTGGCTGATAGTAATACAAAAATGCTATGCCGACCTCCTAGATATTATAGGGAACAAAACTCCTTTCAATTGTTAAAACCTAAAAAGTTAATGTTTTTGTACCTAAAAGGTTTTAAATGGCTGATTTCTACTAAAGAACTACCATACTTTTTTGAACGAAGATTCCTAGACGCACCAGTTGGTGGTGATCAATTCTACCTGGCAATCTTCAACAGCTTTGCTGTGGTTGAAAAAAAGTCAAACTAGAATCCAACCTAATGAAACTTAAAAATGTCAGTTTAACACTTATTAAAATGCCACTTGTGCAAACAGCTGTTTTTTAGTTTTACAAAAGCCTGAATGGAACAATTAGTTGTTTTTAAAAGTTTTCTTCTAGGTATATACCATATTTAGATGATCTTTTTCAGTGCTCTTTTATGTAACCATTTGTCAGGTGAGGGCGATGGTGGAGCAGTGTGCCCGCATCTGGCGCTCAACCTCGCGCCGCTGGAAGAGATCCGGTTCTCACAGCCGCTGCCGACCACTGCTCGACTGCGTGCCTACGACCTCTCCCAGCCGGACAAGCTGCTCAAGGCCAAGTTAAAGAGAGACTCTACGTCCACCGTCGGCTCCAAAGCCTCTCGCACTTCCACCACCTCGAGTACATTGCGCTCTGCACGCAAATGAAAGGGATTTAACGTGTGTCTTGAAATTTTCTAGTCACTATTTTTGTATTTTTATAATAAAGCACTTTTTGGATGTTTGACTGTTTCCTTTAATCCTGGATAACTTCAAATAGTGGCGTATTGTTTAAACTATATTTTGTGCATTAATTAATATTAACAAATAATATTGTATGTTATAATTTTTGTTTATTATGTATATTGAATTGTACAGTAACATTGGTATGTATTCTTAATAGAATTTTTGTTGAACTATTAAATCTAAAAGTAACAAGCAGGGTAAATTGCAGACAGCCTCTATATTTAACCATTTAAAATATCAAAATCTCATTTCCACAACACAGACAGTACTATAGTAACACTCTTTGTTAGATTTTCACTTATTCTTTAATTCGGAGGTGGATTGCACGGAAACTCTTGCCGATTATTGACCACTCACTATGATTTAACACAAGTTAGTAATCCAAACTAAGGCTTCATTTTAAGTCACTAATTTCATCTTACATGAGTGATGGTCATTTTATAGAGGGTTCCACTTACTGAACAATTGTATAGTAACATGTATGTATTATGAATCGAATGTTTATGAACTCTGTTAAGGCTGTAAAGTACAAGCAGGGTTAATTGCAGAAGTTTGCAACAAAACAGTTCTATTTTAACCATTTGCAAATTATCAATGGTGCATTTAGACAAAAGTTGGTGTTCATTAGATTTTCACTTTTCTTTACATGGATCTACACTGTACTGCCGACTTATGTTCTACTGTGATTAAAGTTTATATTTTATAAGGCTTTTAATCCAAACAGCTGATTCTCAACAATAATTTAAAATAACCTCATCTATTTATTTACACTTGATTGACAATTCGGAACCATTGAAGAAATTGTACACAAGTAATTAGTTTAAAATTTAGCCCATTTTTTGTAATATTTATAAAGCAAGGAAAAATGGCAACCGGGTTAAAAGTGAGGAAAGGAAATGAAGAAAGAATATACCAACAACATCTGTTGAATGTAAGTAACTAATTTGTGTTTATTCTTTTGTTTTTTGTGAATACTTTCACTAATAATATAAGAATAAAGAAACTTATTCAAACCATGACAAGGAGAGAAAACTAGTTCTTTGGTTGTTTTGGTGTACTAGAATATAGTTTTAACACAGACTTACAGAAACACAAATTTACTATTAAATTTCCTTTGGAAAAATTAGATATTTCGTAATGCTTGTGATCATGCAGGAGGGCAAAGGCCTGGTAACACTCGTGATAGAACATAAAACTGAGGCTGGAGCTTATTAGAGTAACAAATTACAAAGGAAATTCGATTCACTTACGCCAGTGGCGCTTAAGTGCTTAGCTGCATGTCAGCCTGGTTTATTACATTATTTTATTACCCTTTCAGTACTAACGTTTGCTTTTTACATGGCCCAAAGAGTTGATTTTTCAATAATATATTACTGATTGCATCGAAAAGGTTGCTGATTTTTCAACATGTAATAATTATACTATATGATCAAGCTTTTTACTATGCCCTATTTGTTAAACCTTGTAACTTAAGAGCAATATTTGACTTTAAACTCAAGTTTATTTTTTATGAAAATATCAACACTCTTCTAGATATTTAGAAACACTTCAACAAATTATGAAGGTGTTTAATACTGATTAAGGTTGTAGCTCATTGATAACATGACCAACAAGTACACATTAAGATATAATGTTCTAATTCTGATTTTTTTAATTTCAGGTCAAAAATGCAACTTCTAAAACGGACAACAAAGCCCCGCATTTGCCCATATCAGTTTATGTCAAGGAAGCAGACTTCTATGGTGACATATTTCGACTGAGAAATGTAGAGTTCCAAAACAGGGACTTGCTGAAACTTATCAATATTATCTATCGCACCAAGGTCAGTATTATACTCGTACTCTAGCTATCTTCTATTATTTATTTTATTTAAATTTCCAACTATGGCAAAGATTTTATGTTTTTAATTATTTTGTTTCAGGGGAAAACTGATTGTCAGCTTGAGAAATACACAAGACAGAAAACCATGTATTCAACTGAACAGTCACATTTGGAGAGAATTAGAAAAAGAAATGAAGCGTTTCTAGACAGAATTGACTTGAAGGTAATAAATGATAAGTTCCAGTGAACACTAACTAAATAAAGTAATACTTAGAAAAGGAAGTTTCAAAATATGTGTTTAACATCTTAAAACATTGGAATTTGCAGAATATGAAATCAAGATACAGTCAAGAAGCCATGGCTAAAGATTGGCAAAGGATTCTAAAAGTAATGAAGTCATCAGCAAAGTATCCCGAGTTTTATGACAAAAAGAGAACTTCTGTTGGTAGACAGAGTATTTGTCCGAAAAATGTAACCAGCAATCCAAAGTTTCATAATGTGTAAGTAAACTAAAATATCAACTGGTACAGTTTCAATTTCTTAATACTTATTCAAGGAATTCACAATTAAGGTTACAAGTATAGGAAATTGCGAATGGAAATAAAAATAACATACAAGCCCTGAAGCAATTTGAAATTTTGGCAAAGGAAAAGAGTAAATTTAAAATTATATTTTGAATACTTTTGTAACGTGTATCTCCTTTCATAATCACTCCTTGTACTGAATATTAGTTCAAGTAAGCTGGAGTCCGGCCGCTAGGTGGTAAATATTTTATGTATTGTTTTTCTAACTGAAATTGAAAAAGGAATCCACTAAAAAATCTGATACTATAGATGGCACAAAAAGCATGGTCAGGTTTGAACTGCAGAAGGGGGGATGGAGGTTGGGAATCGTTGTTGGTCGAATAGCAAATAGCCATAGTAGCCAGTTTGCAGCAAGATGGCGCAGCGGATGGTGGAGCACTGTGGAAGAGCTTTTCAGAAACAATGGATCTTTTATTACTTATGTAAGAAAAATATTTTAGTGCTGTACTGTCACTTTTGGCCCGCTACATCACCTAACCTCAAAACCTGTATTTTTTTCTTCAGGGATACTTTAACTTTGTCTAAAAAATTGTAGCATGGCTAACTCTTTCTGGCAATAGTTAATGTAGCTAGCTACTTTGAGAAACCTTTCAGCTACTATTAGAATTTAACACTTTTACGTACAAGCAACACACAACCCTCAGTTTACAGGTGCTACTTTGATCTACGGATCGGGAGTCTGCCGAAGCTGCACCGAGTAGACGTTGAAGTGTACTCCGACATTGTGCCGGGCACGGCAGACAACTTTGTCAGCCTGTGTCGTGGGTTTGAGGGTGTCTCGTACAAGGGATCGGTGCTGCACAGGATCATCCCTGGCCTCATGTGTGTCGGAGGCGACGTTGTCAATGGATCTGGCACCGGCGGAGTGTCCATCTATGGCCAGTACTTTCCTGACGAGAACTTCCTCCTTCAGCACAATGGACCGGGTAGAGTTTTGGTTTTTTTATGGTTGATTCAAGCACACTATTTTTTGTGCAGCTAAGAACATATTACAGTGTTTTTTTTTTTGGGATGTTGTAAAATTAAAAACTCCCAGCAGTTAAGCGCCTCTTGGTTACAAAGTTTGTCTGATTTCTTCAGTTTAAAAACTATCCACAAGGAACTGGGATGTTCCATTCCTTCAACTACACTAATCACTTAAAATAATTCAGATATTAGTTCGCAAAACCTTTCAAAGGGGCCTAGGAGTTCAAACTCCTTTCTGCAAAATTAACAGGAGAACAAAAATGTATTACAACAACAGTTATTAAAATTAATAATTTGTGTACATTCCAGGTGTTTTGGCCATGTATAGCACTCAACCTGATCAAAACCACTCTCAATTTCTCATCACTTTTCGAAACTGTCCACTCTCAATAACAGATTTGTAGTGTTTGGAAGGGTAAAAAGCTCCTTGAAAACGCTTCAATTGGTAAGTAGGTACAAATACCATTGAGGTACATTGTTCTTAACTGTATAGTTTTCATAGGTACACGTTATATAAATGTTTAATATTATGGGTTATTTTGTTAGCCGTAAAATTTTTGTGTAATTCAACCATGGATATAGGCAACTTGTAGGTTTTTGTAGTTTTAAGTAGCTTTTAGTTCAAATCTTTACCATACATTATTGTAAATACCTGTTTTCAGATTGAAAGTTGTGGCACAAAAAGCGGAAAACCTCTTGAAGAAGTAAAAGTTGAAGGCTGTGGTGTTTACAAATGAGTTTTTACTGTAACATATTATTTAAAGACATTTTCTGCCTAAAATAAAATTGAGATTGACATTACCTGTACAATTTAAAGTGTTTTTCTCTCCCACGTTCTTATTAGATGAGTGATAGCAAAATCCTACATTAGATGTTTGGGAATGAGGTTCTTGACCATGTACACGTTAACCCTTTGGTTTATCGTGCTGGCTCCCTGTTCTCCTATTTAGGCAACCCCACCCCTGTTTGCTTACAAAGCTTGATTATTGCGCTACTCAATTCAGATAGAAGTAACTCCTGCCACTCAAGAGCCCCTAGAAGACCTCTGCTCCTGGCCTCGAGGGGCTCGTATTCGATAAGAACGTGTTTTGCGGACTCAGAGGAGTACGCTCACATAACCCACTACTATACTATCTCCTGTTTGGAGACCCCATTTTGGCTAGGTGATTTCTGAAGTGCCCATGACCTGTGATATATGATATTAGTCTGATGTTGTGGTGACTATAAGACTGGTCAGATGTGTGTAAGTATTCTTGATGGATTCTTGACTAAAACTTTAGTGGGTTCCTGATATGGTAGTTGTTTCTATCGCTCACGTGTGTTCCACATTTGTCCTATCAGCTAGCATAGTTTTGACAAGGGAGGGACTGATTCCTACCGCTGGTTCTGTACCAGCAACGAATGACAGCGCTCCCTTTCTAGCCAGCAAATCGGCTTTTTCGTTTCCTTTGAAACCCTGATCCCCCGGTATCCATTCAAGCCGAAAATTGTTGTACCTTGCTAGAGATTGGAGTGCTTGGGTACATTCCCAGACAATTAATGGAGTTGATAAGTGAGCAGTCAAGCGCTCTAAGGGCATATTAGTGTCCCGAAAGAGACATATACTTTTTTTAAAATGCCTGCAATCGAGAGTTTTAATTAAAAATACAAGCCTCTAGCCATTTAACTAATTTTATTACTTAATATCCTATTAATCAACACAATAGGTTCCAGACCTTTTAAGTGGTAGGCTGATGATCTAAAAATTCTTCCACACTATAAAAGATGTTGGAGGTCAAATAGTTCTTAAGTTTAGTTTTGAATAATTTTGACCCTTAAAGATTTTGAATTTGATGTGGTAGTTTGTTAAACAATAATACTCCAGCTTGTGATGGTAATTTCTTGAATATTTCAAGTCTATGATATCCGATTCTATAGTTATTTACTGATCGGGTATCATAGCTATGAATTTCATTGCCTTGGACCAAATTGCATTTATTTAATGTGAAAAGTACAGTTTAGTAAATATAAAGTGAAGGAAACGTAAGAATTTCTAATTCTTGAAATAAATTTCGACAAGAGTCTCTTTGTTTAACGTTTTTTAAAGGTTATTCTACAACGGACAAGAAGTTACAGTGAACGATTTATTACAAATATTTGCTATAATTATGTTTATATCCTTCCGCCTCAGACTTACAGCGTGTTTTACTGAAAGTTATATTACATATCACGAAAGGACAACACATGTTAAATTTAAATCAAACCAGACTACTCATTCCGCTGTTATAGTAAAAAATCACCTTTTTGGTCGCCATTTTGAAATAAATCAATGGATTTTCATAATTTTGGTATTTTGATGTATAATACTAAAATGCATATTTATTTCAATAACACGAAATTTACTGTACTTAGACCATTAAAACCCCTTTTTGGCGAAAAGTCCCTTCCCAAAGGGGGGTTCCGGGAGTCCGATTTTAACAAACTCGGCCGAGATTTTTACAAAATGAACATTTGTACCAAATTTGGTGAAAGTTGGACAAAAATGAAACCTGTAGAGATGATACACATATAGACATATGTGTAAAAGTAATGATGAAATGCTCAAAACGAGTTCTGTGGGTCAGGATCGGTGCTCATTTCATGGTCCCGGGCCTGGATCTTACCATGCTGACGACATGAATATCTCATTTTTCCTAAAGAAATTCGATAATAATATTGACAAAATCTACAGTTTATAATTGATATAGTGTAAGAAATAATAGAACATAGCGCTCTGATATGTATCTTTTGTTTGTTGTAATCGCCAAGAAGATGGGCTTAATAGTTGAAACCGGTCACAAAAATGCAAATTGCAAAAATCTTTAATCCAGGGTGCTATGTTCTATTATTATTTATTTCTTGCACTATACAATTCTAGTTACCCTTAGTGAGCCAATGTGTTATAATTATAGAAATCAAATATTAATACAGAATTAAGAATATCAACCTATTGAACCCTTAACATCCGATATACCTACAGTACTATATGTGCCCAAGCAACAACAGTAATGAGTAACAACTGTAGGCCTTGAAAGCGTCTATTTAGACGAATCAGTTTACCGAGAAAGCCCTTGGTGAAAGACCCGACTATCTGCGTGCGCGCCGTACATAATTGACCCCTCCAACACCGGCGCAGTTGCACCCTATCCGATTGAGCAGTACCTCGAGCGCTGCTTGTTGATTTAAAGTCACTATATTGACAGTCATATGTCTCGGATAAACATTTAGATTTAAGTACTTATCTAAATTTGAAGGCATAAATAGGTGGGTTGGATGGTGTAGTGGTCAGCATAATCACACGTCAAGTGAGAGACCAGGTTCGAGTCCCAGTTCGGTCCACACATTTTGTCTTCAAACTTATTTCGTAATAAATAGCAACATAATAAATAATCTGACGCGTGCAATAATAGTTTATAGTTATTATTACATATAATATTTTAATACACTAAAGCCCTACACAATGGTTGCTTTATATATTATCCATCTCTAGGTCTTTCATTTCTACTTGCTGTTTTTTCTCACTACAAACTTGTTTTTGTTGTGAATCGTCGAGTGAAGTGTCAATTTACCGTCAAGAATAGTTGAGTTTCGTGGAATACTATTAAAGATTTTATTTCTCTTGTATCAGTAAAGTTATAATAACTTGTTCTTAAACATTATTATTTCAACTATATTCTTATTAGTTTAATGCTTTACCGACCTTTTAAAGGCCTTGTTCATCAATAAGACCAATTTGGTGGCCTAGACAACACACAGCACAGACTGTCTAAACGTGCAAGATTCAGACCTACTTATCATTTCGATGGACTTTTAAAACTTATCCAGTAATATTTGGATATTGCCTACTCTATAGAATTATTTTATTATAATGGAGAGAAAAATAAAATTGAAAACTCTCAATGTACACATTACTTGCAAGATTTGTAAAGGTTATTTGGTTGATGCCACAACTGTAACTGAGTGTCTCCATACATGTAAGTATAGTTGTATATAGTACAGTTGCTAATTAATTGATGGAAAAGACAAATAGGCTATAATTTCTTACCACAGTTCCGATCGTGATCAGTGTTGGGACCCATCATGATATGGTTACTGCCCAAGTAGCGTGTTAGGCCTAGTTTTCATTGTTATCAAAGTATGAGTGTAGCAGTACCTTTGTTACTCCAACGCCCAGGCCTACGCAGTGCAGTATCACAGTACAGTGTAACAAATTGTAATGATATGACGCCAATTCTGTTCTTGATGAATATGGAAATAAAGTTATTTGAGTATTGAGTCAACCGTTCTCAAAACAAATGATGCCTCCAAGTCATACTGTCAGTGTGCCCCTCGCTACCCCACCGAGTGGATGTGTTTTGTTCAAGGCTAATGTTCGTACACATACCTGCTTGTACAGTGTGTCATTGTGAGTGCTGGTTCGTTATTAAACAGTTACAGAATGACATAACTTGGCAAACTGGGGCCTAGTTTTATATATTTTACCAACTCAAAAATGTTGTTTCCTTAACAAAAATTTTTTCTCTTAACAGTGTTTGGATTAGGCGAATTTTTGATTTGCTGGACACTAGTGTAAATAAGCCTAGATTTGTAGCGTCTTGTTGGCTCTTTGCAACAACTGGTAAACCTTATATTATTATTGAGTTTAATATCTAGCACTTTTGGAAACTCTTAAGTGTGTAAAGAATATAAATTTGATCAATTATTAACAATGAAGCTAGTTGAATATTCAACCTTGAATTTACAACAGGTCACGTAAATCTAGGCTTCCATGGTCAAATGTGTCGGATTTAAGAAGGGGTCTGTAGAACACAGTTTTAAGTTTTGTCTTAAAAATCTGGCAACACCTGAATATTGAGCCCTCTAAACAGTTTCCCTCATAAGCTAACCTTTTCATTGGTGAGTCTCTCTTGCTGTGTTTATTATCTATAGCTTTTAAGTGGTTGAAAATATAATTGTATAATATAAATTTAAACTACACAGAACTTTAGATCTAGTCTCTTGGGAAACTTTCTGACTGAGTAGTATTTTTAATGCTACATTTTAGTAAATTACTAATTAATTTTCAGTTTGTAAAAGTTGCTTGGTAAAGCATTTGGAGGAAAACAACACGTGTCCATCATGTCAGATAGTCATCCACCAGTCTCATCCGTTGCAGTACATCAGTTTCGACAGAACTATGCAGGATATCGTCTACAAGTTGGTTCCGGACCTAATGGAAAGTGAGTGTTTAAAACGTTCAGTCATACAAATAAACCTGAAAGACTTTTACTTTAAATATAGGCTAAATTGGTATCGCTTTACCCACACGTCCTCAACTGAATTACATTGTCATAAATTAGCCTATTTTTATCAAATGACATGATTTCAAATTAAAATTTTGGGAACATTTCCACAGTACAAGAGGTCTATTTAAGATTTGCAATACTGTCATCCGTGTTGCCAAAAAATGCAATGTCCTAGAATTGGTGTTTTATTAGTCTGAGAGGCCTAAAACACAGAGAAAAACACAATTCAGGTTGCATTTTTCGCTTAAAAAATTAAATGTCCAAAAATTTAATTGTTTGAATAAAAGGCAGAACATTTTTGATGCCTTTTTGGTGTAGTAAAAATGTAGCGAGAATGTCAGCTTTGTTTCCACAACCCAACAGTTACAAACCTTCTTGCAATGTTTGCATAGTTACAAGAATCTCGTGAATGTTACAGTCGAAATAAAAAGAGAGAAGGAGTTCTACAAGCAACGTGGGGTGCCGTGTCCGAAGGACATACTGCAAAACGCGGGCGACGCAGCGACAAGTCAGCTGAACAGCCGACTGATGCAGACTGTCACCGTATGGACGACCAAGTCAATATAGGCCTGGAGTGCATGGTGGCCAACCTTAAGACACTCAAGCGCAAGTTCGTCCGAGTCTCGTCCGAAGCCACCATCACTCAACTCAAGAAGTTCATTGCCAAGAAGGTGCTAGACGGCATGGACAAGTATAAAGATGTAAGTTTGATTTGCCGTAGGTGTAATTATGATTGGTTTAAATTTGGTGTGTAGGACAATCGGGACCATGAATGATTTAAATTAATAAGAGCTGAATTTCCTTGAAGAAAATACAAACTTTTGTAAATTAACACAGGATTTTAAACTAACAAACTATAAAGACACAAGGGCACAGACAAATATGTTATAAAAGGACTAAAAACCAATAAAACTAAAAACTGAACATATTTTGAATTTTTTAAACATTATTGAATTGCAACCCCTCGAACATTTATCAAATCAAGGCCAAATATTAATCTGAAGTCTATATACTATATACAGTAGGTAACGTTGTATATGACGTGTCACATACGCTTGTGTGTTGACAGATTGACATCCTATGCAACGACGAACTGCTGGGCAAGGACCACACTCTGAAGTTCGATCACATTGACCAGGTGGAGTTCCATGATATGCGGCGTACAGGCTCAACTGGATCTGCAGTGTCGCCTGTCACTGGCGGCTTCAGTACTCTTCGTTGATAACTAGAATAACTTTTATATGTTAGTATGGGTTCTATGTTGTGTTTCAGGGTGTCCACTGATATATAGTTATAGGGTGTCCACTTTTAATACTGATATATAGTTCGGAAATATTATAACCAAGAACATTTTTAACAACAAAGTTTGAATTTATTGGGTTTTAAATAAAGAACTTCTTCAAGTTATATGTAGTGTCGTGAAATTTGAACTATAGCAGTTCAAAGCTCACTATGTAAAAACTAAATTATTTGAAGGTTAAAATTCTTTGTCAGTGAGTTAACTTACGGTGATTAAGGCTACCATGTATTTACTGATTTATTAAACTGAGTTATTATCTATTATCTTACGGTAAATTAACCATGAATTTATTTTTTAAACTGTGGCTGAATTTTAGGCTTAAAATTTTGAAAATTTTCCGAGAACTTCCATTTTGCTTTAAGAGGTTTAGAACCTGTTAAAGTTGTGCCTAATTTTTAAATCGAGCACTTTTTATATGTAGAATACAATATGCCATTTTAATAGAGCTCAAAGCTCACTATAAACGTGAACTATAATCTAGATCTTCCGGTTCACATCACGTCCAAACTTGATAATTAGGTCAAAATATTTCGGCCTCGCTGTGGAGTACCATCTTCAGTCACTGATTGGCTGAAACTACAGCTGTTGTCTGTTTGTCCCTATTGGTTAGTCCAACCATCAGTGAACAAGTTGGCAAATATAAATGCTAGGTATTCTCGTAATTTTGTTTAAAATAAGCCTTGACAGGACTTACAGTTTGGCTTTAACCTACTGGTTTTTGTCCGAGCCTGGTTGATTTCAGTGAAAGCTGCCTATGCAAATTCATAACCCTTTTTTCAGTTCCTCAATACAAGGTAATATTGATCTTAGTTTAACATTCGGTTTGCACATTACTAATATCTCCCTCATATCTTATGTCCTTTTATTATTTTTGAGCCCAAAATCAACTGTACAATATTTTTCATTCAATTGAAAATTTCTTTTGTTATTTCTAGTTGAAACTTACAGTCAAATTTCATAATAGTAATACATCACGGTACTGTATGGTCGTTGTGAGTATGCATGTTCATTTTGATAGGCTGGCCAACTCTTCCTGAGTTATTTACTTTCAGTGTACCAGTATGAAGGCTGTGAAGAAAGCTTAATGATTTCTAAAGTATTTTCTGCATTTTTGTTTGTGGTTAAAATGGACAAAGTAGCTGATTCTTTTTTCACCATTGAGCTTAAGTTCAATTATCACTTACAAAGGCTGATTTTTGTTAAAACTAAAGAGTTGTTATTTACTACTCCAAATTCAAGATGCGCTATGCTATTGACAAATTGATTCAAATTGACTGTAAATGTTAGAAAAACCGTCAATATTGCCAGAGAATCACATTGAACTTCTTTGCTGTCAGTGTATTGGGGTGGTGTAATTTCAACGCTGAATATTCATATGAGATTGGTCTTTCGTAAATTTTTTAGCCATTAATGTACTAGTTTTACCAATACCAGCATGATCTTACGTTTAAATTTATTATAGCGACTTTTTATGTTCTATATTGAAAAATTCACTTAAAAATCAGTTATGTGTGAAAATTCAATTAACTGCGAGCTTAGACTAAATATGATCTAAATCATGCTTATCGTGAACAAATGCATTACACTAAAGGGAGTACACAAAAGTTCATGTAATGGATTAAAAAATAATAAAATTGTTTTCTACTTGAAATTCCGTTATTTTTGTACCCTACATTAGAAATCCAGTATCGGTAGTACCTTTGTTTCTTGAATCCTTGTTTGAAGTGTTATTCTCTGTGTTTTGTCAAATTTTTTCAAATGTGTTTTTGTCTATCATTTAATTTTAAAGTTCTTTTAATACTGCAGACTTATTACTGCAACCTTGTACAGTACTTAATACTATAGATTATTTTATTGCAGATACAAAGAACAGATACAGATTAATTTTACATGTTTGAATTGATACAATATTATGTATACAAATAAATAAATGTACAGTAAAATTGTTTACTGCCCTGCTATTCTTCCTTGAGGTTTAGTCATAAAATAAAGACGATTTTCATTTCTTCTATTTAAGTAAAATATTATCTAGATTCAGGAATGTTCAACAGTTTAGTTGCTGAGGATGAATTTATTTTAAACTGGGTTTATACCTAAATAATACTAGCTGTTGGTGATCGATCTTCTGGTAAATCGTGCACATGTCTTATAATGTATAGGTTAGGTCTACGTTACGTTTGTATGATATATCTGATGTGTCTCCTCAAATTTACTTAATGTTCATTTTCAGGAGACAAAATTGAAGATCATTTAGTAACTAAAGTAATAGAGAGCATATTTAATGATTTGGGCGATAAGGTTAGTCCTGAAAAGGGAATAACTCAGATATCGTAATTAATTCGTATGTTTGCTCAGCCTTATCTTGGGCTTAGACTGAGGTCATTTCATGATAGTACGAGGGCTATTCACAAAGTATGGAACGTTTTGGAATTAAAAGAAAACTAAGTACAACAATATTTTATTATATTCATCTGAGAACAACTAAAATACTACTTTTCTACGTAGCCACCAAACAAATTAAGACATTTATCACAGCAGTGCACAAGCTTTAGAATTTCTTCATCCAAGAATTCTGTTGCCTGAGAATTCATGGCACTCTTTGGCGGGTGCCCGTGCCCGGAGCTCCTCATTGTCGTCAAAGCTCTGTTGCTAGCCTGATCTTCTTTTTTGGAAACAAGGAATCGCTTGGTGCAAGATCCTTAAACTAAATCACTAGTTTAATGTTGAACAAAGGTTGCTAATAAAGTGAAGCATTAACATGAAGTAAACGTTAGTTTATTACATGACGTTAGTGTTTACCCCTACAAACAAACACAGTTACAAGTTGTAGAAGGTGCCGTCCAGCTTGCGGGAGAAGCCAGCGTTGGTCTGAGCGATGTGATTGGCTCCGATGCCGAGCTTCACACTGTGGATACTGGGCGCACAGTCAGCCCTCCGTAAACAATCTGTGGACTCGAGTCCTCTCTGGTAGGAGAGGGTACCCGCAGCTCTCTGCACAAACACACAACAAAAGTTCCAAGCTGTAGATGATGCCATCCAGAATGTGGGAGAAGCCAACAATCTGACGACAGAGTCAGATTCTGAATTATCCTGCTGAAATGTTGGAGAATGACTTCTAAAACTCAGCACTGACGTGAATAAACAGGGAAAACCCCTTGCCTAAAATATCATTGTCTTGGAAGGTCAGTTAAAGACATAAAGTAAAGACTAATTTAGATGCATTAAAAAAAATATATTTTTCTTACTTTCACTCTCACTTATGCTTTGGAATTGCTTTGTATGGAGCAACTTCTAAATTGAACTTAAATAAAATACTTGTATTACAAAAGCAAGCCCACGTATCATTTACATCTAAAATTTGATGCATCAGTAAGGCACAATTTGCAAATCAAAAGATTTTGACAGTGTATGGCCAATACATTTTGAAACTATATATGTAGAGGAAACTAATATATGGAACCAGTTGAACATCATTCATATAACACCAGACATAAAAAGATATAGTTACCTTTAGGCACAATCTAGAACTTTACAAGAAAAACCTACTTGTGCGGGATCGCTATTTATAAAACATCTGCCTGCTGACATTAAAAACCAACATTGTTTCAAAACTTTTAAAAAATTACTAAAAAAATATTTGATAAAGATGTTGCTATACTCTATTGAAGAATATTATTATTAATAATGTATGATGTATTCTGTGACACTATTTATTGTATCAAATGATAGATACTGTTTTATGAATAAAGATATTTTGAGATTGAATTGAACTAGAGTATAGAAACCCACACAACACAAAGCTGCTATCAGCTTACCTATGGAAATGAAGTAGACGGGAAGGATGCCTAATGGTGTCTGAAGTGTCAGGAAAGACCTCCAGGTTGTGCTGATAGCAGCTGGCAGATGCAGTTCGAGGGAGGGGAGGGTTCCTACAAGGACTGAACACACTGCGGTGAAGAGAGCTCACTGTCGGCCTGTTGTGTAAGATTGGCCATTTGCCCATCCTGCAATGTGAGTCTGCCAGCCAAGTGAGCTAGCAGTAAGTGGCCTTTCACATTATGATAAGTAAAATTATCAGTCATCTACAGATTACAATAGTTCTAATTTTTAATATTTTGATGTAACTTAATTGAATATTTTTTGCTGCTTGAAAAGCCAATTTGTTTAATAATTTTAGGTGGTGACTTTCAAAATGTGCCATATTTCGGTGACCTGTTTAATGCAAATGGAGAATTTGGATACATTTTGTTTTTTCATAACCAAAGTTTCTAATATATAAAGGTGACACTACAGTCAATATTTCAGATTAGTTAAATGCATTCCAGTAAGATTCCCCCACATTTTAATTTTGAAACGATTCTAATTGCACATTTTTGACAGATCAAAAGTCTACAGATTTTTGCGGCTTCAAAGTTACCCCAGAATATAATTCCATATGAAGCGAGGGTTTGTATTAATCCAAAATATGCAATTTTTACAGAGTAGAGAGAAGAAAGCAATAAAAATATTCCTGGAATTTTTTTACAAACAATATCAATGTGATTAGGTACATCATTCCCATTACAGTTTTTATCTACAGCCAATCCAAAAACATTAAATATTCTGACTAAAAAATTTAATTTGTTGTTAATTGCAATATGAAAATCATTAATCACCGTGGACTGACCAAAATTCATGTAATATGTTTTTGCTGGTTTCAAGAAATGGCACAAAAAATACTTTTTTCTTGACTAAGTATTTTAATAGCCCATTGAATTTAGCGCACAAATTTAGGGAAATATCATCAGCGTATTGTATTACCTTACAAATAATATAAATGCTATTTTTATGTGCACACCATAAGTAGTTAATGGCTGCTATCAGCTAGCTAGAGTTTGCAAACGATGCAGCTAGGATTGTTGCTACTCATGCACCTACCTGAGGCCCAGCTGGCAGATCGTCTGAGCTCCGCACAGTCACCAGTGAAGGAATGTGTTTGATCAATAGTACAGAAGGAACTGAGCAACCGGAGATATGTGGCCCAGATCTCTTCAACGTTCGGAACAAACATTTCCAGCTACTGCCTAATAATTTGCTTTTAAATCCACAAAAGTCTAAGTTTATAACTTTTTAAAATAAAAATGTAAATGAACCATTTAATATGTACATTAATGGGTAATTCATTGTGTCCAACTTTCAAATGATAGAATGGAAAACTTCTTAAGCTTGTCAATTGATCAACACCTAAATTGGCATGAACATGTTGATAAGATCTTATCGTGGGTAAAGTCTGGAATATACGCTTTATCAAAAATGTCCTACAACAATCTACAGGCCTTGCAAGATTTTTTTTGCCCATGTGTACTCCCATATTTCAATTAGAAAAGGTTTATAGTCTATATATAGTTCCATCACTAAAAATAATATGACTGACATATTGGTACAGCAGGTAAGATTTAGGAAAAGTGGCACTAGGCCAAGATATGCTATCAAAAAGGAATGGAAAGGAAAGCAGGCTAACCTGGATAAAGTTGAAACACATAGGATAAGGACAGTCTGTGTTCTCCTTTGTGTTTCTACTTTATCCAGGCGAGCCTGCTCTTCTTTCTAATCCTTCTTGATAGCGTATTGGTACAACAGAAAATGGCCATTAGAATTATGCTTTGATTAAAGAGGGATGAGTTAGTAAGGACGTATTTTAGAACACTTCATTAACAGTATATAGACAATATATTATGACACAATTTTACTATCTAAACAGCAGAAAACAAAAATATAGTTTTAATGTTTTACCATCTTATTTCTGCATTTTAAAAATAAAAATGACACCTTTAAAGTTCATAGACTTAAGATTTATGAAAAACCTTCTTATATAAAAATTATGTCTAAAATTGCAAAAAGGTTTTTTAACAGACTGTAAACTTTAGTTAATTGTTTAATGCAGTATGAAAAACCTTTTTATAATACTGTAGATGATTGTTTTAAACATGTCTTGGCTATTGTGATATAAACCAAAATGAATATGAACCTTTTTGAGTCTTCTTGGCATATGATTACTAAGAAGAGTTTTACTTTTATTTACAAATGTTATACAACACATGTTTTTTAGACAGCTTGTTTGTAAACAAATCTAAATTACTTATACACACTGTATACATAAAAAATATGGTACATATTATTAAGAATATAATTAGATAACATTTCAAAATTACACTTCAGGATTTATGCTTTTAACTTGGGAGTAATTTAGTGTCAAAGTTGATCTTGTTGATGGTGCATGTTTGGTAAAAGGTAGGTGTATCGAGCAATTCATTGCCAGTATGTTAACCTTAATAACATTACTTATATAGGATATGAACACTAATCTAAAACTTTCACAGTGTAGAAAATGAAAACCACTTTTATTTCATCATTCTTGCCGGAAGTTATAGATAATAATTGTGTATAGAAACACTAAATCACTATTTGAGATGCCGACCATGAAGGGTATTTTAAAGGCAAATATGTGGTGAAGGATGAGAGTGGTAGTAATGAGTTATGAGTTGTAGTCTTGTTACAAACTAAGGCGACTCTTCCTTAGAAATAGGTCATTAATTAATAACCAATGGAAATATGGGACCAGCGGCTTAACCTGACTTCCGAACCATGGGTGATGGTCTGATATGTCTTAAACGATGGTGGGAGTTGATCACGGTATCATCAGATGACCACAGAGGCTATCTGAGCAGCTTTAGACCTATATCATCCTCAAAACCTGACCTCCATGAAGCTGGACTACAGGACAACGCCACGGGTCCCAGTCCAATAATATTTAGGTTTAATTGGTTAGATCTTTAGCTAAGCTCGCATCATCAGACCAAAATCTCATCACAGTTTATAGGTTGGTCTAATGAGTATTGCTCGTGGAAGAAGTGTTTGTTTCTATAAAAATTATTTTAAACTTTTAACTTATTTCGCTTTTAATTTTAGTGACCTTACTTGATTTTTTTAACAGTTTAGATCCTAAGAGATATGAAAGAACGTAGATACCCAAAAGCCAATGAAACAGTGAAAGACTTCACCGTGGAAGAGGAGACCAAATCGCGGGGAAATCTAAGAAAACTGATCCGTTCTGTACAGCACATCCCTTGTACCAGGTAAAGTAAAACATTGTGATACCCTAATTATGATTAGGACAGTTGTTATAGAACAGGCTGACCAGAAGTATAAGTTCAGTTTTAGCTTCAATTGTTTTTAACAATGTATGTTTCTTTACTAAAGCTATCGCAGTAAAAGATTTGTACTAATGGTATATCCAATTATCCAGATCTCTAGTTTACAAATGGCTGGAGTTCTACTTTACACTGATTTGTCGGATTATTAATAGAAATTTGATGGTCGTAATTCTTTAACTCACTACTGTTTAAACATTGACTGGGACTCGTGGCGTGGTCCTGTAATCCAGCTTCATGGAGGTCAGGTTTTAAGGACTATATAGGTCTAAAGCGGCTCAGAGAGTTTCAGTGATCATCTGATGATACTTGCATCAACTCCCACCATCGTTTAGACACATCAGACTATCACCTGCGTGGTTCGGAAATCACGTTAAGCCGTTGTTGTTCCTTGTATTTCCTTTGGTCATTGGGCTATTAATTAATGACCCATCCTAAGGAAGAGTCAGCCTTAGTTTGTAACAAGACTACACCTCATAACTCATTACTACCACTCATCCTTCACCATATATTTGCCTTAAAATACCCTCATGAGAGTGGTCGGCATCTCAAATAGTGGTATAGTGAAGGGTGGACTGGACTGAAAATCATGGTTACAAATTTCAGCAAATTACATGCTGTATGTATGAATATGGAAAATAATACCATATTATACAATATGGAAAAACCATATGGAAAACCTAATATAGAAATATGGAAAACCAATTGGTGTATAATATTTTGTTTGTTATTCGAATAAGAAATTTAAATTCGGTTAATTTTAGATATACAGTATCTAATATACATTTACATTTTTAGATCACGGTTGGATCAGTTGGATCAACACTCATTGGGAAAGTTGATTAATGAACTGGAAACCTTTGAGCCGACAATGTCTTCAAGATCATCAGTTCAGCTGACAAAACCACCGAGCGCAAGCACTTCAGTCGGAAATATCTGAATCTTAGGCTTTACCCTTCCCCAGAGAGAACAAATTTAAAAGCTATTGATTCAAAAAGAAAATTTAAATACAACTGCAAAGAAAAAGATTCTATTATGACAAGTAACAAATGTCAAAATCCTAAAAACAAGATCACTCAAGACCTAAAAGGTAATGACACAAGTTACAAAGAAAACCAGCAAGGCAAGAAAAATAAATCTTTATACACATCAAGAAATTGTAAAATTGTTTGTAAGGAAAATAAAATACTATGTACATCAAACGATAAACAGACGGTAAGCAATCGGTCTTCACCGGAAGTAACAGAAAAAAATAAAGTAAAGTCCTTCAAAAGTAAAGAAGAAGTTATTGACTCTCAGGATCCTGAAAATATAGAGTTGAATAGAAAACAAAGGTCTTGTGTTGTGAAAAAAATGAATTTCTACGGAAGAAAACTGTCTAACTGTTCAGAAAAAATTAAAAATAAAACCCCACAGTCACCTGCCAATTCAGTATCGTGTAAACCGAATAAAGTACCCGTTATGATGTTAAATTCTACTTTAAGAAGAAAACCCTGTCCTTATCACGTGCTCAAACCAAACCAGTTTGCGACAAAGATAAAATGCAACAAAAGAAGTTTCTCTGAGGTCCAACCCAGCATGGTGAAAACCTTGACCAGTTACTGGAACAACATGTTGTTGAGTAATGAGTTTGAAGGGTACGGCTCGGCACCTGAGAGCTTTGAAATCAACAACTCAACAACTAAAAGCTTGGAAAATAGTGTGAATAAGTCTTCTAATAGCGAAAGAAATAGTAGCACATCAGTAACTTCACAGGACTGTACAGAGTCATGCGTGAATGTGTCTCTATTTAGAAAAGAATCTATTGAAAACATTCAGGATTTATGTTTCAATGATTATCTGAAGAAACCACAAGGCAAAAGACAAACTCTTCAGGAGGAATTGGATCAAATACATAAAAACCGGTGCAGCATGGAATCTATGCAGTTGAACTCCCTACAAGAGCAAAGTTACAGAGCTATATCATCACATCAGTCATCGGTGGAAGTTTGTGAAAACCATCAAAACACACCTTTAGGAGATACCTGCGGAAAAACTGATTTAACACCTAGAGAAACTGATCCAAGAACCGAGAGAGTCATAGAAGTCTTACGAGGTCTGATTTTAAAGTTGAAACAATATCCAGAAACTTCATTGACATCAAATAAAATAAATGTTTCAAAATCTATTAAAGTCATGCTTTGTCTTATTACTGCTAGAGTTTTGTCCTCAAAAGAAAAATTTTACAAGCATACTGAAATACTAGATAGTCAATCTTATAATGAATTTGATGAAACAATGAGTAGTGTTTCTAATAATGGTAAGATTCCGGTTGTGATGTCCGCAAATTCTTCAGAAGTAACCAATAATGAGATGACATTTGAATGTTCTACAGCTGATGTATTTTTTCCTCCAATTATTGAAGAGAACACGCACACTCTTGCAGAATATGATTCAGCGAATAATTGTTCTGATACTGATGAGAACCCTGTTGAGATGATCTCCAGTTCTTCGGAAGTAACTGGTTATGAGGTTTCTACAGCGTGTTCAACGTCAGGTGCTCTTTTCCCTCCAGTCATCGAAAAATAAGAGCAAAACAACAATTTACAGATCGTTCCTACTCATGGAATAACCATTCAGAAAAGTGGACGATGCACTGAATTATTTGAAGCTTTATAAAGAATGTTTGTGGATAAAGTTCATTTTGGATCCATTCTTTATCAACACAAACTTACAAAATGGTTACTCTCAACCAAACTTCAAAGTAGTGTATGAAGGTGAATTTATATTTGAAGAAGCAAGTTATCAAGATGAAGGGGATGATCGCTGGAGGTTTGAAGGTGAGATAAGTGAAGATGATTTAGATGAATTTGACGATGACACGATAATTGACATGTACAAGAGAGCTTCAATCATCGTCAAAGAGAATATATGCACTTTAAAAGATTTAATATCCAAGAAGTTAGGTGAAAACTGGACAGTTTCCTTGCCTATTGTATTGAAATCTACTTATCACCTATTAGTGTCATTGATCATATTTTGGTTAGTCATGAAAGAATTGATTCTGAAATAAAGTATGAAAATACAATACCCTTAGAATAGTTAATTGATCTATGGACGACTGGGTGTTTCACTGAAATGGGGGCTTTGGATTTGAATTTTCTTATAAGAATCCCTAGCTTGCTACCCCTCGTTTCAAAGGCATAAAAATACAAAACCAACAATACCCTCTCAAAAACTTTTTCAACACTCTGTCCTCAATTGGTGTCCTAAAACACGCACGTCTTATCTCACAAATAAATTGCTGCCATAACAGGTCAGTTTGCAAGACAACAAAAGGTGAAAAATCAATAGGATTGTTTTAATTCAAAGGGGGTTAAAAGCTTTACAACAAGGTGCAACTCCAGAGGTTTTGAATATATAAGTATATCATCCAATAGCCAAATACAGTGAACATTTTAACAATTTCTTTTTAGTAACCCTATCTGACACATTATTGTAAAGGTCTTGATCTCTTAAAACTAAAAGTTTTATTGGTTTTTTGTATCTTCGAACTTCACCGTTGGTGGTCATTTATCTGTGTAACAAGTCATTCAGTTTTAGGCCGCCAATCACGAATAAAGAGTCGGACAATTTTTTTGGGTATATCATTGGTTTTGAATTTTTATCGTTTTAAAAATAAAGTAATGGGTTGCAAACTAGGGATTCTCAAAATAAATCTAGGACTTCCAGAACCCTTTGAATATTTTCAGCTACTCAATGTTAATATGTGGAAGGGGTGAAATTTTGAATACCGGTATACATAAAATGGTTGTTTTTAGATTATTTGTGATTGTTTAAGACATACAGTGCATCAAATTACAGTTCTTGTGGGAAATTTCATACTTCAACAAAATGACGTTAAAACCACTGTGCATTAACCGTTATTTGATATGGGTATTTGATTCCACAGTAGCCTGTTAAAATTGATTGCCATTTACCTCTTTCAACTGATTAATAGAATAATAGCTTTCTTGATGACTGTCAACTTTTCATTTACTGAGTCTTCAACACTTGTCTTAGACAAGACAAGACAAAACTTCTTTATCCACACAAACGTAGAGTATGTTGATGGTGTCAAAAAAAAATCAATGGAAATAATGCTCTTTTGAATATTGACCCTCTTTACGACCACTCTTGGCTTATGATCACAACTTAACCTCTTAATATTTATAAAAAAATAAAAGAAAATAATGATGGTTGAAATCAAACATATACAATCTTAAGAAAAATATTTATTTTTTTATTAAAATTGTAGAACTTCCTTAAAGAAATAAATTTAATTTGAGTAGCAGATCTCCATCAATGTGAGATGTGTCTTGCAATAAGTACAGAAATATACTTTTCCTGTTTAGGTCTGTCAAACTCCAACTAAAGGACGTATTTTTCAGAGGAAACTTTAGAGCTCAAGAAGATGTTTTCAGCTGTAAAAGGAGCATCTGTGGACAAGTTCAATTTTGTTAAAACTTAAACTAATTTAAAAAAGTTCAATTCAAACTAAAACAAAATATTTTAAAATATAATCATTACAATGGTAGATTTGTTAACAGTAGAACTGGCTCTATGTGCAAATGTATTTAGGCACATATGCTTAATTGAACACTAATTTGGCATGCTAATGAGAGTGAATAGAATCAGTAGACAAAAAAATTGCACAACTGGTATTTTTATTAATCTTTCTAAAGTGTTCTATAGTGTTAAAACTAAAACATGATTGGTAAAACTAAAAGTCTGTGGATTAAATTAAAGATTACTAAATTGGTTCAAATCTTATCACTCAAACAGATGTCTGTATGTAGAAATGACACACCAACAAATTACAGTAAAATACTTTGAAATCGGGCAAGAAACATTTTTTTCTTGCTTGAAATCGAAATAAAAATGTGCAGGTACCCTACAAATCCAATCTTGTGTTCCATTTGTGAGTTTCAAAAGAAATGTGCATGGTACAGTATGATAGTCCTTTGATTTGATATTATTATTGATTGTATTAGTAATATTACAATGTAAAGTATTAACTTTGTAATTATTATAGGGAATTGTACATTCAAATGTCAAAATAGGTTATAATAATAACTCCTTAAAAATGTAAACATTTAAATTTTAATCATTATTTTAAATTTTCATTTGGATTTGTTTAGTAATTGGGGGAGTTTTTAATAGGAATTCACTGAGAAAACTGATCATTGATCAGAGTAAAATTATCAAACAATGAGATTGTTATGAAATCCTCTCAAACTATAAGATCTGCCAAAAACTCCCTTTAAACTTCCATTTTTGTAAAAAATCTCATCCGTCCAAAACATTCCCCAAAAAATCCCTCACACTTCAAAATTTCCCCGATAAATCCCTCCTGTCCCCAAAAATCCCTAGATTCCCTCCCGCCCAAAAGAGTCCCAATTTTCAAAATTTTATTTTTGTTGGTAATACAAGCACATGTCCAAGACAAATTTGTAGTGCACTCTAAACTTAAGAATAACTTTGATACAAGCTGACTTACCGATAGGGAGCCAAGTGTCAGGCAAGCCGAGATCTTGCCGGGCTGCTCTCAGAGCCTGTCTTATGGCAAACAGCACAGAAACTGACAGACAAATGGGCGGCTCTCCAATAGCTGGTAAACCAACAAGCAATAGTTGACTAACTGTAGTGCATCCAATGGTTTCTATATCCTTTCATAGAGTATTAACACTAACATTAGCAGTATAATAGAGCATAATTGAAACAAAAAATAGTTGCATAGAGAAAGAGTTAAGTCGTTAAGTTTACCTTTTGACCTGAGGACACCAAGAGGATTGTCAGAGTTTTTGAGTAAGTAAACTCTGAAGTCAGTTGGAATATCTTTGGCTCCTGGTACTTTATATTTCTGAAAAAGTAATACAAATTGTTCAAAATTGTCTTGGAAAAAGCCCCAAACCCTCTAACGAAAAGTGATGAAATCAACCTAATTAAAACGTTCACTTCTCCTACATTATTTGATTTTTTTTTTTTAAATGCTAAGTTCCCATATTTAATCAAAAAGATATGACCTAAAAGAAAAAATATGGCTTGCTTTAATAGCTTCCACCTTTCAAAAAATATAATATTGCAGTACAAAAATTAGGTTCATCCAGTATGTAACACAAAACAAAGAAAACCACTATGAAATGTTACATCTTTTAATTTTCACACACACCAAACTAATTTAATAGTAAACTGCCAATAATAAGGCCTGCTTACCAGAGTGCGATTGGTGAGTACTCGGCCAGTCTCAGGGTCATGGAGAATCTGCTCCGAGGTGAAGTAGCCGAGGCCCATCACCAGAGCACCTTCCACCTGTCCTATGTCGATGTATGGATTCAGACTCTTCCCAGCATCCTCCAGCACATCACTCTCACAACCTGCACCGCGTCAGTTCAGTAGCAGACTCAACATAGACTGAGGAGGAATCACGTCATGGAGGATCTGCTCGAGGTGAAGTGCTTGAGGCCCATCACCAGAGCACCTTCCACCTGTCTATGTCGATGTATGGATTCAGACTCTTCCCAGCATCCTCCAGCACATCCCTCCTCACAACCTGCACACGTCAGTTCAGTAGCAGACTCAACATAGACTGAGGAGGAATCACGTCATGGAGGATCTGCTCGAAGAGTGAGGCCCATAGAGCACCTTCCACCTGTCTATGTAATGTATGGATTCAGACTCTTCCCAGCATCCTCCAGCATCCTCTCACAACCTGCACGTCAGAGTTCAGTAGCAGAATCAACATAGACTGAGGAGGAATCACGTCATGGAGGATCTGCTTCGAGTGTAGTAGCAGGCCCATCACCAGAGCACCTTCCACCTGTCTATGTCGATGTATGGATTCGACTCTTCCCAGCATCCTCCAGCACATCCACTCTCCAACCTGCACAAGTCCGTTCAGTAGCAGACTCAACATAGACTGAGGAGGAATCCGCGTCATGGAGGATCTGCTTAGGTGGCAGGCCATCAGAGCACCTTCCACCTGTCCTATGTCGATGTATAGGGATTCAGACTCTTCCCAGCATCCTCCAGCATCCACTCTCACAACCTGCACAAGTCAGTTCAGTAGCAGACTCAACATAGACTGATCCGCGTCATGGAGGATCTGCTCGAGGTAAAGTAGCGAGGCCCATACCAGAGCACCTTCCACCTGTCCTATGTCGATGTATGGATTCAGACTCTTCCCAGCATCCTCCAGCACATCCATCTCACAACCTGCACCACGTCCAGTTCAGTAGCAGACTCAACATAGACTGAGGAGGAATCACGTCATGGAGGATCTGCTCGGGGAGTGAAAGTAGCCGAGGCCATCACCAGACACCTTCCACCTTCCTATGTCAATGTATGGATTCAGACTCTTCCCAGCATCCTCCAGCACATCCACTCTCACAACCTGCACACGTCAGTTCAGTAGCAGACTCAACATAGACTGAGGAGGAATCACGTCATGGAGGATCTGCTCCGAGGAGAAGTAGCGAGGCCCATCACCAGAGCACCTTCCACCTGTCTATGTCGATGTGAGTTCAGACTCTTCCCAGCATCCTCCAGCACATCCACTCTCACAACCTGCACAAGTCAGTTCAGTAGCAGACTCAACATAGACTGAGGAGGAATCCGCGTCATGGAGGATCTGCTTGAGGTGGGAAGTAGCCGAGGCCCATCACCAGAGCACCTTCCACCTGTCCTATGTCGATGTATGGATTCAGACTCTTCCCAGCATCCTCCAGCACATCCACTCTCACCTGCACAAGTCAGTTCAGTAGCAGACTCAACATAGACTGAGGAGGAATCGTCATGGAGGATCTGCTCGAGTGAAGCCGAGGCCATCACAGAGCACCTTCCACCTGTCCATGTCGATGTAGGATTCAGACTGGCACCTCCAGCTCCACTCTCACAACCTGCACAAGTCAGTTCAGTAGCAGACTCAACATAGACTGAGGAGGAATCCGTCATGGAGGATCTGCCCGAGGTGCGTAGTAGCGAGGCCCATCACCAGAGCACCTTCCACCTGTCCTATGTCGATGTAGTTCAGACTCTTCCCAGCACCTCCAGCACATCCACTCTCACAGCACAGTCAGTTCAGTAGCAGACTCAACATAGACTGAGGAGGAATCACGTCATGGAGGATCTGCTCGAGGTGAAGTGCCGAGGCCATCACCAGAGCACCTTCCACCTGTCCTATGTCGTGTATGGATTCAGACTCTTCCCAGCATCCTCCAGCACATCCACTCTCACAACCTGCACAAGTCAGTTCAGTAGCAGACTCAACATAGACTGAGGAGGAATCACGTCATGGAGGATCTGCTCCGAGGTGAAAGTAGCCGAGGCCCATCACCAGAGCACCTTCCACCTGTCCTATGTCGATGTATGGATTCAGACTCTTCCCAGCATCCTCCAGCACATCCACTCTCACAACCTGCACAAGTCAGTTCAGTAGCAGACTCAACATAGACTGAGGAGGAATCACGTCATGGAGGATCTGCTCCGAGGTGAAGTAGCCGAGGCCCATCACCAGAGCACCTTCCACCTGTCCTATGTCGATGTATGGATTCAGACTCTTCCCAGCATCCTCCAGCACATCCACACTCACAACCTGCACAGTCAGTTCAGTAGCAGACTCAACATAGACTGAGGAGGAATCACGTCATGGAGGATCTGCTCGAGGTGAAGTAGCCGAGCCCATCACCAGAGCACCTTCCACCTGTCCTATGTTGATGTATGGATTCAGACTCTTCCCAGCATCCTCCAGCATCCACTCTCACAACCTGCACAAGTCAGTTCAGTAGCAGACTCAACATAGACTGAGGAGGAATCACGTCATGGATCTGCTCGAGGTGAAGTAGCGAGGCCCATCACCAGAGCACCTTCCCCTGTCCTATGTCGATGTATGGATTCAGACTCTTCCCAGCATCCTCCAGCACATCCACTCTCTGGCAGTTCAGTAGCAGACTCAAGTCAACATAGACTGAGGAGGAATCCCGCTCATGGAGGATCTTAGCCGGTGTAGTAGCCGAGGCCCATCACCAGGCACTACCTGTCCTATGTTGATGTGGATTCAGACTCTTCCCAGCATCCTCCAGCATCCACTCTCACAACCTGCAAGTCAGTTCAGTAGCAGACTCAACATAGACTGGGAGGAATCACGCCATGGAGGATCTGCTTGAGGAGTGAAGTAGCGAGGCCCATCACCAGAGCACCTTCCACCTGTCCTATGTTGATGTAGGTTCAGACTCTTCCCAGCATCCTCCAGCACATCCACTCTCACAACCTGCACAACGTCAGTTCAGTAGCAGACTCAACATAGACTGAGGAGGAATCGTCATGGAGGATCTGCTCGAGGTGAGAAGTAGCGAGGCCCATCACCAGAGCACCTTCCACCTGTCCTATGTCGATGTAGGATTCAGACTCTTCCCAGCATCCTCCAGCACATCCACTCTCACAACCTGCACCGTGGTTCAGTAGCAGACTCAACATAGACTGAGGAGAATCACGTCATGGAGGATCTGCCCGAGGTGAAGTAGCGAGGCCCATCACCAGAGCACCTTCCACCTGTCTATGTCGATGTATGGATTCAGACTCTTCCCAGCATCCTCCAGCACATCCACTCTCACAACCTGCACACGTCAGTTCAGTAGCAGACTCAACATAGACTGAGGAGGAATCACGTCATGGAGGATCTGCTTGAGGTGAAGTAGCCGAGGCCCATCACCAGAGCACCTTCCACCTGTCCTATGTCGATGTATGGATTCAGACTCTTCCCAGCATCCTCCAGCATCCACTCTCACAACCTGCACACGTCAGTTCAGTAGCAGACTCAACATAGACTGAGGAGGAATCACGTCATGGAGGATCTGCTCGAGGTGAAGTAGCGAGGCTGGCCCATCACCAGAGCACCTTCCACCTGTCCTATGTCGATGTATGGATTCAGACTCTTCCCAGCATCCTCCAGCACATCCACTCTCACAACCTGCACAAGTCAGTTCAGTAGCAGACTCAACATAGACTGAGGAGGAATCACGTCATGGAGGATCTGCTCGAGTGAATGCTTGAGCCCATCACCAGAGCACCTTCCACCTGTCCTATGTCGATGTAGGGATTCAGACTCTTCCCAGCATCCTCCAGCATCCACTCTCACAACCTGCACGTCAGTTCAGTAGCAGACTCAACATAGACTGAGGAGGAATCACGTCATGGAGGATCTGCTCGAGGTAGTAGCGAGGCCCATAACCATTACCTGTCCTATGTCGATGTATGGATTCAGACTCTTCCCAGCATCCTCCAGCACATCCACTCTCACAACCTGCACACGTCAGTTCAGTAGCAGACTCAACATAGACTGAGGAGGAATCACGTCATGGAGGATCTGCTTCGAGGTGAAGTAGCCGAGGCCCATCACCAGAGCACCTTCCACCTGTCCTATGTCGATGTATGGATTCAGACTCTTCCCAGCATCCTCCAGCACATCCACTCTCACAACCTGCACACGTCAGTTCAGTAGCAGACTCAACATAGACTGAGGAGGAATCACGTCATGGAGGATCTGCTCCGAGGTGAAGTAGCCGAGGCCCATCACCAGAGCACCTTCCACCTGTCCTATGTCGATGTATGGATTCAGACTCTTCCCAGCATCCTCCAGCACATCCACTCTCACAACCTGCACCGTCAGTTCAGTAGCAGACTCAACATAGACTGAGGAGGAATCACGTCATGGAGGATCTGCTCCGAGTGAAATGCCGAGGCCCATCACCAGAGCACCTTCCACCTGTCCTATGTCGATGTAGGGATTCAGACTCTTCCCAGCATCCTCCAGCACATCCACTCTCACAACCTGCACACGTCAGTTCAGTAGCAGACTCAACATAGACTGAGGAGGAATCACATCATGAGGATCTGCTCGAGGTGAAGTAGCCGAGGCCCATCACCAGAGCACCTTCCTGTATTTGATGTTGAAGTTGGAAGACTCTTCCCAGCATCCTCCAGCACATCCACTCTCACAACCTGCACACGTCAGTTCAGTAGCAGACTCAACATAGACTGAGGAGGAATCACGTCATGGAGGATCTGCTCCGAGGTGAAGTAGCCGAGGCCCATCACCAGAGCACCTTCCACCTGTCCTATGTCGATGTAGGGATTCAGACTCTTCCCAGCATCCTCCAGCACATCCACTCTCACAACCTGCACAAGTCAGTTCAGTAGCAGACTTTTCCCTACATGCCTATCCATGTAATATTTACACTCATAAACCACTCATTTTAAAATGGTCCTTACCCCATAAGGTTAAATAAAACCCACTGTATTTTTGACATACTTGGGAATAATACCATAATTAGTTAAACCGGAGGCATGATTAAACTGGAATGTGACGAGGGGTAAGTGATGGTGGAGGGAAGAGGCTATTGTAAACTAGAAAACTACTGACCCTTAGGTTCATCAATTTGACCACTTTTTAACTTTTAAAATTGCTATTGGTTAGAATTGTCAATGTTTCCTTATGAAGTTGAACTATTATTGCGGACATTTTCCATCGTTAGTGAACAAAAAGGATCACGACGTTTCGGGATTCGTTTTGAATTTACTCCGGTGACTTGTTTATTTTCATAGTGTGGCTTGTGTTTGTAATATTGTAATTTTGTTTTTCTCTAGGCTATTACTAAATTCTAAGGTTTAATTTGTTGTTTGACTTAACAACTACATGTTGTTTGGTAGAGTTTGACTGGTCAGCTACGCTGACTACTTTAGGCTAGCTCATTTTCTAATGTTCTGTGTTATGTTTTAAGTTATTTTCACCTGAAGACGGATCAGATTGCAGTTCGGCGTCGTGATCCTTTTGTTCACTAACGATGGAAAATGTCCTCAATAATAGTTCAACTTCTGAAATCCTCCCATCGTCAACAACAAACTTCAAACAAAGAATTTCCTTATGAATTTCACTGTTGTCTGCAAATGTCTTGTTTCTCATGCCAGCTTTTCCGACCAAAGTGCAAAGGAGATACTGGCCATCATCAGTCTTACTAGTGCTGCACTCAAGCAACGAAATAAAACACAACTCATTCATACTTTATTCAATAGACGAGATCAGCAAAAGTCAACCTTTCAGTGATGCAACTGCAAAAGTTAAGACAACCTTTTATTTAACTTGACTAACCTTGTGCTCTCCCGTGAGAATATCCACTTCTGCTTCCAACACGACAGCACCAAATATCTGGTAACTCTTTATATCAGTTTTCGGAGAAAACCTAAAACATTTTTACATCAATTTAATATTTTAAAATCACTACAAGATTTACTGTGTTGCACAGCTACTAAACACTTCTTAAAACTGGTTTTTTATTCTAACGCATGAGAACTTGCAAAACAAATAATACTGAGTTTTAAAATTAATAATTATTATACTTGTTAACATTTATTAATTATAAATATATATGTTTTATAAAATAAAAGTAGAACTTACATGTAAGAAACATTCAAACTAATCTGATCAGCGTAAGCAGCTTGAATCAGTGCACTCCAAGTTGAATCCTTATTTGCTTTTCGTATTGGTTCCAATCTTTTGTTCAACTCCAGACAACATTGTTCGACTGCCTGTAAACATTACGTTTTCAAATATTTCATTGTGAATTTTTGTCTCAGATACATTTCTTTGAATCTTAAAAAAAATTAAACACTGACATAATTACAACAGTAATAAGATCCACCACCGGTTGGAGATTGAAAACACAATTAATATTACGAAAAAGAAAAAGTTTAACGATAGTCTACTTACAAAACAAACACTGTCAGTGGTAAAGCTGCCTCCAGTGAGTCCGTCGTTTGGAGAGGTGAAGTTGTTAGTGGGTTTAACAACAACAAAGTCCAGAGGGATTCCAAGCAGCGAAGCACACACCTGGGCAGCCTGTGTAACAAATGCACATGGCATAGTGCTGTGTAGAAGTTGTCATCACAAAAGTTGTCAACACGCAAATGAATTTAAGACTTCTAAAAAGGATACTAGAATAAAATAAATTTAGAACATACATGTCTTTTAGCAAATTTTCTTTTTAATGTTAGTAAATTTTGTATTGATGTGGCAACTTATTGTCTTTGAGTTAAGATATTTCTAACTTGTGAAATGTTGTACCTTAGTATTGATTCCCTGGCCCACCTCGACGCCACCGTGAGTGAGTGCCACAGTTCCGTCGTTCCTGTACACGGAGATCATGGCGTGGTAGTTAGACAGCAGATCCATGGGGAACCTCATCAAAGCTACTGACAACCCTCGCTTCTTCCAAACATTGTTCTGGAACAACAAAACATTACAACTCATTTAACAACAAAACGTTACCAATATCTTCAACTTGAAATAAACACAAATTATCCAATAAAAAACTATATAGCTGGTAAGACCTTTCGAGAACCATGTTCTCATCTACAGACCACAACAACTGAAGGTTAAATTTACATAACATTATTATCTGAACACAAACAAACACATGTGACAGAAATTTAAAATTAAAAATAATATAAAAATAAAATAAAATGACTAGGCCTAGTTATTGTATGTATAACAAATTATTAAAAATGGAGAGTTATTAAAAATTCCAGGTATGTTTTTGACAAGATTTTGTTGATTGTTTTTAATGTATATTGTTTCAAAAGCGACCAAATGTTGTGAATTTTGTACTTCTTTAAGTAATTTTATATTTGAAAAATTATGATTTTTTTGAACATGGTTCTCGAAAGGCCTCACTAGCTACAAAGTTTTTTATTGGATAATTTGTGTTTTTTTTTAAGTTGAAAATTATAAATCCAATAAGGAGTTCTACTAGATGTTACAAGATGTATTCTTTTATCATTTCAAAGAACAGGTTTCTTAAAAATAAACTTCTAAACCTTGATAGACAGACTGTTTAACATTCACCTTTAGCTATTTTCTATTTTAAGGATTTTGTTAAATTTTAAAGCTGCACAGTAGGGGTGGAAAAATGTGATGGTGCAGAAATATCACGAATGTGGCTCCAGATTGCCCTGGATAATCTTATGACATAATATTCTTAACTCTTAGGCTTTCGCGGCCGGTGTCATCACTAAGATCTAAGGCTTCCGGTTTACACCGCGTCACAGTTGAAATATAATTACTACCATAAGTTTTGACCTCGCTGTGGAGAGTCATCCTCAGTAGCTTGTTGACTGGCTGAGAAGTAAATGAAGAAGACGCTGGGTAAGAAGACGCCACGGCCGGCCAATCCAGTCTCAGCCAGTCAACAAGCTACTGAGGATGACTCTCCACAGCGAGGTCGAAACGTTTAGCAATAATTATATTTCAACTGTGACACGGTAAAAGCGGAAGCCTTAAATCTTAGTTATGACATAATGTACATACTTTGATACATACAAAAAGTCATCACCTGACAGCAGAGTTTTCTAGATTTCCAAAAGACAACAAAAGGGGGGTGAACAAAGTTGATACAAGGTTTACGTAGTTTTAGCCCTCACAAATATGTAATTCTTTAAACACTTGTCGGGTACGGACTACATTGGTTAGTCCGTACTGCACACCCTTTAAGAATATCATGGTAGGGAAATTCAAATTTACCTTATTAAACTCTTCAGTTGCAGTTTTCCTAGTGTCATATTCTGACTTCTCCTTGAGGTTTTTGATCATAGACTCCAAAGGGTATTGCTGGTCCAGGTTTTTCATCCTCACTTCTAGTGGATCCAGACCCATTTCAAAAGCAATATGCTCAAGAATCTGTTCCGACATTGTGATTGCTTCAAGAGTTCCTGGATGCAATTCAATTAGTTTTTTAACAAAATATATCAATTTTGAATGGCTAGTTTTTTAATGACTAAAGTGATCACAAAGTTGATCTCAGCCTCTACACTGACTAAAGATAAGAGCAAAAGTATGGTATTTTGAAAATATGATTTTGTTTTAAATAAAGAATTATGTCTGGCTTTGATTTTAATTTCCTATTGATCCAACGAGGATCTCTTTCATTCTTAACCATTTATATTAAATAAAAACAAAATGGCATCTCGAAACGTATCGCTACAACTTGGTTCTTAACTTCAAAAGTTGGTTCAGAAAAGCCTCCAGGTGTTTTTGCCATAGGGTTTAAATAAAGCCCATCTGACTTAAACAAATAATTCTTACATGGAGAGTCCTTATATTTAGGTATTATTGAAATAACAGGGAGCTCAAACCAGACTAACCAGTAACCAGAATTTTAAAAATTCTTCCCTTACCATGCAGAAGTCAAAACTATAAACTCTGTAGCAAAGGAAAATTTTATATGAAGAAACTCCTTTCAAGTAATAGCAGTAGGAGAAATAATAATTACATTGTCTAATATTTTTTTCCGATCCATTACTTACTTTTTCTATAAATGAAATGAAAGCTAGATCAAATCTTATCCTAACGTACCTGGAGCTCTGGTCCAGACGGTAGAGGCTTTGTCAGTTTTCACATCGTACATATGCGTTGACCACTTTGACCCGTCGTAGACGTTGGTGAAGGCAATCACTGCAAAGGCTATGACAAAGTCGTTGAAAGATGAACCTGCATCTGAGTATAAGTTTGTGTCCACGTACTGGATTACTCCTTCTTCATCAACTCCTGCCTGAAATTTAGTTGATACTTTAAGTAAAATGTTGAAATGTATGCTATTGTGAATTTTTGGACCTTAAAGTGGTTGCTGAGTTTAGAGGAAATAAAGAGAAAAAGAAAATTAGAAATGCCTAATCTTTAAAGTTTAAATGGTGCATCAAGATTGAACACAACTGCCAGTAACACAGTATGCACAAGCAGAGTGAATCACCTCATAGTCAAAGTAGCATGGCCAACGTTTGCCGATAGCTTCCATCATCGTCTCCAGCTTTACTGTGAGTCTGACAGGCCTCTGCAGCAGGTGTGCTGCTAGACTGCAAGCTCCTCCGACAATGTTTGCTCTTGTCAGCTTCACTCCGTAACCACCTCCCAGTCTCCTCACTTTCATGTTGATACTGCAAACCAACCAGAAATAAGGAAGAATCACCTCTTAGTCAAAGTAGCGAAACCAACTTGTTGGAGAGACGTAACCTCAAATTTCGCTGATCTGTTAAAGTGTTCTTTCGCTTTTTTTCCACTCCGACACCATAGAGTATGGCACAAGACATGAAATAGGGCATAAAGAGTTGATCTTAAAGTATTGCCAATTTTTTTTGTTCGCCCGTGATCTGGCTCTAAATTGTTGCCAACTTTACAGAAAAAATTTTGAAAGAAGAAACGTCAAACAACATGATTCTACCACTAAACTGAAAGATACACAATGTTTGTTGTTACCTATGCTCGGGGATGTTGAGCAGCAAGGCGATGGTCTCCTGGACGGACTGGAGCCACTGGGACGTGCAGAAGACATCCAAGCCGTCCTCTACCGGCACACAGACACAAGACAGAGTCTCCATCGTCAAGTGGTACTGAGTGTCCATCTGGAACTCACCCTTGATCACTCTCTTCACACTTCCTGCAAAGAAAACAGATATGTTGCTTATGTACTGGTATATCTTATTTGCAAGTGAAAGCAGAAGTTGTAAATGCTTAACATACCTACACTAGGCAAAGGTGTTGAAGATATGAAACTTTAAAATAACAACATATTAACTTTGCTCTTTTGACAGAGCTCTTTTGAAATTGTCCTGTACTTACACTATTTGAATATAGGATTAATAATACATATAAAAGTTACTTAAGACATTGACATGTTTGAAGAGTATGGCCAGCCACACACTGGATCAGACACGGTCAGTTACGGTTAGTCATTTTGACTAATAGCGACTAAAAGGAGGGGTTTAGCACTATTGGCTATGGAGTCGCCACACACTGCATCGAACTAGACAAACAGACGCCTAAAGACATTTTTTCCTTGACTGACGCAGCTCCCTCAAAAGACACGTTTAGTCAAAAGCTATTACACCCACTGTCCGTCACAGCCTCCTGCATGCGCCCCACATCCCCTCATTGTCACGTGATGTTTTCTTCCCGCTTCGAGTCAGCTGTTCACTGCCATTATTACTGCGTAGTAGTTTACCAAGGTTTTTGAGTGCCTTATGTTATCGATACTAGTTTAAGATACAAATTAAAATCATTCATACTGGCCCCTTTGCAGATGACAACAATCAGTTAATTATATTAAGTTATTAACTTTTGTCGATCTGTCGTAATATTTTGTGTAGATGACACGTTTTTGTTAGGTCAAACCATTCTCAAATGTGCCTTTTTGTAGAGCTTCTTACATGAAAGTTTAACAGTAAAAATAAACACACATGAACTAAGGAAAAAACGTCTTTAGGCGTCTGTTCGTCTAGTTCGATGCATTGTGTGGCGACTCCATAGCCAATAGTGCTAAATCTGTCCTTTTAGTCACTATTAGTCAAAATGACTAACCGTATCTGATCAAGTGTGGGGCCGGCCTATTTTCACTTACCTTTATTCAGTTAGTGTGTAAAAGTACGCTCATATACATATACTGTACTGTTAGACAAAATAAATTAAGACAGATTGACAGAGGTCAAAACAATTAACTGACTTAAGATACAAATTAAATGAACAAACCTCCAGGATGTGTTTTTTGAGAATGGGTGTCCTGGTTCTTGTAGGTTATGTCAACGAGCTCAGCAGCAGAGTCAGCAAGCTCCTGAGTTTCTGCCACAATCATCCCAACAGGCTGCCCAGCGTGCAAGATGTCTTTTGAAGCAAACAGCTGCAACAGAGCTAGTTTAGACAGTGGTCATTAAAAATGAATTGAATTAGATTGATATTTTATGTAGTAATGAGTACACTAATTTTAAAAGTAGCTTTCCAAACCTACTTTCCTAAGAGAATAGCTTGCTGAAACTTATACAAATTTTGGAAAAAAAAAGCAAGCTAAAACTAAAACCACTAGACAAAGTAGCTAGCTACTTTTACGCAAGTTTGGAGCTAATTGTATACCATCTTTAAAGCTTAGCTACGATTACGTCGCGCTCTTCACCCTGTGATGAAATGTTTGGCACATATCATGACGTATAGTATCGGATGAACGGCACTCATGTTTCTTTTTATTCATGATTAGCCTAAAAAAAACTAAAATTTGTAATACAAAATACTAGTACAGTACAGTCTCTATAATCCGGCCGTTTGCCACTCTGACACGTCTAGTAATCCGGCGCTGTAATCACGTCAACTAGTTACCTGTTTTCCAGTCTCAACTTGTTATGCCCGTCTGTATCGATTTCTTCAGTTCACTGCTGCAGAGTCCATTGTTTAAGGCCGCTTTCAGACGTTACGACTTTTTGGCGAGCGCCATAGATACGGCCCGGCGCGAGTGAGTTTGATTACAATGGCAAGCAGCCGTGGCCGGCACGTCTGAACAGCTCCATATGATGCTATTGTAATCATACTCACTCGATAAAAGAATGAAATTGAATCATCCTTCAACGTATGACAGATTATTTTTGGCAAATCAAGCCTTTTTAGTGAACCTCCACTGATCCCGCAATTCTGCTAATCCGGCGCTTCTGATCCCGATATAGGGCCGGATTAGTGAGATCGTACTTTAGCTACTTTTATCACGCTACTACCAAACAACGAGATTAGTAGAAGCGTATTTGGTTTTAAATACTCGAACCAGCGTTAATACTCAGTGTAAGTTGCTAACTAAAAATTTGGGATGATTCAATCTACCTGTTTTATGGTAGAAGTCGATATTTGTTTAACTGAAAAATTGAAATGTAATCTGTGTATTACCTCTTCTTTATCTGGAATGAAGTCGTGGGAAGGAGTGAAGGTGTTTTGCCCTGGTATGTCTGAAGCTGAGAAGAACGCAATGACTCCTCGAATTTTCTATAAACAAATATAGACAATAGACAATTTCTGTATTAACATATTTGTTGAGAACAGTAATGCGTCAAAATAATAAGAGTACAAAACAGATTAATATATTGTATGTTCTTCATTGTTGGTTGTCAAAATTCCTTTTCTGCATTAGAAAGGCCGTTCTTGAAGCCATGCTGTCAGATGACGTTTGAAGTGTTTTGTTGTACTGTCTTGAAGTGTTCAGGAGGTGGTTAAAATACAGAGCTCCTTTGTAGGTTGGTTTTTGTTCAAATAGACTTAGGCCATGTTCAGGAAGTGGCGTTTCTTGTGTTATACTGGTGGAGGTCTCTGTGTCTAACTTGTTCTGTTGTATAGAACTATTTGTGTACAAAAGTATTAATTTAATGCCTGGAAAATTAAAATAAGTATAGTTAAACATTTTTTAGTAGTAGATATTAGATTAGATAAGTTGGGGAAAATTTGTGGTTCAAGACCACGCGCATGCGTCAACCCTTTGGTTTTTTGTGCTGGCTCCTGTTCTCCTAATTAGGCAGCCCCTTTGTTAAAACCTCGAGATTCGCTACCCAATTCTGATGGGTGTAACTCCTGCCACTCCACGAGACCAGAAGACCCCTTCTCCTGGCCTCGAGGACTCGCATTCAATAAGCAAGTTTCTTGGGACTCAGGAATGCGCTTCGCGCAACCTACAACTGGTATCCCCGTGTGGAGACATTTTGGCTAGGTGATTTCTGAAATGCCCATGACCTGTGATATACGAGATTACCAGTCTGATGTTCTGGCGACTAAGACTGGTCAGATGTTGGTAAGTATCTTTGATGGATTCTTGACTAAAAGTTTGGCGGGTTCCTGGCATGGTAGCTGTTTCCATCGCTCAGTGTGTCGCGCAATTGCCCTATCGGCTAACATAGTTTTGACAAAGAAGGACTGATTCCTACCACTGGTTCGGACCGCAAGGGTGACAGCGCTCCTTTCAGCCAGATCGGCTTTTCATTCCCTTAAATCCTTGATGCCCGGTATCCATTCAAGCCGTACATTATTACAGCTTGCTAGAGGCCGAGGCGGCAGGAGCATTCCGGACAATGCAGGAGTTGATAAGTGGACGTCCAGCTCTGAGTGCAGCCTGACTGTCTGAGATTAGGATATGTTTATCCCTTGTACCAATAGATAACTCTGAATAGGTGCAAGTGAGTTGGAAGACTTTGTGCAAAAGCCTCCCAAGCTGCCTGAGAGGTTGCACCTGGGCGGACTCTGTGCCCCATAGCCAGCCTTTCCTTCTATCAATGAACCGTCTGTGTACCAGACCCTACAGTTATTAATAGTTAAAAGATATTTGTCAGTTGACCACTGTAGCCGTGATTCCATGCTGACTGTGTAGGTTTACAAAAATTGCCCCTCCATATAGTCAGACCTCATAGTGAGGAGCGGCTCCTTGGGGGCGAGTCTAAGGCTCCCACATGTTTCGGGGTCGGACCCTTTTAAAAGGCCGAAATAGAGAGTTTGTACCCGAATTTCTAGCCTCCATTTCTATGAAAATGTCTAGGGGGTTATATTGAGCAATACCTCTAGTGCCGCTGTGGGGTGCTAGTGAATGCTCGGTGATACCTAAGCATGCCAGTCTTTGTAGGCTGCTTAGTTTGGTCTTCTGATTACTCTGCCTGGCTTTCGTCCACCAAACTAGAGAGCATAGGTGATCTGGGGCCTTATTACTGCTTTGTACAGCCAAAGCGCCATGTGTAAGTCCCAAGTTTTCCCTATGAAGCGTCTGGTTGCTAGGCGACCAGCTTGCTGTGTAGTACCGACTGTAAGTGTAGATTCCACGTAAGTTTGCGATCCAAGGTCAGGCCTAGTGCCGTGCTGTCTGAAAGTGGTGTCGGACTCCGTCGAGCTCTAGTCTGGCCAGAGGGTCAGGTTCCTATCACAGTAATGGAAGTATAGCGGTTTAGTAGTAGATATTATACAATACTTGTCTCAGAGAAGAAGTTAATGTATGTGTTAATGTGTCAAATTGGAGGAAATTTGACAGAATCTTTGTTTATGTCACTGGAGTTATCACCCTTGTCAAATCCGTCCGTTGAAATAAGCCCGATCTACATAGACACAGTGAGGAAGAGGTGAATCAGCTGATGGCTAAACAAAACTGCATAGAATAAAAAGCAAGTCCTTCACGGCCCACTAGTGATTCATCTAATTCGTTAGTGGTTTGTCGTTTACGAATTGACCAGGGACGAAAGCCCTTAGCTTGAGGTAGGTTTGTAGGTGCCGAAACACATGGGAAGTCGCGGAAGACTGTTGTGTATGTGTGTCTGTGTGTGTTTTTGACGTGAAGATCTCCACAATCTTCAAGACACCTTAGTCTTCCACTAACCTTAAGGTGAGTGGGGCCCAAAAAAAGTCAGAGTTTATTGAAGTTAACGTAGTTAATGTACTTAGTGTGACTGTTATGTGAGAAATTATTAAAACTGCTTAATATTGGTATCAAACTTACCAAAGCTTTGGAAGGGTCTAAGTGTTCCAGTTCTGACGGACCTTGTTTACTTATCACCAACGCAGCGTAGAGATCATTTCCAACTGGTGGTATATCAGCTACATATTCTGCTTCTCCTGAAATGTGTATACGTAATATTCATTTTCAGTCAAAATTTATTGACCGACTTAGACAACTTGACTTGAAACACTGACCACTCCTAGAGGGTATTTTAAGATGAAGGATGAGTTTGATGATTGTTTTTGATGGACGGTGAGATGTTTTCTTGTTACAAACTAGAGCCAGCTGTTTTGCAAATTAGAGTTCAACGACCGATGAAAATTGACCAACTATTTAGTGTACGGACTTCCGAACCACGGGGAGTGGCATTTGTGAAAAACTTGCTACGAAGCGTTGGGAATTGAACCCTGGCCGTTTTGGTGTGAAGCAAGCACTATACCACTGAGCTATGGCTGCACCTGACCAGTATAATGTTTAAATAGCTCTCCTAACGGTTTATATTTATTTGTTTGCCCAGTATGCAATTATGTATCATTTTGGGGGTTTTGCCATAACTGTGCTAAAACTATTCAGTTTTCAATATCATGTCTTCAACTGTCTCTTGTCCTCGATTTCTTGGTTCATGATAGATAGTCAACTGCAATTTCTAACCCAAATACTTTAGTGATAGCCTCTGAGTTTATTGCCAAAAAGCATTTATACATTTATAGTGATACCCAAAATTTTCACTTGTGTATTGTTAACAACCGGCGTTCATTGACAAGTTTAGACTTTTTGGAAAATACTTTTTGTCATCGAACTTTCAACAATACAAATCATTATTTGACACAGAATATGTATCTCTATACTATACTATTATGTGCTGTATAGTTTATATAACATAACCAGTAAAATATGAGCTACTTACCTGAACACTGCAGTAGAGAGTCTTGTTTGGGGAAGGGTTGGTATAGAGGAGGTTGAGAGGAGTCCATGTCGAACTCTTGTCTCCGGAGACAGGGGTCTGGAGATGTCGTCAGCGCCACTGCGGTACTTGCCGATCACTGTCTTAGGATTCAGACTGAGGAGTGCCTGCCGAGGAATCAAAGGAGTAAGAACTTTGTTACATTTGTAAAGGGAAAGAAAATCCAAATCACAACTTTCATAAATGTCTATGACAACGTCTGGACTTTCTGCCACAACAAAATAACTACTTTCATAAATCATAATTCTCCACGCGATCTTTGGGTTTCAGTTGACGTTTGCGACAAAATCACAATTTTCATATATTCGCAGAAACCTCTGAACTTTCATTAGCATCCCAACAAAACCACAGCTTTTATAACCATCAATTTTTGGTTTTTCGTTGACGTTTCCAACAAAACTAGATTATCCTAAGACAATCTCCAGTTCTGTTGATGTTCTCGACAAAATCAAAAGTTTCATAACTACCCACAAAGAACTCTGGACTTTTGTAAGCATGCACGGAAAAACTAAGTGGAACTCCCACATAACTTGATGATAAAAAACTATTGCAATGGAAATACCCCGGTTTGTGAACACCTCTAACATACCCTGTACAACAAAGCTTTAGCGAGTCCTCTCCTGTACTCGGGTGAAGCGTCGGGCAGTCTGTTGTCAGGAACTATCTCCTTGTGCAGAGTGTTGAGAGCTCCGTGAAGTGTGGAAGTGTCCAGCAGTCGCCTTCCGCTCATGTACAGTTCGGTATGTGTGGCATGGATCTACAAACAAAGTGTATCTATGTTTTGAGGTTGGCCACGGAAATTACGGATGCACAGTTGCAATGCCTTAGTAGATTTGTAACTCATTTTGTAGTCTAAAAAAGTAGTTTTCAAAGCTCTATGTTTCTAGGTTTTTTATACTCACAAAATTTGCAATTCCCCAAAACTACTCACAAAATCTGTGAACAATTCAATTCCCCAAAACTATCGAAATCAAATTAATTGATTTAAACTTTTATAATTAGCTAAAATATTTACAATTTAACTAACAAATAACATTCTAATATATAAAAATATGGTGTGTGTCTGTGTGCTCTGTTCCTCAATCAAATACCAACAATTTTAATGAAATTTTACTCTCTTGCATGTTTGATAATTTAATTATTTTTGTTGACATGTGAAAATTATTTGAATCTGAACCCTGCTTTAAAATTTAATTCCTACACAAATGGTTGACATAAGCTACTGCGTGGAAAAACAGGCTTTGCGCCGCCGTGCTCTCGGGTTGACCTCCTCTCCTCGCGCAATCTAGACCATATTACTTACTATTCAGAACAATTCATTGTTTTCCATTTTCAACTAAACAAAATTAGTTTATTTTGGATTTAAAACTGTTAATATATTTTAGCATATTTTTCAAGAGTAGTTTAGACTTATGTGGTTTGTCATGGTAAATTAAAATAAAAGTTTAATCATTGTTTTTATTGTGGTTACCAAGAAGTTTAATTTTAATTTAAATTAGTTAATAAATGTGTTCAAGCTGAAATCGTTTTAAGGGTAAAATTCTTTGGCTATATTTTATATCCATATAACTTAACCACAAAATTGGCGAGGAACCAAACAACTTTTACAATTAGCTAAAATATTTACAATTAAACTAACAAATAACTTATTAAATCTAAAAATCTAAAATTTCTCTGCTTGGGTTCATTCATTTAAACTATCCTGTCCGTCTGTCTGTCTGTAAGTTGTAGCTTATACCTCAAAATTTTAAACCAGCTATATATTATAATAAAATTTAAATCAAGGGACCAAGTTCAAAACACACAAATGGTATGAAACATTGGAGTTGTTATTTCTGCATTGACACAGCGGAAATAAAATAACAGGCCAAACTAAATGAGTTTTAAATAGGATATAAGGTATAGGAAAACTTTAAATTTGTTTTATTAAAATAGACACACACACAATTATAAGAAGTCCGGTGGCCTTGTTTATTTTTTTAAAAATACTAGAATATATTTTGCTAGGACACATACGAGAGTACAGTAGTTATTTTTATGACACAGCGGAAATAAAAATCAACATACTTTAACCATATAACAGATTTTACCACATAACTTCAAAGAGGCCCGAGGAAGGAATCAAGTGGCAAACATCAATCGGAAGAACAACTTGACTCTAATACTACAAACAAAAACTTTTTAAAATCACTCTCTTGTACATATTATTTTTCGGTCTCACTGTTGCAAGAACCATTTTAAACTCAGGTAGCGAAAGCATATCACCCGGTTTGTCCCGATGCCTTTGCGTCATTTTCTCAAACCCTCTAGCAAACATCAACCAATGCTTGGATACATTCAAGGAAACGCCCGTAACCAGCGACACTTTTTTTTAAGCCCCATTATACATTCTAATATCACAGATAGGAAACTTCTTAAAACAAAACCAAATTCGAAGTTTTGCCTCTGCATGCGTTTAGGGATTTTTTACATTTTAAAATGTTCACCGGTGAGTTTTAATGTAATTTTCCTCGTTTAGATAGGTCTTTTAAAGCCCCCTCTAAAAATCAACTGCCTGGTTTTTGTGCACTTATAAGAAAGCAAATATGATAATAAATATGATAGTAAATGAAATGAAAAAAAACTACTGTTAAGTTCAGGATTGTGCAAAGTTTTTTTTTAAATAATAAGTCAAATTGAACAGTTTCAGTTATTATACATAAGTTAGAGTTCTAATATACACATAAGGGTATTTTTAACAAATATGTGGTGAAGGATAGTGTATAGTACTAATGTGAGTTATTAAAATAACCTTGAAAATAAGTAAATTTTACTTGTAAAATTGTTTCTACTTTCTAACTTTGTGAAAGAAGCCAAATACTGAATATGTACACTTACTCACGGACAATCTTGCTCCCACAGTCTCCAGGATCAAGAACAGATCTGACTGAAAAGATCTCCACTGGTGTTTTATAAACAAGTTGCCAGCTATGGTTCCCACCTGAAATGTATAGTTGTTTTGGGTATGATTGAGCCAGTTATCAACCAAAAGAAAATAAACCACAAAATAACTGTTACATAGTTTACTTTTACAAAGTTTTACACAGACAGTGTTCATATAGACTTGAGCCTAAATCTGAAGGGTAGGAACTACAGTTAAATCATAAAAGTTGTATGTTTCCTTTCTCAGTGAAGCTGATGAGACAAAGAAGAAACTAGTTTTCTGACCTGTTACCGTTTTACAGTACTGCCATTGTGTGTGTGTGTCCATGTGTATCATGTAATGAGGATAAGGTTTGTTTCCGTTTCAGTCAACCGGTAATTTTTCACAAGTTTACGCTATCACACTAAACTGTGATTATTTTTGTTGCCATTGCCAACTGCCTGGCAGATGATGGCTCGGGCAGTGATGCAGGTTATGTACATCTTAGAGCCTCTCCTTCAGCTTGTTGTTGCCATGAACACCAACCAGACTTCGTCTAGTTTAGTTTGCGCACAGCCAAAATCCTGACTGCGCACAGTTCTTTAAATATATATAAATATACTCACATCAACTCTGTGAGGTTATTTGAAACTATAATTCAAAGTTTTGTATTTTGGTCACAATATAATTCTCAAACCAAACTGAAACAATTATAAAATATGGCAACTTCTCTAATGGAAAAATATAAAATTTTACTGGCCTTACTTGTTAAGGGAATGCTCACTCACCGTGAGAAAGGGCTCATCACTCCGACCGTGCGGGTTCGATCCCCGCAGTCGCCACTAACAATTTGCTTTTGCTTTTGTGACTTTGCAGTATCCCTTGGATAAAGGTCAAGATTGGGTGGTAAAAAGGACTTTATAATCTTAACTTTACCTTGTTAAACAAGACAAACATTGCCTTTAATTTACCTTGGTGAGTGCTACCAACCCAACAATATATAGGATGGTGCAGGTCAATGTATTAATTAAAAATCATCCTTCGAATGATCTGTATGCTTTTAAATGCGTCAAGCATTCAAATTGTATCATTTATTTTAAAATCAAGACTTTATCAAACTACGGGTGATGTGGCCTTTCACTCACTTCACCTGACAAGCCACCAATGTCGCAAGACAAGCAACTTACGTTTCTAACGTGGATGTTTGCTACTTTGCCGATATGTTTTGCCAACTCTGTCAGATAGGAGAAGCAGGCCGGGGCTTCAGCAGCCACTGATTTGAACAGATCAATAGTCTCAGAGAGCGTTGTGTTAGGCTCGATGTACAAATGGTTGGAGTTCCAGGAATGGGACTTCAAGAAGCCGACACTGTTGATATCAATGTACACATCAGGTGGAGGCTGATCTTTCAGAATACCTACAACATATACACTCATAGAATATTCACTAAGAATGGGATATGTAACAAATAACGGATTGTCGTTCAGATTCAAAATACTAGACGAATAACTAATAAGGGTTCAACACAACGGCCCAGGGCTCAGGAAATACAGCTAATGTGTAAGAATCTCCAACATTCAAGAGACAAAGTTTTCTCATGTTAGGATTACCTAAGCTTGGTTATCACGTTTACATTTAAGTAGATCAACAGCAGCTGTTACCTTGGGCAGTGTTTCCTCCAACCAGCATGTAACTTCCACTCAACATCTCAAATATCTGGAATATCTCATCCACATGGTCCACCTTGTACCACCAATGGGCTCCACTCAGGTTCACTTTGAGTTTAGTTGGAAACACTCGGTCGTTAATGCTGTTGATCTCATTACTTGTGCTAACTACGCAATCATGTGGTGCTTTCTTCTCTTCGTCTTTGTGACATTTGCCGTTACAGGTCAACCCGCTTCTTGGACAAACCTTCAGTAGATCCTGAACAAGTGTTTAAGAATTGCAGTTAGCAAAAAATATTTAAATCAACTTTAAGTTTTCACAAGGGAACTTTTAGACTATATGAGGAATTATAGACATTTAATGATAAAATAATGTTAACCATTCTTCTAGCACGTTCCGCAACTTCACTTTTGGAACCTTCGGTACTTTTATAGCAAATTGCCGTGGAAAAGTAGATGTTCTACTAAGCTAGGGAACAAAATTGAACGCTATTTTGTGTTTAACTTGAAATACTGTAACACAAAAATTGTAATCAAAATACTTTCCCTTCACCACCTAGCACTTTATTGGTTGATAGTAAAGTGTATAAACACTATACCTTGATTGGCTCATTAACACATTGTTTAGAGCCAGGGAAAATCATCTTTCATAATTGATAATTGAACAATTGATCAAGAGTTTGTGATTAAGAGCCAACTGTGTTGCAGTAGTGCTTTAAGGCATTGTTCTTTGGGGACACACAAATAATGTGAACAGTGAAGTTTTACTTAAGGTTTTTAACTTTAAAGTTTAAACACAAGTATTAATCAATATCCAGTAATTTTGGGTTACCTCAATGTCTACAACTTTCTGTTCTAAATCTTTGCTCCTGTTTGATGCAAAAGACTTGAAGGCATCCAGAATCGGCCGGTAGCCAGTGCATCGGCAGAGGTTTCCTGCAAACGAATCTTCAATCTGTTCCATCGTTGCTTTAGGGTTTGATTCTAAAAAACTGGAAACAAACAAACAACTATTAAATACCTTGTACCCATGCCTGAAGGTCATATGTTTCTAGTTAAGGTTATGAGCAAATACACATTTCGTTTGCTTGTGTGGCATCAAAAGAAAAGAAGAGTGTCGACGAGCCACACAAGCGTGTGCCATTTGTGCTCTTCTTTGATACCTTTGAATACGTACATCATTTTCCTACCTCACTCGTTGAGAGGTCTGTGCAGTAACTTACCCACCTGAACATGGCCATGACCCAGCCAGGAGTACAGTAGCCACATTGAGTTCCGTAGAAGTGAGCCAAGCGAGTTTGTACGTCGTGGTAGCCCTGCTTCTTACTGCCCACTCCCTCAACTGTAGTCACCTTCAGTCCGTGGCAAGCGTACAGTGGGAACATACACTACAAACATCCAACAAGAGAGAATGAATTGCTATACTCAATTGATTATTTTGGTGAATTTTCAATAAATTGCAATACAAATACATTGGTGGTGCATCAAATACATTGGATATATTATAAGCGGTTCGATTTTATGGCCCCCTGATTATCAATTAACCGAGATTCAACTTGGTAACAAGACCTGACTGCGACTTAGAATAGACATAAAACCGAGATCTGACCGAAGATGTTAAGTACCAAGAACAGACTCAAAATCTAGATTTGACTTGAGATCGCAGTCTGACTCAGGATAGAGAATAGACAGTTAGAAAGCTAGAATGAACACGGAACCGAAATTTAAATCTGTGCCAAAATCAGACTTCAAACCAAAAATGGACTTAGGAACCTAGAAAAGATTGGAAACAAGATCCAACTTGCAACAAAGAATAGACTTAAAATCAAGAGAATACAATCTGAACCCTGAATAGACACAGTACCTAAATAAACACGGAACCAAGCTCCGACTTGGAATTTATAATAATTGTAAACCATAATAAATTATGAGTAAAGACTGATAATAAAATCGGAACTTAGAACCCGACTCGGAACGGTGACATGGACATAAGCAATATACTTACCGAATTGACAGATACAGTACACTCGCGGCCGGTAGATGGATGGGTGAATTGTATGCTGACGACACAAGCTCCACATCCTCCTTCCTTGCACATTAACTTTGTTCCCTTTAGTCTGGCATAATCTCTGATGTAGGTGTTGAGGGATGTGTCCCCCGGAACTGTTGACACTAGACCATTCAGAAACATTAGTTCTGAAGTATTGCATAGGTTTTTTTTGACAAGTTTAGGAGTTTCAGCCTGATTTTATATCAAATTTGGAAGTATGTGAAAATCTGAGCTTCAGTTTGTGGCATAATAATTGATTGATTTTGACATGTATATTAAGTAAAAAGACAACTCTCACCCAAGATAGAAAACTTACTTTGACTGCCCATAACCCATACTACTGAATGTCTAATTGATTATAAAGGAGCATATTCTTATGTGAATGCATTGAGTTTCTTCCTAATTAAAATTACGGCAAGATTATAGGTACCTATTTAGTACCTCACTGACCATAAGAACAACATTTTTCAAATTTTTAGTTTTAATTAGTGTAATTAAAGTGACTTAATAGTTATATGAAATTATGTTACATTTCTGTGAAAAGCATACCTGTTTCAATTTTTCCATTGAGAATGAATGACACAGTATTATCATCATATCTGCAACAGGTACGTTATAATTTAATGTAACTTAAAACAGCTCATTACTATGTATTTTAACATCAGTTAATTGTTGTTTAATTTATTCTGTACTGCCTATGTTGTCAAGGTGCCTGCCAACATAAATTTTTTGTATAGGTTTATTTATTTATTTTGTTCAAAAACCTTAATTTTAATGTATAGAACATAAAAAATATTGACAAAACTCTTAACAACAGTTATAACTTATTAAGATGTATCTTAGCGGATCTGATAGATGTATCTATCATGCGCAACTTCGAAGCTCATCACTCCAGTGGCGCTGGTTTAATCCCCACTGACAAAACTTACAATTTGTAATCTGACTAACACAGTGACGCTAGGTAAAGGTGAAATTAATTAGTAGAAAGGACTTTAAGTAGTCCTAACTTCGCCTTGTTAAACAAGACAAACTTGACCTTTTTTATCTCTGGTGTAATTTGTTTTAACAAATATTGTTTGTTAAGACATATTTTGAAAAAATAAAGGCAAAGGTAGGGTTATCCAGTCAAATGATTTTTTTTCTACTCTAGACTAGGTTATGCTGTTTTATACCATGACCAGCAATATTTAGGGACAATATTATACAGTAGACCAGTATACCTAGAGTAAACTGTTACCTGTATAAGATGTGAAAATTCGAAATTCTTAACTAGGTATAAATTATGTTCTCATCCGACAATTATTGAAAAGTTATGTTGTGGTTTTAAATTATGACTTAAAAACATAGATTCCCATGTTGATCCTTTTTCAATGATCTACGGATTTCAAAATAGCACATAATTATGTAAAAACTATCCATTATATAGACAGATATTGTTCATTTCATGAAATTATAGTGATTTCCTTTCATTCGGAAATTGCTAGGATATTCAGGTTTTAAAAGTAGAGAGTTGGAGGGTCATTTTCAGCACGAAACGAGAGAAGCAGACGACGTTTGTCACGCAACAAAAACTCACTGTAAACAACACAGAGAACAGATATAAATGTAATTATTATATGGTGGCATTGACTTTAAATATACATTTAAAATCAATGATGGTGGTAGCCATGTAATTTTAATATTTTATGGTGGTAGCAACATTGACTTTAAACATAAAGTATATCAAAATACAATAATGATCAACCAAATTAGTATGATTTATGATTGTATCAAAATAACAATACTGCTAAGCCAAAACAGATGTGACAAGTTGGAACCAACCATATTATACGCAACGCTATGGAGAAGAGGGTTTGGGCTTTGCATTGTGAAGGGGAGGGATTTTCTTTTAAACGTTACGACGCTAAACGCAAAGTATAAATTTTATTTGCTAAGTGATGGAGCTAGTTTGCTATATACTAAAGAAAATGGAAGTCCCTTAGAGTAAAAACCGTTGATTTTAAATGTATATTGTATATTTAAAGTCATGGAATAATAAAACGCTCAACGTTTGCGTTACACCGCAATACTCCAGTTTACATGGCGAAAAGGGGAGGTACAAAATTGGACACAACTTATAATAAAACGCAATGAGCGCACGTTACTAGGGCGGGAAATTTTATATAATAATCTCACGCCCGGCTGGTGCGTTCGGCAAAGGTGACATATTTTATAAGCACTGGTTTTGTTTTAATCATAGTAAAACTCTTTAATAATACAAATACAATTTATAAACTTATTTTTAACGACATTGTAACATTTTTACTCACTTGGCTCTTAATTCTTCAATACACAATAATAATACAATTCTTCATTCAATAATGATTCTTAATTTCTTCAATATAATCAATACACACTATACAGATACACAATCCTATATACAAAAAGACAGCGTCTGTGTTGGCGTCCAGCCCACGAACGTTTGGGTGGGGGAGGTGGGCTCGGAGAGGTGTTAAGGTTGGGCAATATTTATGAGGCTATCTGTTGCTTATCTAAGATAGTCTATTTGTTTGTGTGCTGTAAACATATTTATTACATTTGTAACTTATTAACATATTTATATACATGACTGTGGCAATTTGCTGTAAAATTGACATTGTATGAATAGACAAACAACAAATAAATGCATACCTATTATTATTATAAATTTCAGCTATACAAATTTGTGGATTTAGGTGACAAATTTTCTATTTTAATATTCTCAATATCAAACTTAGTGATACCACTTACTTATATTATTTACTTAAAATATACTATAATCTATAATAATGTAATATACTACAATTATAAAGTCAATTCAAGTGCTCTCTACAACAGGCTACGTGAACTCAACTAGAAAAATGAGTCATCTTGCACTAGCCCTGGGCTTAGAAGAAAGGAGACACTACTACTGTTGACTGACCATAAATAATGCTATTTCTCTACCTTTGGTAAAAAAAAGAATAACACGATACAAATTGGATTACAATAGTTAAAAAGACAATTTGCTAATATATTAATAAAAAAAAGTTACCTTTATGCAAGTACCTGTAATAAGGTGATAAAATAAAAAATACCAATTTCAATCTTTGAATTGTGAAAAGGGCTTTTCAAACCAAGAAAAACAGTTTTATCTAGGAAAATAATACTCAAAAAAGAAGAAGAATATCACATACGTATCCTTAGAAAACTAAACTATTGGTAGCAGAAAATAAAACTATTGTAATGGAAAGTGTTACATAGGTTCATTTATCTCAATTTGCAAACTGCAAAGGCCAATATAATCTTAAGCTACTTTTAATGCAGAATGATGCTAAGGTTGCATAACTTACTGGATAACAGCTGCCATGGTTTTGGTTGACGGTTACCTGCCGACTTTGTGGGAACCTGGTGGTTATCTGGCTGCCATGTTCTACTTTCCTTACCCATCATTATCTTTTCCTTCTCCCTCCACTCAGACATGCCTAATTATTTCCAGCAGTGTTCTGTTTAGAAATATATCAGCAAATAGAAAATGTTGGTATTCCAATTACCTCAAAGGTCGGTGTTAGCTACATTAGTTCAAACTAACTTTGTAAGTAGGTGATGTAACTCATCAAAGTATTCAAACCAATGCTGTCTCCCCGCCTGGACTAAAGGAAACCCTTTGAAGGTGTTCCTAATTAACGTGAAGAAATCCATGATTAATGAGGAATTTTAAGTCAGTATTATATACGAATCTTTTAACTCTAAATTGTAAGGCAATTTAGTAACAGAAGCCAGCAGCTTCAATATAGCTCTAAAAGTTTAAGTACATTAATCAGGTTAAAACTGTGTTTGCAGTTTTTACTCCAAGTTATAAGCAGTGCCCAAAGGGGACCCTGTGGTCCCTCTATTTACCTGCCTTTTAAGTTCAAAACATTTTTTACTTTGAGTTACTAATTACTATAAATTAAGATTATAAAAACTTCAATTGCAACTTATTTTGGAACATTAGTTGCTTCATGACAAAAACCATCGTTCCCCACAGCTCCCCTTCCTTCCACGAGGTTTGTGCTTACCGTAACTATTGTTTTCTCGCCTCAATAAATTGCTTAAATGTAACACTACTTAACAGCTGTGTACTGAATTTTGTAGCATTTGTAATATTATTTTACCTAAGGATATAGTAAAATAAGAAGTCAGTACTGAAGGGTCTAGTTTCTTAATAGTTAATTGCTTCTTAGGAACATTATTTCTTGGGTATAAATAAAACACTGGTGAACTATCTGAAATTACAAGAACTTTATTATTACAATTATTATGCCATTGTTAACATTGTTGTACGTAGCTCTATCATCAAGTTTTTATGTTGAACATCCATCACAATACTCAACTTTGAACAGCTATATTATTTATATATGGATATTATTAAAAATGAGAACAATTATCAATATTTTGGAGGATGGTCAAAACTCAATTTAATCATTCAATATAGAAACATAGTTGAAACTTCACCACTTTGAGACGTTTTTGCTAAAAATGAAGTGGATAATTGATATTATAAGTGTTTGAGAAAAATGTCAACCAACATCAAAAATTAAATGCTGAATTTAGTTTACCAGAATTTTACTACATAATTGTTGTTTGAAACTAGTAATTAAGAGAAGTGGTACTCAACAAAAGTTGTCTTAAGATTAAAACTGCTATATTATTGCTGGCCGCTTAAACTGGACTCAATGGTTACTCGTACTCAAGTCTACTTGACTCGCCCAGGCTTAACTAATAGACAACATGTTGGTGGGACAGTTTGCATTGTGTTATGTGTTCAGGGCGAAGTGCTTCTGTTCAACCCCACTGCTCAGCTGCAGTCTCTCTCCGGTGAATGGTGCGTCTGGAAACATGTTTCAATCAACTGCGGGAACATGCATATTTCCAAACTTTTAATAGTTATGATGGTAAATCTAGAAAGATTGGTTGGGTCATTAACAATAAAATTAACTTGAACATATACTACGCTTATTGCAAGTATGCTTACTTCAATTAAATTACGTTTTGTAGGTTTCAATAAAAGCCTGTACTTTAAACACAACAAAACCTGTTGAATTTTAACAATGGAGTTCCCATGAAGTGGCAAAAGAGTTTTAGAACCAATTGATCTCCAAATTAGAAAAACTGCAAGACAAATATTTGAATTGAAGAGGATTGAGTATTTTATTGACACCATATAGTGCTCTAAGTACATGCAACAAAACGGAACAGATCAACGTTTTTTTTAAACCTACATAAGTGAAGAAGTTTTCAATATTTAGAAAGAACTCAATTTGATCTAGGATTTACAAAACAATAAAGCATTTTACATTTTTACAATATAAAAAAATCAAGTCACAAAAATGAGGATAATGTAAGTAACTCCAAGACAAGTTTAAATATTTCTATTATGTAAATCACAGTGCCTGAGTTAGTTTATTTAAGTTGAACTTGTAGAATACCTGATTCCAGTGGGCTTTTTCATTGCAAGGGTATTATTATTATTATATACAGTACAGAGTGCTTTAATGTATGTATCTTTGTATATCTAGACAAAGTGACAAATACAAAAAGATAAGATCTGACTATTTTTTGTTTCAAAAATTATAGATATTAATAAATGTTTTTATTTCAGGCATTGGAAACATTAAACCATGTTGAATGCACATATAGCCCGTTATAGTTTACGTTGAAATGCTCACCAATCTCGAGCCAATCGTCCGGTAATGCCAAGTCTCGACGGACAGAGCGTAGAGCTTGTCTCATGGCAAACAGGACAGCACCGGCCATGCACAGTGGAGGCTCTCCGACCGCTGAAACCTCACTTTGGTCACTCACTCAAACTTGACATCAAATCAAATTCTTTATACATTGAACAAATTCTTGGGGTTGTTACAAAACAACATTGAACGTCGTGCAGCTGCCTAGTTCTAAAGGGATTGTTGGTCGTTTATGGATTGTTAAATTCAAAGTTTGTGAACATGAAACAAAACTATTTGTATCATCTATTTGATGGAAATGTCTACTCATCACACATACCTGAAAAAAGTGGATTGGATGCTTTAACACATTTCCTAGCCTGGCTTAGCGCTCCTTTGTTAAACATGATTTTATACCAACACTTGATCCTTGTGTATTTAATTTAAATCAATAAAAAAAAAATATTTTTGTAAAACTTGCCTTTGGAAAATATAGCTGTTTTTTTTTTACCATCGTGAAATATCTGTATTTAATTTAAATCAATAAAAAAATATTTAGTTTTCCATAACTAGGTTCTTTTATTATGAAATGAATAATTTTTAACTTGCCATAGTTTTTGTTTTATTTTTAACCTGTAATTTACTTAAATTATTATTTCTTACATATCTCAGAATGTCAATTACCTTTCAGAAATGATTGAAAGTGTCAAGAGGATTGTCGCTGTTTTTAAGAATGTAAGCTAAATACCTTACTTTCTCTTTCAAATTATTAAATGAAATCTGTCGGGATATCCTTAAGCCCTGGCCTGGTTTTTTTTTACTCCAAACACCTTATATTTCTGATTGTTTCTTTAACAATTATTTCCTGGTTGTAACTAAAACTTATAAATAATATTTAAATTATAGCTTTTGTTGTTTGTTTTTGTTACTAAGAACATTTATATTAATTTTCTAAATTAATTTTATTGTTTAGTATTTTTCAGTTTATATATTTTTCTATGTTTATTGTAGTTGGATTGTAATCACTGCTGTCTCCAAACTAAAACTATTTAGTAGTAAAACATTTAATAAAAAATTTATTTATTTATTTATTACATAATATTTATATGAAAACAAATTGTTATATCCACACTAATATATGTATTGCAGGTTAAGTGTAAGAGAGGACTTGCTAGTTCTAACTTCGCCTAATAAAGCCATGATTCATGCATATATAGTAAAAATGAGGTGGCGAGTCACCATTTCTTCTTTATCACAGTGCCTGGATAACTGTCGTAGCAATAAGCTTGGCAGTGCTGCCGTGTGTTGACGTTCAGTATTTGAAAGCGTTAGCAACAACAACAAACTTTTAAAATTAAATAATAACATTTATTCTTATTTAAAATAATATACAATTTAAAACTATGAAGCAGTTAAATGAATACTAGTGGATTGCAGTTTTAAATAAATACTACAACAAGGTTTGGGTGGACATTTTTCATGAGACCTACTGATATCTCAAACCGTGGGACAGTAGTTCTTTTGTCAAGTTAAATCCATAGATTTGTAGATTTTATTGTCATTGAGGAACTTCCCACCATTGTTCGGATAAGTAGGGGAAACATGGATAAGGAAGAGAAGATGACTGAGTATAGAGCCCTGAGGAACTCTCTATATCTCAGTCCCTTCTCTTCCAATCTAATGTCTAAAAGCCTACAAATTGGGTTGTATTACTGAGAGACCATAAGTGGGTTGTCAACCCACTAAGTGGAACTCCTTTCCTAATGCATTAGCTTATTTTTTGAAACATGATGTTGTGGTCTCACCAAAGTTCGATTTGTCAGCATTCTGCCGGTTTCCGGATCAAAGATGAGCTCCTCTGAAGTGAAGTAGCCCAGTCCCATGATGAATGCTCCCTCTATTTGACCAATGTCTACAAATGGGTTCAAGCTGTGTCCAGCGTCTTCCAAGATGTCAACTCGTAACACCTAAAGTCACAGTACACAGGATTCAGCTTTTCAGTTTTCACACACATGTTTTATAGTTTATTTTTGTAACATATATAAATCTGTCCATAACTGTCGTCTGTCAGTGCCTTTGAGGGCAAAAAATGAGCAAAGCTTTTAATTAAACGTTCACTAGTTATTTTTGTGATTTTATTATTAATGATTTTAAAAAGGGAGAAAAGTTACAAGAGGTCTTGTATTTTTTTTTATTATACTTAAATTTGTATTGAGTCAAAATGTAGGCACCTTATGCTCTCCAGTCAAAATGTCGACTTCTACTTCCAAAACTGTAGCACCGCAAATATGGTAGTGCTTGATGTCCCCACAGGTGAAAACCTGGAAAACAATACAATCAGGCAATTAGAAATCAGTTCAGTAAATCCCATTTGATTTACTTATTTATGTTTGGCAAATTACAGAATATACATGTAACTTGTAAAGTCCGTGGACTGTACTTTGTGCTTTCACTTTTCATATAATTAAACTTGACACTAGTATAAAAAATCTAATCTCAACATGTTATGTTGTTACTACTCACATGTAAGTTGCGCTGAGATCCGTCTGTGCTAAGTAAGCAGCTTTCACCACAGCTTCCCACGATTTGTCGAGAGACAGGGCTTTGAATGGAGCTAGCCTCAACTTCAATACTTTACAGCACTGCTCCACAGCCTGGAGGGAAGACATCATCATCAATACACTAGTTATAAACTGACAGATATCAGAGAAGACTGAAATATGTGTCCAAAGCTTCAACAGTCTTTAATTTGTTACCTTATAAAAGTGACACTTTTGAGTGTAGGAAAAAGCAACGCTACCTCGTTCCGGCTCGTCAGGAGTGGCAAGTACTTAAAAATATACTCAGGGTAAATTGATAAAAAAATTCAATTGTGTGTTTATTTGTTACGAATGAAAAAAAAACTAGATTTTAATTGTGCCTGACAGCTTCCCAAAATCAAGAGAGAAAGGATTTCCCTCACCCATTCCTTCATTGAAAGGAAATGTCTACCTAATCCCACCACCCTTATTAGTAGTGTTTGAGATGAGACTCACGTGGCAGACGGACTCACTGCAGAAGCTGCCGGCTGTGGGTCCGTTGTTGGGAGCTGTCAAGTTGTTGGTGGGTTTCACCACAACCTTGTCCAGAGGGATGCGCAGAGTGGAGGCACACACCTGGGCAGCCTGCAAACCGTACTTGTCTCTCAAACCTCCTGTTTCTTATAGGCAGCACAACTAGTGTTATCTTAAAAGAAATACCTGAACAAATTTATTTAGAAAACGGTTGCTTTAGTGTTCTATATGTAGAGTGTAAACTACGGCTTGTCACCTTGGTGTTGACTCCCTGGCCGATCTCCACGCCTCCGTGTGCTATGACCACAGTTCCGTCGTTCCTGTAGATGGAGACCAGAGCGTGGTAGTTGCAGAGTGTGGACATCGGGAACTTCATCGGCACCAAGCTTATTCCTCTCTTCTTCCACACATGTTGCTGTACATCGAACACCTTTTCAATAATAACAAACAATGATTATTGAAAAAAAGTCAAACAAAACTAAGATTAAAACTCTCAACATATATAATTAAACCTTTTCAATAATAACATAGTCATCAATTTTTCTTTCTGATTATTGATCAAAAAATGTTTTTTTTGGTGACAGCATTTGATCACAGAGTAAAATTGACAATATTTTAAAGAAGCTTAGATTAAAACTCTCAAACATATATAATTAAACATGCTTGTAAATTCTAAAATTATAATTTAATCTAACATACCTTGTTAAATTCTTCAACAGATTTCTTCCTGAACAACATTCATTTTCATAGAGAAACCAGCAAGATTCAAAACTTCAGATTCAAAGAAACCACAGTTTCTTTCACGGAAGATTCAAACCATCCTTATATATGATCAGCCTCAACTTAATAAATTACAACCTCGAATTGGAAACTTAACAATAAAACAAAATCTATAAATAATGTGGAAATAAAAACTTTTAAAACGTTTCAACCAACCAAACTCCAGATAATAACAAATACATTCTAACAGAAAGTGGATCAAGGTTTAAAGTCTTCCAAGTAAACCAAGCATGATGAGCAATGTGCTCCATGATGTGTTAAAAAGACACAACAGCTCATTACAATAAACCCATGGATCTTAAACACAATGATGCCCTCGAAATTTTAAAAATACAAATCACAAAATCTAGAGTGCCTGAATGGCTCCAATAAACCGACAAGAAATAAGTTTTTTATTCCAACTATCCCTTAAATTATAGCAAATTTTGCTTTCCTACGCTCTTCAAACAACTTCCTGGGGTATTTCATTCTTCCGTTTCAAACAATACAGTCGTGATTCGATTAATGTATTCCAATCTGTCTATAGAATGTTTGTTTGATGTGTGGTGTTTGGTGTAGAAGCCATATGCGAACAATAATAAGTTATAGATTATCAACAAAGCTATACATTACCAGGCGATCTTGTCCAGATATTACAGGGTTTGTCGGTTTTCACATCGTACATTTTCACTCCCCAGGAAAGGGATTTGTAGACGTTGGAGTATGATGAGAACAGGAACGGCAAGATAACCGCATCATTGAAGGCAGAGCCTGCATCAACGTACACATGTGTGTTGAGGTACTGGATCTCACCGTCATGGCTCACTCCTGCCTGTCACATAAAACCAGTTCTTATCCAAATGTATAACACTTTTTTTTAAATAGATGTAATTTTCGTTTTTATATTTTAACAATATAAAGATTTTCAATTCATAAATTTAAACAAATAAAAGTTATTCTTTTAAATGCTTGCAGTTTTTTACAAGTAAATGTTTTAAAAAGAAAGGTGGGTAAAAATAGCTTGCTAGTTTCTAAAATATTCTTTGAAAAGAACAAGAACTATAAACATTAAATAACTAAGCTGAAAAAGATCAAGCTTGGATGTTGATTGCTAGTGAGATCAAACCTCCTCAAATTTGGTGGACCAAACAAAAGAGTTATGAAGAGTTAAGGAAGTAACTAAATACCACTAAAAAATACAAAAAATTGATATAACAAAAGACATTGCAGACCATGTGTAACTACCTCATAGTTGAAGTAGCACGGATAGCGCTTGCCGATGGCTTCCATCATGGTTTCCAGCTTGACGGTAATGCGTACGGGTCTCTGGAGCAGGTACGCGGCGAGCGCGCAAACTCCACCGACCAGGTTCCCCCTCGTCAGCTTCTGCCCGTAGCTTCCTCCCACTCTGCGCAGCTTCATGTTGATGCTGCAAACCCCAAGGGTCTCAGTAAACATATATTTGCGGGGAGAGGGAGAAGGAGCTGAAGCAACAAATGTTCCAACTTGGAAACCATGTGTTCCCAACCAAGCAATACTGCCCTTATTGATTTTTGAGAACTTTAATCAGTACTAGGGCCCTCAAAAGAGAGAGAGTAGACAACGAGGCTTGTTCCGAGAAAATTTAAAAACTCAAACACAAAATAATACATTTTTAGCCTCTGTTCAGAGTGTTTTGTTGCAACTGCATGTTGTTGGATTTTATGCGTTCAATCAGTTCAATACACAATTGGAATCAAAATTTGTTAGTTAGAAAAGATTAAGGATTTTAGTTTAATACAGAGTCTATTAAAAATGTACCTTTTACAATAAATGTTAAGCATAACTTTAAAAGAATTGCCGTGGCCAACTTCCACGAAAACTTTAAAGTTTAAACCAGTCCTGTTTGCAGGCAACTTTGATTTCACACACCTGTTCTCAGGAATATTGAGGACCAAAGATATAGTCTCCTGGACAGACTGTATCCACTGTGTCGTGCAGTAGACGTCCAAACCATCCTCCGTGGGGTTGCAGACACACGTTAACGTTTCCATTGTGAAGTGGTATTGAGAGTCCATCTTGAACTCGCCCTTCACCACTTTTCTCACAAACGCTGGAAAATTACAGAAGGTTAGTCTATGCCAGCAGAGGTATTTTAAATCTTTCTTTTTTCCAAGACCCGAGTTTGAAATATGCAGAGTTAGTGGACAAGAAGATCACCAACACAGGGTGTTCTTGTTTACTAACAATGGAGAACATCCACAATAATATTTATCTTAGAAATTCTCCCAACAATGCTCTTCAATAACAATCTTCAAACAAAGAATTTATTCCAAGTCATAACAGAGCACAGAAAGTGCTTTTTGGGAAAGCAGTCCAAACCTATGTGCCTGCACCAGGAATGAAACCTGTGACCCTATTAGATGCTGCGACTCTACCTTAGAGCCGAGGAGACAGTCTCAGGCTGTCATTATTTAATAGAAGTAAAAGGTAACTAATTCAACTCCCTGTCTAGAATTGAATCAAATAGCATTTTAATAAGTGTCTACCCTTAAAAAGTACATCTCTGTCCTCTCTTTCCCAAAAGGTTGTGGGAATTGAATAAAAGTGGTCAAACAGTTCATCATAAGGTAGGGAATAAAAGTTATTTTTGTAAAAGTAGTTGAACTGCTTACATATTTTCAGGTGGCAATGTGAAGCTAACAAACAAGAGTATACCTTATTGGGACTACAAAACTACCACAGCCAGAACCATCACAGCTTTCTTTAACTGAAGGGAGATAACCACACTGAAGGAGATATGCAACTGTGGTCACATACTGTTTTCTCTTGTCTGGTCTAAAGGAGAAAGCAAAAATAGATTTTCCCTCCAAATATCGACAGCAGGGTAACTGTCTGATTTTTATTACCTTAGTGTGCCCAAGAAACACAAAGACTGTGTTTTTTTTTTACATAATTTCAAGAATTGAGGTTAGGCAGTTTTTAAAAGTATTTATAGATTTGTCAGCTACGGTTTTAGAAAACTGTATCCTAACTTTTTCTTGGAATTCCCAATTACTTACGCTTAGGGATGAATGGTTTCTCTGCTCTCATAAATATTCTTGAAGTATCATTGTTTTTTACAACTTCCCTTACGTCGAGTACTGGTTTCTTTTTGTCTTTCAAATTTATCTGGACCAGTTCTGCAGCAAAATCCGCTCTCTCCTGAGTTTCAGCGACAACAACACCAACCACTTGCCCAGCAAACAGTACTTCACCATCTGCAAACAGCTTAGCAGACATCAACATTACTTTTCAACATGTCATATAACCAGTTTGTAGAAGAGCACATTTTGCTTATTTTATTTATTAATTGAAAATATCTGCAAATTGTTGTTGCCAATTAAATGGTCAACATATTCATTTAGAGCAATGTTTGTAATATTTTTATATTATTCTGTCAATTAATTCATACCTTTTCCTTATCGGGGATAAATATATGGGATGGTGTAAATGTGTTTTCTCCAGGAATGTCTTTAGCTGAATAAAACGCCACAACCCCGGGAACTTTCTGTAAACAGAAACCATAGAATAGTAACATTTTTACAGTAGAACTATAATATCTTTCATAATTAATATACATACGATACGTTAATAATTATTTTTTAAACAACATTCTATGTATTTTGTAAAATGGTTACACCGTGAACAAAATATTTGAATTCATTGTTTTATTGAGTAGAGCAAAACAAACTTTACAATATGCACATACTTTTTGATTTACTTTATACATGTTTATCCTTAACTGACTAGGTCATTTCACCAGTTGGGTTTGTCAAGTAAAGGGTTTACTTAAGTAATATGTGGCTAGAAAGCATTTTCACCAAGAATCAAAGATCCAAAGACTAAAACTATAACGAAATTATTCAACTTCCTCATCATTGCAGTCCCCATGAATTGAAGTTATGTGAGGAAACATTGAACTTAAAAAGAAATTCCTCCATAAACCTTTTAACAATAGCTTGAATTCCAAATGTTTCTCTAATGAATCTTCTTGAAAGTTGCAGTGTTTAATAGCAGATGCACTTGACATAACTAGAACTAGAAACCTACAAGGGCTTTAGACGGATCCAAGCTGTGGATCGATGCTGGTCCTTCCTTAGTGATGACGAGGGCAGCAAACAAGTCTCCTCCGACTAATGGGATGTCGTAGACATATTCCGCCTCACCTGCCAGCACAAAACAAAGTGTCGTACTTTAAACAATGTTAGTGTTTACAGCCCATTAAATTAAGTGTCAGGATGAGCACTTCTTTGTGAACGAAACAACCTCGATTGACACAGCAGTTAAACAGCAATTCGCCTCACTCTTTGCCCTAAGATTTACTTTCTTTTAAACTTAAAGTTTTGTATTTTGTTATTAATGTTTCCCTAAAAGTTATATGAAGCAATAGCTTAGAAGGTAATTATGACACATATAAAAATCCTCTAAATTTGGTTTTTCAAATGGTTATGTTTTAAATTTTGATGAATTTTAGATCTTGGTTCTATACAAAACTCCCTAAATCTTGCCATAAATCGAGGTAAACATTTGAAAATAATATAAAATGAAAAAAGCCTGAAAATGGCTGTTAGTATAAAACAAATGATCTGATTAACCTCAAAAACCATTCACTATGAATGACCCAACAAAGTTAAAACCATTCATCAAACAACAATTTTACCTTTTTAATCTTAGAAGTACCTGGAAAGCCACCCTTTTGATGCTACAAGTATCAAACTAGCAGATTACCTGAACACTGAATGAGGGACTCCAGCTTGGGAAAGGGTTGGTAGAGGGGAGGCCTATCCTCGTTCTTCTCAAACTCTTGTGTACCCGACGACAGAGGTCTGAGGATGTTCTCAGCGCCACTGCGGTACTTTGCCGCGACACTTCCAGGCTCGAGACCCAGAACCACCTGATTCAGCAAACAAGCAACTTAAACAAAACTGATATAGTGACTTTTTAATATTTAGGTACACAAAATTTATTAACTAGTTGGTAGTAAACAGTGACCAGTATATTTCCAGATTACAGTATGTGTTTATATGTATGTATGAATTTTATTTACAGTACATTGGAAATAAATCATTTATTCAATTTGTACCGGTACGGATGGCACATGGTGGTACGCACTATAAGTACAACTCACCCTGTAAAGCAGTGCTTGTGTGAGCCGCCTGCGGTATGCAGGACTAGAGTCAGGCAGTTTATGTTCAGGGTTCACTTCCTTGCTGAGCACACTAAGAGCAGTCTGTAGAACCTTCCCATCCACCAAGCTCTGGCCTATCAGGTAGTTCTCTGTTTGATATGCGTGAATCTGGAATAAAGCAAAAATTAGGGAACAGTAGTTTGGATCCTAGAAATTTAAAATCCTAGAAGCCCGGCTTCTTGGTTCAGGTACATATTATTTGAAAATGTCCTTATCCCTTAAATTTCTTACTTTGACTCATTCATCTAAAGTTTTAAATAGCAATAAACATATACTTTTAGTGTGAATGTAAGAGAGATTTACTTACGAAACCTGGACTGATTCCACCAAACACTATGGTAGGCTGATCCAAAACCCTGAAGTGGTTTTTCTTATCAACGTGGAATTTAAATCCTGCGTTGACGTAAGCAACAGCGTTCTGAGCCCTTGGAGCAATCTACACATTTGGAAATCTGGATTTAAGTTGTTATCAAGAATCAAGATAGTATTTTATTTGATCAAGATCATTGAAATGAAAAATGCTCAAAACATGTTTTAGGGGTCAGGATCAATGCTCATTTCTTGGTCCACAGTTTGGGTCTTACTATTCTGACGGTTCACTTTTACTAAGGAAATTCGCTAACAACAATAAAAAGAAGTTTGAATAAACTAGTAGTTATGGCTTTTACCTTTTGGCTTTTACCCTATTTGGTCCACTGGAAGGATATCAAAGTTATGTAGAATAGGGACTAAATATTCGAGGTGTGCCATTGAGCAAACTTTGAAATTTGAGCAGCTAGTATAATAAGGTCAGATGAGGAGGTCTGGAATATTAATATATTCATGTGTTTGTTGTTTCTGTTTATCTAATAAACGGCAGTTGTTATTGTTTCAGTTAGCAGTTAGGTATCAGCCCTTCTTAATATTTGAAAAAGACAACTTAATTTTTTGATTGAATAGCAAGACAAAACCATTAATTCATTATTGTAATGAAACAAACACCAGTAGCTTTACTCCTCAATTGTTTTCAAGCCATAGCTATGCCATTCACCAAGTTTGTTAAACACGGATTTGGTAATGCAAATATTTTGTTGAACTGACAATGTCTTTCAATAAAAGCCCTCTTACTTACATCATCCAATATTTTCACATAAAAACTTACCTTAAAAGTTCTTACTATATAACTGTCCTCTCCAAGTGGAGGCAACACTATCTGCAAGATCACTTTTTTGTACATGTCAGTGTCCAGGAAAGCAGGCAGGGACAGAAGAGTTATCGCTTCATTCTCGCCTCCTAAAATAGTTAATGAGTTAGTTCTATTTCCAGACAAAATTGTAGTGCGTTGTTTTGTTTTGTACATTTAAAAATTAATTAAATGTAGTTTTTCTTAACACAAGAGCTTTGGGCTGCTTTGATAGTCCAAAGTAATAGGGACTGAAAGTTAATCAAGAAGAGCCTCAGTATTTCAAACCTTGATAATTCAAGCTTTTTTGGTTTAAGATTCCTTGAAACCTAGTAACACTCAATAAGTCTCTTCAAGTCAAATTTTATAAGATTAGAACCTTGATAAAATCAAATCAGTTATCAAATCGTTTCAAATCGTTTATTGCATGACAATATTTACAATTGTATTGCAATTCTTAAATTAAAGTTAAGACTAAAAGAACAATGCAGCACAATACCACATTCAAACCTAACAATACTCAACTCTATTCATCCCTTTGGTTTGATATCTCTTAATTAAAGAGAACAAAGTAATGATAGTATAAAATATGGTAATAAGTAAATTAACAAAACATCAAATTGAAAAACAATAAAATATAAGATTAAAAGTATAATCCTCATTACTTAGATTATGGTAGAGATGAAAAAAAGAAAGTTAATTTAAAATAAAACTATAACTTAACAACAGGGTAAGTTAAAGCAAAGTAATGATAGTATTAAATATGGTAATAATGGTAAATTTGAAACAAATTAAGTTATTCATATAACAAATAAGTTTTCAGAATTAAAGAGCCTTAACTCGATGGCATGAAATGTTAAAAACTTAAACCTTCACAGCTTCAGTTTACCTCTATAAGTGGAATTTGCCAGGGAGTAGCTTATATTATTTGAAGTATAATTCTGCTTTTATTCGGGTTGTTCGTCACCTGGTATGTTTTCAAGTTTCTAAGTGAACTCGCATTTTTGGGGAAATAGCGAGTGAGGATACAAACGTGTCTGGATTATTGATTCTTAAAAAATAGCTACAAGAATAATTGCAAAAGTAAAACATTGAGAATTAAAATGTTTTCAATTGGAATACTCACAATTACGTCACTTTACTTATTGGAAATTGTATTATTCTGTTCTTCAAAATTTCAATTGGTAGGTTCAAATCACTCTTATAATTACTGTAATAGAAATATCTTTAATTCTGTAGCCAGAGATTAGAAATGTTTAACAAGTTACCGATAAAAGCTGGTAAAAATATGTTTAACAAACTACCAAAAAATATCAGACAAATTCAAAATTTAAGAAATTTTAAAGTCTCAACGTTATTTGATTAGACTTGCCAAATGTCAAATTCTGTTAAATCTTTAATTCTGTAGCCAGAGATTAGAAAGTTTAAAATACCGATAAAAGCTTAAAAAAGTTTAACAAACTACCAAAATATCAGACAAATTCAATGAAATTTTAAAGTTACGTTTAATTTGCTTAGACTTGCCAAATGTTAAAAGGTGACAAACCAATCTTATTAAACAAGAAAACTTTAATACTAGAAATATTACAAAAACAGTTAAATTAAATCTTGCTTGAAACAAACATTCCTTCATATAAAATTGGTAAAAATCAAAGTTATAATCAAGAATCAAGATAGTATATTTTGATATTTTTTAATTAAATCCTTAATATTTTTAAAATTTATTGTTATGTCAAATGAAACAAACTTGTTTGTACAATAATTGACAATAAATCTTGTGTTGTTGTTGTTGCTTCTTTCTAACAACAACAAAACTTGTCATAATAAAAAGATGGAGAAATACAAATATAGTACTTACTGATGGAAACTAAAGCTCCGACAGTTTCAAGCATAAGGAAGATATCAGACTGAAACTCTCTCTGTTGATGTTTCACCATGAGGTTTCCTGCTATGGTTCCCACCTAAACATTTTTATTTACTTGTAAAAAATAATTAATTCAACAAAGTATCCTGTATTTTTATTTAGTTATATTTATTACTGTTTAAAATATATTCAATTCACTGCATTATTTGCAAGTTCATTACAATACAATTGGTGCCTTGTCAACTGTAACCATCCAGCTGCCAGTGACTGATTAGACTTGCACCGCACTTACGTTTCTCACGTGTGTGTTGGCCACTTTCTCTATGTGTCTGGCGAGTTCCGCAGCGTACGAGAAGGTGCCCGGTGTTTCTTCGGCTACTGCCTTGAACAGCAGGATAGCCGACAGGTGTCATGTTGCCCCCGACGTACAGGTTGTTGCTGTAGAACGAATGTGCCTTCAAGAACGCCACCCCGTTCACGTCGATAAATGCATCTGGAGATGGCCGGTCTTTTATTATCCCTGAAATAGTTTTGATAATATAAATAATAGTCATAAATAAGCAAAAGGAAACAATTAAATGGATTGCAGTAATTAAATGGATTAATGCAAAATTTAGAGATGGAGGATGTGCCACTCTACTAATATCCCAGTTAAAGTTTTTACCATAAGTGAAGTCTATCCGAGAATCGGTCAAAAGCGTAGCATTCAAGTATTCAAGTAAGTAGTAATAGATTTAAAATCAGCAAATTATATGGACTGTGCAATCTAATCTGGACTGATAAATGAAAGAGCGGATAATGATTTAAATGCAGACAACCCTCTGATTAACGGATATTTGAGAAAAGAGGCCTGCAACATGCACAGTGTCAATATGTAATCAGAGACATGGGTGAGTTATTCTTGTGCCAACCACTGATCAGTCAAAACGCAACTCGCGAAATGCCACAAGGCGATGAATCGCTATCTTACAGCCCCTCAGAAGAGAAGTGTTTTGACATGTTCTTTTTTATCTCAAGAGTTGAGCAATGATTGAGTAAATGTGTTGGTGCCTGGGTGTAAATGGCAGCAATACTGTAGCTATGATCCAAAGGAAAATCAAATAAGGAGAGGAAAAGAGTCCTGTAATTTTAAAGGTTGAAGCAGAGCTGGGAAAGTGTTGCCTTCATCTATTAAAAGGCAAAGAAAAGCCAACTTTTCAAAACAGCGTTAACGAACTTCACGTAGTCTGATTGGACCCATAGGTGAATAACAACAATCCATGACTGGACAGTGTTTCAAATCTGGACACAATTAGTTTGCTGTGAATCTGAAACTGTTTTGATTCCAGTGTTCTTTACCAAATGTGCTACTTGGCATGTTACTCTCTTGGCATATACAGTCAGTGTACTTGAGGTGCAAAGTCCAAATGCCTAAAGCAGGAGTTGAACTGAGACCTTGGTTGTAAAATTGATATTATTAATTTTACAACACTGCTCAATTTATTTCAATAGTTGGGCTCATTTATTCAATTCTGTAATTTTGTTTGATTTAATACTGCATGTACTGTATTAGAAAAAGCTTTATGATTTCGCATCCTAGACTAAAAACAAAATAAGAAGAAACATGATGAAACTTAGCAAAACTTAAGATTTAGTAAACTTTACATTTAATTACCTATTGAGGTGTTTCCACCTATAAGTTGGTATGTCCCAGTGATTGTCCCGAATATTTCAAATATTTCATCAACAGTTGACACTTTGTACCACCAAGTCCCGCCTTGAAGATTCATTCGTAGTGACGGGAGAGCTAATGCCACTTCTACAAAGTCTATGTCTTCATCTTCATTGTCAGCTCTGTCCACACATGCGTAAGGAGCTCTCTCGCCTCACGCTTCTTGCAAGCCCCTCCACATCTCGTCCCACTTCTGGGACACACTTTCAACAAATCCTGCAATGGTAAATCGAAACACAAATTAGCAAATTGTTGAATGGGCATGAAGAAAAATACCATATTGTTTATTCAATATCCTTTCCTTTCTAAATCGTGAGAGTTGCTGGATTACAATGTGATCAACGGCAATTGAGATTATGAATTTTGAAATTCTAATTTTTTTAATATAGTCTGGGTCAGTTATATTTTTAGTGCATATGCATATTTTACCCTGGGCAGGTTATTTGTCACGGTTTGAACAAGTCTAATTACTAACAGACAAGTAGTCATTTACTTACTTCAATATCGGCTACTTTTTTTCAAGATCTTTACTTCTGTCGGAGGCGAAAGACTTGAATGCGTCGAGGATTGGACGGTAGCCAGTGCAACGACAAAGATTTCCAGACAATGAATCTTCTATCTCCTTCATAGTAGCTTTTGGGTTTGATTCTAGTAGACTGAAAGTAACAAAACAAGAACGGTTTAGGACTAATTCTTCTGTCTAGTTAATTGTATACACTATTGTAGTTATTATAAAGCAGTTTTGTACCAAATAGGTGTGCTACTCGGTTTGACTTTGAATAGATTTGAATTTTAGTCTTTAGCTTTCACTACACCGCAGTTTAAATAACTTCACAAATGAAATTAAATTTTGTTGCTATTGAAAAGACTGTACCTTAGAGCCACAGGTTAAAAGCCCACCTGAACATGGCCATGACCCAGCCAGGAGAACAGTAGCCACATTGTGTTCCGTAGAAGTGAGCCAAGCGAGTTTGTACGTCGTGGTAGCCCTGCTTCTTACTGCCCACTCCCTCAACTGTAGTCACCTTCAGTCCGTGGCAAGCGTACAGTGGGAACATACACTACAAACATTCAAAAATCAAGACATGAGTAGAAGCTTTCTGGCTAGCCATTTTTGACTACTACTAATTTCAAGTTTGAAACAACCTGAAAATGCAAAATTTGATCTCTATCAAGTTTTTTAACAAAATATGTAAATGATCAAAATCTATTGGCTCTTCCTAAAATTTTATAAAATTTTGTTGTTTCATATGAAAAGCAAATCTCTGAAATTGGGACCCTAATGAGCAGCCATAAGATAAACAGACTGTAAATGCTGAACATTTCCTGAAGGCGCTAAAGCACCCGATGGAGGTTACAGTCAGAAAAATGTTGTAAACCTATCACACACTGGAGTGCCTCACACCCTTTGGCCTTCAGTTGAACAACTCCACTCTGACTTCTCTTCAGAGTTGTGGCGACAGAACAGATCCACGATCGTGGGGATCCAGATCACGGTGGTTTGTATCTAGTCCTATGCTGGGCTGATCTAGATCCCGGAAAGATCAACCAGAATGTGCATCCAGATCCACAGAACAGGTCACCGCGGTGCGGAACCAGATCCATGGTGGTGCGGCATGCTTAGGTGTGTGCACTACCTCTCATTTACACGCAAACTATTCAGCCAGAGTTTTCACAATATAGCTTAGCTTAAAATGGGACTTGTTCACATGTTTTTCTGATCCATAACAGTCTATGGTCCAAATTACATAGTTCGAAGAGACTCCAACCGTATCCATTGGTTTGATGGAAGAAGAAGGTTATAGAACTAACATTAGTCTTTATCAATTATCCCTTATACATTTTAATGGTAACTAAAATTTATTTTTATTTCTCTTTGCCATATATCCAGACCTTGGTAAACTAATCTCTATATTAAGACAATGCGACCTGAGTCAGTAATTAGTGGTTATTTTGAAGTTTTGCTCTAGGGAAAACAACCATCAGCGTTCCTAATTACGTGTTTGTTCTTTCAGCACAAGATGAGTTAGAAGAAACCTTTCTTCTTTCAACACAATCTAAACTCACAGCCACTCAGAAAGAGGCTACATAGAATATGTATAAAAATATAGAAATAGAGTATAGTATTTTTGGGGGTAATCAAGAAACATATTTTTGGGCTATTAACGGGTAATTAAAATCAAAATTGTTAAAGCTGCTTATTTAAAAAATATTTTTTGTTTGTTTTGAGGTTTTTACTGGAAAAAATTAGTTAAACTGAAAAGTTCTAGAATAGAAAATAAATGTATATTTAATACATATATTTAACTATATATTTAATTATTTTAAAGTTTTATACCTAAAAATTGTTGATCTGGAAAAACATGCTTGCACTCAAAAATAAAGATATTTGAAACAATACAATTTTGTATAATAAATGTAAATTTTATTATTTGGTGTAAAAAAACAACAGTTTTAATTATTTTCAAATAAAATTACAAAACAGTTGTGTTACAGTTATCCCATCTAAAACTCCAAGGACAATTATTGCTGTTGGGATGGAGAAACTTAATATAGGTGATTTCTCAAAGATCTAATATTATTTTTTTGTCAGTCGATATATTTTGATAATAATGGGGTATAGTAATACAGTAACCAACCGAGAGATACAAACCTAGAGTTGGATTTACTGTATTAAAAATAACGTAAAATCTTGTAATCTCTTTCATAATCCTCAACCCAGGGAAATCAATTTGTCACAGCTGCTGTAATCACTACACAATGGAACCAGTACCAGATTATTCAAGGTACTGTTATACGACAGTGTTTGCCTCAAAAGTCAAATCAAACTTTTGTTGAATTAGCTTTCTTATTTATTTGATAATAATTGTTGACATTTTGATCTTTTCAGTGTTTTTTTTAGGATGTATCAATGCTTAAAAAACAGGCCAACACTTAACTATGCACAGAAGTGGCGCTAGCGTGAGTGAAGCAAATTATCTCTGCAAATTTATAGATATGAACATGACAGCTGCTTCGGCCCGGGGCCTCAGATTTATGTAGATCATGAAGGAAAAATCTTATACTGTACCAAATTTCATTAAAAGTAGAGAACTTATCGTTGTTGTTATACATCATCTCATTATTTATTTGCACTATACATTCTTGCAATGTATTTGCATTATACATTCTTTATTTGCACATAACATTTTATAATATGTACAAGACATACTGTACATTATATACTGTTCGTTATATTATATTGAACAATTCGTTTTGTGCCCCCTCATAGAGTTCATATTTAATTTTTTTTCAGTACGTTTATATTTTAATATTCATAACTAAAGAAATCTGAAGATAAATTTTTGTTTCGGATAAACATTCAGATTTAAGTACTTCTCTAAATATGAAGGTAGAAATAGTTGGGCCGGATGGTGTAGTGGTTTAGCATAACCGCAACGCAAGCGGGAGACCCAAATTCAAGTCCCGGTTCGGTCCAAAAGTTTTTGTCTTCAGATTTCTTTAGTAATAAATTAGCTTTTTAGCGTTTATACAAACAAATTAAGATCTATTTTAATATTGATCAACATTGAAAAATACCATCTTTTAGAACATTACAATGTGGATGAAAAAGCTGGATCTACATTTCACAGTCACGGATCTGGGCCTTCCCATGCTAGGACATGAAAAGCTCACTTTTTATAAGAAAATTTGTTGTTTTTCCTTTCCTGCAATCTACATCAAGTAACAACATACTTACCGAATTGACAGATACAGTACACTCGGGGCCGGTAGATGGATGGGTAAACTGTATGCTGACGACACAAGCTCCACATCCTCCTTCCTTGCACATGAACTTTGTTCCCTTCAGCCTGGCATAATCTCTGATGTAGGTGTTGAGGATGTGTCCCCCGGAACTGTTTTCACTGTCATACAATATAACACATTGAAGTACTTCAGGTGGTAAAATGAAAGGAATTAATAGTTATGAAAAGTAACAACATGTTTTAAAGACAAACAAAACTAATTTGTTGTAGAAGAGTTCGGACCATGTGGGGTCTGGTGAAAAAGCCTCTGCGAGCCAACCTGGGTTACAAGTCTGCATGGGCTTTCTTGGACCTTAAATTCATTGCTACATTTTGGGGGTATTGAACATCCTCCCCCACTCCCCACCCCAGAAACCCTATTGTCCCTTCCTGGCCTCGTACATAGTACATGTTATTGTTTTTTAATATAGTTGTTGTGATGCAGACTATCCATTAAGTCTGTATTAATAAGCCAAGAGGAATGGTTAGTTTAATGGTAAACAAGAATGAAGAAACCATTGATTTTGTTGACAGGGTTTGTTTTTGTGGAAAGTTACTAAAGATACTATCAATTTCAGCAAACAACTGACATTAACTTTTCATCTAAAACATTTTAGCAGTTTCTAACTACAAAAGACTGAGCGGGGAATTTCAGGCTTCACTGACATGGTCATTCAGCTGTCCCATCTATTAACAAGAATGAACATAGATTTCAATAGAGGTCAGAACCTCCTTTTCTAACTTAAGAAATCAAAAGTTCAATTTTTACTTCATATATCATATATTTTTATTTAGTCTATTTACACCCTCTAAGTCAAGTAATATAGTTCCTTTTTTATTACTTTTAAAGTTAGTAGTTTTTTAGTGCTAAAAGTAAAGATAGTTTTTAACACACCTCCATATCAAAATTGTATTGGTATCTGGATATTATAAAAAAAATTTTACTATTATTGCAGACATTTTTCATTGTTAGTGAGCAAAAATGAGCAACAACAACTTTCAAACAATGAATGGATATACAGTAGCTACTAACCGTTTTGAATATTTCCATTCAGTGTGAAAGACACAAAGTGGTCCCCGTATCTAAAACACAATATTATTATTTTATTATCAGCGCCAACAGCATTTTCAATTAGTTCATAACCTATGGTTTGTTAGCTTCACAAAGGGCTCAGTGTTTATTTTTTTGAAAGAATGAATCATACATGTAATTGGTTTTTGTTGTTAAAAGAGAAACAAAACAATGACATTGGTTTGAACAGAATATCCATAATGATAAATAACCAAAACTGGAATGACATCAAGGACTTCTGGTTTCGGGCTTTGACCCCCAAGATAACTCCCACACTGGAAACTGGAAATAAAAGAAATCAAATGCTTTATCTGAACATGAGGTTTAAATTGAGTATATTAATTTGCTGTAACATTTAAAAGTTTACACACTAATAGTTATTGGGTGTTTTAACACTTTAAATTTAGATTAGCTTAAAACCACAATTCTGGACAAATTTCAAGGTAGATTTTCATTTTTTAACAAACTATTTTAAAAGTACAAAATACTATAATTTGTCGGCTAGAAATATGTATTTTTAATTCTGACAGCAAAAACAATTGTTATCATTTAAAATCACTTAATTTGGGTAGGTTTATTGATTTCTAAACAACTACAGAGATATGTTAGAATTCCTTTCAAATTATTCACAGTCTTCTGAATTATGATACATTGTACATGTAATAACTTAAGTGAAAAATTCAATTGCTATAATTGTAATTTACAATTTACAACAAGCTTAAAACCAAACTAAAACAAACAAAAGAGTTAAATTTAAACAAATACTTACATATTTTTTAAAATTTGCTTTATAAATAGAATTGTAATTTATAGCTTTATAAAAGTCAAGGCTTGGAAATAAAGAACTTAAAATAAAATAGGAATAAAATAATGTAATGATATAATATTTGAACAAACAAAATTGGTACCAAAATATTCTAAACAACACAGCCCATTTTGATGGTTGTTTGCTTTACTTTTAGAAATGTTTGGGTGGTTTACAATAAGTTAATATTAATTTGGGTGTTTCAAGTTACTCTAAATAACGCACAAACTTTTATTGTTTGAAATTATCTACACTTATTTAAGTTCAAGTTGTGTCTAATAATGTACTAACTGTTTATTTCCAAGGTGTTCTTGTTAAGCATTTTTAATAATCCATTTTTTACTAACTTAAAGTTATAAAAACTAAAACTCGGTTCTAGATTTAGGAAACTGTTGTTGAAAGCCACACTATGTTATACAGACTTGTTTAGAACTTTTTGTAATCAATATAGATTTTTGCTTCCCATTTTTATCTTGAAGTATACCAACTAATGAAGTTTAAGTAGGTAAAGTTATTATTATATAAATAAAAAATAATTGAATTATTTCAGTTGAGATAAGTTATTACAACTTATAAGTAGTTTGAAAAAGTAAATTTTAAATACTGAAGTGTGTAAAACTCACCCGGAGAGGGTCCCCATGGCAGTGGAGGATTGGAAAGTGGCTCGGGAAGCACAACGCTGTGCTGCGAGACTTACTGAAGGCCGTCACTTGTGAGACTGGCCACTCCGCGGACCAGTGTCTACTCTACATTGTCACATTGTGCTCAGAAACTGTGCAACAGCTGTGTTCATTTCATCCAAGTCCCAATTACTAATAAAAACTGTTCACTACACAATTAATAAATAGTGCCATAACTTTTCATCACACATTTGAGACTTTGAATGATTAAACAAATCCAAGTTCAATTATAACTGGCTCTAATAAATAAATGTATTAAAATATTTTAAACTAACTTGCTTAGAGTTGTTATAGAATAAATGTTGTTTATGCTTAATCAACACAGTGCTAAGTTAAGTTTTTGTGTAATGGAAAACAAATTAAGTTTACTATTGAGTTAAAACTTTCAAGGCAAAATCTATCGTTACAGTGGTGTAGATGGTTTTACTAAAACCATGTGAGCAATAATTAACAGTTTATAAAAATAAAAGAAATTATTAAAAATACTTATGACAAGATTAAATGATTTATTTTGTCTTTAAGGTTACACAATTGACAGCGACATTTACAGTAACATCAATTTTCATACAATTAGTGAGATAAAAAAATATATACAAGTCATTGAGCTTAAACTAAAGAAAAAATCAGTCTTCTCTGCCTCAAAAAACTTTGTAAAGAGTAAAATGCAATGAATAACGTTCACAACTCTTTTAAAATTGGTTGAAACATGATGTCAATACAAACTTAAATACTTTCATGTTGAAACAAACTCTTCTTAATAGACTGTAAAATATATAGGTATTATTTTTCTCTTTGTAACACCTAACCTTTTAGAGAACGCATAACGGATGTTACCTTAGGGTGTATTTATTTTTATTCTTATAACAAACAAAACTAATTAGCTACTTTGCTTTTATCTATTGGATGAAACCCTAGATCATTTTTATTACATGAAAACAGTTTTATTCTTTTGACATTTAATTGAACTAAAAGCAAAATACTGAATAAATTTCTTGCAGAACATTGTTTGAAAGAAAGGAACCAAGAAACAATTCTGTAAGGCTCATTGATTACAGAAAGTGGAGTTTCAAACTGAGACACACAGAGAGCTTGTAGACGTGACATTGAGGTCCATTAGATAGGAGTAAAAGTGGAGTTCCCACACTTCATGAGTATATTGTCTTCTCAGTTCAACTAATCTCCCATTTCAGCAATCACGTAATACAAACTATTCTCTTCACACTTGTGCAATCTTCATTATCCTTCTCCTTATCGTAATTAAAATGCAAACAGAAAGAAACTACCTGTCTTGGTAAACATATTTACACCTAATGTTTGCAGTTGATTGACAAGCTAAATCATAAGCTAGAGTTCATAACGGTAGGCCTAGGTGGTTTTCTTACTGGCCACTCAGTGTTTGGTTAAGAGCAAAGTGCACAGTTAAAACTGGTTTTTGAAAACCCGTATCAGACCCTACCAATCAAAGATTTATCAGAGTGTCCTGACAAGCAATCATCATCATCATTTCCAGTTGCGAATAATGTTAACTGACTCACTGATACTGTATATTTTAACTACAGCATGGAAACATAATAATAGAAAACAATAAGTCAACAGCCTACCTGAAAGTAAATGGGTTTATAAAACACCAATGATGTCAGATGGGAACAATGATTGAATTACATGCTACTGGTAGTCAGCGAGTCGCACAACTTCCTTTATTCTTAAATAATTGTCCGTTAATTTCAATAGCTGAAGTTCTCATTGGGTTGATTGAAATTTGATGTTGTTTCGTTGATAATGCAGAAAAAGCACATGTATAACAATGTTGTAGAGCACCTATGTGAGTTTTTGTAAAGGTTAGAGATGTGACTAGTGAATCAAAATCAACTGTACTTTGTTGAAATACCAGTACTGTATTTTAAGCCCATTTAAGTTTATATAAAGAATTTTTTTAGAACCAAAACTTATGACAGAAGCACTAATTTCCTTATCAACTAATAGTTTGAATCGTTGAAATTTTGACACCCACCAATTTTGTTCGGATTGAGTTTTAATCTTCCCAACTATCTCTTTAATTCTGTTTGAAATTTTTTCCACTAGCTTTTGATTTGCCATGTTCTAAACTAATAGTCCTGGGTGAATCCAGAACAGGAAATACAAACTGGAGGGGTCTCAATCTGGGGTCCTCCCTTGGAGAAAAACTTGATCTTTCAAGAATCTTTTAAGATTCTTGGGTCTTCATTTTTATATTTTGTTAAGCACTTACTATATGTTATGGTAAGTACAAAATAGAAATAGCACATTTAATACATATCATGACCCCCTAGGTTACCTCTACAACCTCAAGAGTTTAAGACCATTACTGTAGCCAGAAAAAAAAAGTCCAACTGATTTTGGATTTTTCAAAAGTATTTTTTATCATATATTGTGACCCCAATTCTGATCTGATGAATATGAAAAAAGTTACTTTGAGTATCATGTATATAGAATTATACCATAAGATGCCAATCTGGAACTTCAGACAATGCATGGAAAAATAAAATAACACATACAAAATTCACAGTACTGTGTTTATTTCAGTATAAAATTTCAATATAAAAGTAGTATACATTTAACCCTAACAGTAGAAATAGTTACAAAATAAGTGACTTCATACAAAATGAATACACTATTCTAAGAATCATTATTGACATTTTATAATACAAAATCACAGTGAACAATATAATTGGATTGTGAATCAATTTCAGCCTAAGATTCTTGTACGATTCTGGTATGAAATGTGTAGAAAAATATATTTCTAAGTGATATATTTTTCAGAACTATTGAGGTTTCTGAAGCGTGTGAAGACAGTCACAGTTATTCCTCAATTGTTTATAAAGTCTTAATAACGTTTCAAGAGTCTTAGTTACACCCACTGCACATTCCATCTCCCGTCCTAAGCCCCGATTGTAGTTTTTCTGCCAAAATAATATGCGAGTGTAACTTTTACTTCAGCAAGGATTTTAGAGTGTTGGTTTACTTCAACAATATTTCAGAGCGTTATTTTACCCCTATGATAATAAATTCTGAGAGCCCAATTAAATTCTCAAGTTTTTTTTACTCCTGACATAATGTGCAAGCACCATTTTAATCCTGTAAAATTTTCTGAGAGCCATTTTACTCTAGTGACAACTCTGTAATGTCATTTAACTCCCTCAATAATTTTTGAGCACCCTTTTACTCTCCCGGTAGTTTCCAACGTCGCTTTGATTTTACGATAATTTCTAAACAATTTTTTATTTCCCAATACGTTTAAAGTTTTGTTTTACGCCGGTAATTTCTGAGTACTGTTTGACTACTGAAATAATCTTCAAGTAAAACGTTACTCCAGCAAGTTCCAGAGCACCTGTTTACTTTCACAGTAATTTCCTAACGCTTTTACTCCTGAACTAATTTTCGAGAGTCGTTTTACTGCTACAAGATTTTCCGACTGTCGTTATACTTATTAGTCTCATGACATTATCCACAGGCTAACCTACTCCCACAATATATCCCAAATGTATTCTACACCTTCTAGTGAGATGTTTGGCGGGCCTGTTGCTGCGATAAATAAACGTACCGTGAACAATTTGGAAGTAGGATGTGGGGAAAGATGTCATACAAATCAACTGGACTTACTTCAAACTCATCAATACATTTTTGAAGACGATAATACAGTTTGGCCTCTTCTTATCACTACACCTTGTTTTTTTTAGTAAGCCAAAAAATACATTATTACAAAACAGGACTCATGGTATTAAAATATATCTTACTTGAGCTTTGCAGCTACTGATTGTATAATACCTATTAAAATATTAAAGGTTTAAAAATATTTCTGGCTAATTGATTTCTTAAAAGGAACATTATTACACACATGAAGTGTAACTAAATTTCTTTGGTGTATGATTTAAAACCTTACTACCAGCAGTCATTCATTTAAAGTATCTAACAAAAAATTTGTTTAACTTAATTTATATTAGAGACGTGTTTTACTTCGGAGTTGTATCACAAAATGGAAGTTGTTTCATGAGGAATATTAACAAGTGACAACAACAGAAAACAACACAGACACTGTATCAAGAAGTGTTTATATTGCAACGTAGTGCCTCATTATGTTTTATAACTTAGCTTTCAAAATAGTTTTAAGGACTCATAATCTGAAACGTTGTGCACATAACAGTGAGTAATATTTAGGGGTTTGAAACAACCATTGAATACAAAATTAAGTTTATTCGAAAAGGCCTTTCATCAGCGTCTACTAGAAACTGCGTTTCCTGGCCTCATCAAAATTCTACTTTTGTAACCTTGGATTGATTGTTTTGAAGCCCTAAGTATACTTTGTAAGTGCCTCTTTAAGAATTGATGCTTCTATATTCAGTATTCACTTCAGTTATAGAAAACTAATATTCAAACAAAATAGTGAGTTAAGAAATAATTCTAAGCCAGCACTTGTGTAAAGTTTTATGGAAGTATCTCACGTTTAGTTGAGCTTGTTTAACTTAAAGGCCACATGTTGACTTATGCTGTAAAATGAATCACAGGATTTGCTTGAGCATTATGTCTGTTGAACAAATCTAGATCAGTGAGAGTATCGAAACTACTGTCACAGTGTTGGGTTAACTATTTCCAAATGTAGCAAGTTACTTAACACTAGTTTTAGCTACAATAGAACCTCTCTGAATAAAAGCAAGGGGGATAATAACTTTTTGTGACAAAGGAAATATTATTCTTAAATTTTACATTATTAATGTGTCTTGAAGTCTAGTGCTCAAAAAATGCGACTCACGGTAGAGTGGAAGAGAGGGCAAGTCACCAGGAAGTAGAATACCGTCAATCGTAATTTGTGGATGAACCTTTAATCGTTTCGGTTAGATATATTCCGGTTTAAACAGAGTTTCAGTTGAGAGAGGTTCTACTGTGATTATGGCACAGTGTTTGTGCCTTCCTTTCTTTCCTTCCCTTCTTCCTCAGAGACTCCAAGTCAGTATACATTCTCTGAGTTCTCTATTGTGTTTGTTGCATCTGGTGCAACAATATTTGTATCACTAAATCACTATTTGAGATGTCGACCACTCTCATGAGGGTATTTTAAGGCAAATATGTGGTGAAGGATGAGTGTGATGAGTTGTAGTAATGAGTTATGAGGTGTAGTCTTGTTACAAACTAAGGCAGACTCTTCCTTAGAATGGGTCATTAATTAATAGCCCAATGACCAATGGAAATACAAGGACCAACGGCTTAATCAGATGATCACTGAGACTATCTGAGCCGCTTTAGACCTATATCATCCTCAAAACCTGACCTCCATGAAGCTGGATTACAGGACCACGCCACGAGTCCCAGTCAAATATGAGCAATGTCATTTTTATACTTTTCAATCCTACGCTTTTACAACACCCCACTCCCAACACTGTGACATTCCGATGACATTGTCACTGATCTGTCATTCCAAAGCAAACTCGAAGCTAGCAAAAGCTCTTGTGTCATCGCAACATTTATTTATTATCAGTGCATTTGGCAACATGTCGGACAGGAAAGTTGAGATTGAGAAATCATTTGGCTAAACTATAAAAGGACATTAAACACTTAACATTCTTCGACAATACTCGACAATTAGCACACTAGTGTTAATCTAAATAATATTGTGGGAATGCCACAAACCTTTTCCCAATCTTGTCTCAACATCTTGTTCGTATCTTAGTTAACGTTGAGCAACCATTTTGCTGTTCAAAAGACTATTTCTATTTTGTATCAAAAATATGAATAATTTCACAAAATGTTAATAAAATATGGTGAATAAGTATGTTATAATAGTTCTAGTTACATCAAATTTTAGGCCTTTGATTTACAAAACCTTCGTAAAAATGCCATACTTTGCAAAACTTAGTATTCTTTGACCAAAGCATTATGTCACTAATTAGGTTTTGCCATCTTATCTACCTGTTTTATTTAATTTCTTCACTGTACTATTAATATAATGCCTGTACTACTGGAACTAATCTCTGTCAAAACCTGGAAGTTGAATTTGAAAACATCAACTTCTGTCTGCTATTTTAAAATGTCAGTTTTTTAATTTTGATTGATTATATTAGTCTTATCTAATTATTTAAGAGTGCTATTTCAGTCAATTTCAATTAACATAAGATAAATATTAGCTCAGAATTTTACAAATGGAATGGAAATTAAGGCAAATGTATAGTAAGACTTTAGATAGACTATTTATCTACACAATATCAATAGTAGTCATCCACACTTTAATACAAAATGAACTTACTAATACGCTTCACAGGGGACTGAATTTAAAGTTAAAACTAACTAATGAGTCTTCTGGTTTTAGTTGGAGTAATATTATATATTTTCAAGTTTGAAATCAACTTCAATAAAAGGCTACCGGGTATAAATATGAAAATTACAAATCTTACACATTAATAGTAGAAAATACATTACAAGCTATACACTATTTACAAAAACTGTTTATAAAATATCAACTCTTTCCTGGTCTCAAAGTTACGGATCTGAAAGTTGTGTTTTCGATCACATTCTCTAGTCGTAAACTCAGTCTTTTCTTTCTTGCAGCCTCATCAGTTTCCTCCTCTTCCGGTTTACAAAGGACAGCACCAGATTTAGAACTGTTAACATCTTAAATCTAGCGGAAAACTCAAAACCAAGTGGAATATTATCACACAAAACAAAACTGTCGTGTCGGTACACAATACAAATCAAGAAACAAAACTTTGCAACCCTGCCCGGTGAAAATTAAAACTCTAAACTTACTTTAATAAAAAAAATTTGATTTAAAACTTATTGTTAGCTGAACTTAGCTCTATCAAGAAAACTGAAAAAATATCCTAAGTAGGTGACAATGATTAAAATAAAACTAAGTAGGTGACAGCTGAACTAACAGTAAGAAATGTTAAATACATTGTAGCTCTATTAAGATTTACCAACAGTCGTTTTAGAAATATCCTAAGTAGGTGACAAACACTCTTGAGTATATTATTGCTGAAAGGAATGCATATAACATAAAGCTACAGTAAAGCGTTGATTTGAGATTAATGTGAAGTAAATACAAAGTATTAATGAATGAGACTTAAAGTTTAAATAACAACTAACGAAAACTAGTACTGTAGCTATAGTGCACAAGATGAATAGTGTTGACAAATACATATGTATGTGGGAAGAGAATGTGTTCCATATCATGTGTAAATGGTAATGTTGCTAGGCAACCACTAGGAACTGTTTTGCAACCAATCAAATCTCTGTATTCTAGAAGAAAAGTATTATATCCACTCAAGCCTATTTACCAACAGTCGTTTTAGAATATCGCATGTTACACAGTTCACTACAAAAATATTTTTAGTTTAGTTTTAAGTAGTTCAAAACAAAATTACTTGACATTTGATATTATTTTAACACTCTTGAGTAGACATAAAATTATGGCCAAAGTGCCTTTCATATAGGAAAGTGAGTTACCGGAATGCATTTAAGGAGGTAATATGGAAAATCAAACAGAATAGCTATTATGTTAAGTAAGAATAAAAGCAACATTTTAAACGAGCTTAAGTCTAATGGCTTATTACTATTATGTACATTACTACTTATTGCGTAAAATAATATACAAGGATTAAGGAAAGTACTGTGTCGGTGATATTACAAAAATACTTTAGAGGTAGAGTATAAAAGTACAAAAGTATGGAGACATTTCACAGTTGAAACGGGAAGACACGAAAAGCTAATTTTGTTAGTCTTATACTGTACAGGCCATTGGACACTATACTACACCACAGATCCTGTTGCATACTAAGTAAAAGAAATACTCAAAACAAACGAATAAAATTGGTCAACTTTTGAAACTTCTGAGATATTCAGGACTGTAGATTGGTCAGAGAGACTTGGAAAGGGTGAGTTGTTTGTTCACGTTTAAATAAATTCTTGAAGTGGAGATTATTGGCATTGGTAAAATTATATTTAAAAAAAATACAAAGAGGCCAATAATAGTGATTTATTCACCACTAGTGACTGCCGAAACCGCTAGTGGTGAATAAATCACTATTATTGGCCTCTTTGTATTTTTTCAAAATATAATTTCACGTTTAAATAATTTCAAACAAAGTACAGTGATTTGAATAACTAATTGATATAAAGTACAGTGATTTAGCAGACATTTGCGAGTAGGAGACTAGACCTTTTCAAGAAATTATTATGCCAAAAAAGTGAATTGATTCTAACCTGTATCTTGTTAAAAGTTCAAGGAACACTCTTTCCCAGTAAACATTTGAGGATCATTAATAATTGTATGTGTACTCTAACCAACTATAAAAACAATAATACTGCATCTTTTAGATTGATAAGTGCTTGTCTTGATGTTCTCTAAGTTAAAGCTCTACAGGATTCATTCGGTCCAAAGTGTCACACTAGCAAAGGTCAACTGTATTTGACTTTAATAGAATTCAAGGCTCAGATTTACTGTAAATTAGAATGCTCATTACTGATTATAGGGAAGAATATACTTCCTCATTTATCTTCACCCCTTTACAAATGCAATGCTGACAAACAACTTTCACTTTCAAAGTCGACACTAGCAATTCCAATTAACAAGATCCAATTTAACAAAAAAATCCTGATTCATTATTAAACAAATTTAACTGCATAAATTATGTTTAATAGAGTAAAAAATAGAATACAATATTTCATATGTATAGTTTTACTGTATGCAAGGTGGGGTTAAAACGGTTGACTAGTATATTCAATTCTATACACAAATATCAATGTTGATTTGTGCCCACGAGAAAGGGTGGTGAGATGAGTGGTGTAGGTCTAGGCAGTGATGCCGTTGTATATGATGTTGTCTCCGGACAGCACGATGACAGGTGTGGTGGCACCACTGACTTCCACCGCGTGCAAAATGGCCAACTGCTCCTCTGTAGCCTCCAACTCCACGTCAGGCTCCAGCAGGTTTGTGCTCCAGTTCCCGTTCAAGTTCAGTTTCTGGATGAACTCGTCCTCTTGGTCGTCCTTCTTCTTCGGTTTCAGAAGGTTCACCACCTGGAATTCACTCGGTTAAGACTCCACTCTTTCTCTCGCTTGTACAGGAAAATTAACCAGCCCGCGCAACATTCTGTCTGACCACCGTTCCAGATTAAAACTGCATTTGTTCAGTGCTTTAAACCAGACTGTTAGAAAACATTCGTACATGTTGAATTTCTGTGTCTTACTAGCAACAAACTAAAAACATCAGGAAAGAAGTTGTTGTTGTGGTCTGTAGATGAGAACATTGTTCTCGAAAGACCTCACCAGCTATACAAGTTTTATTTTATTGGATCATTTGTATTTATTTCAAGTTTAAAATTAAAATTCCAATAAGGAGTTCTTCTAGATGTACCAGGAAAGAACTTGAAATGAAAATTAGTTCGCGAAAACAGTCAAATTGCAAATAATAACAAACCAACAATAAGTCAAATGAAGTCCTCAATTTTCTGTAGCAATTGCCTTGTTTTCCCACTGCTTTGGATGATTTTCATACCCCCCGTCAGCTAATAAACTCTGCAGTGATGACTCTGTATTCAACAACGCATGTGGTTATATCTCATTTGGCGACAATCTTAGATGTGATTGCTATTTCTCTCTTAGATTACTTTCGCAACCTGCTGATACTTTGCTTTTCGCAGTTTACACAGTGTTATGATTCCCACAGCAGCTTTGAAGCAATGCCATAGTCGTTCACTTTTGTCATATCATTATTTCTCTTACAATAGTCTCGGTAATAAAGGAGCCGTTTCATAGTATAAGTTTCATAGAAAATGACCAAGAAATTATGTTTTTAGGCCTTTAGTTCAGTTTTCATTATACTAGTTGGACACTAGTTGTTTGATTGAATAGGGAAACACCAAGGTCACTGCAAAACCAACCTAACAATCTTAGGTTCCAAATTTTACATTATAAATAAATAATAAATAATGTTTTATTGCCGTGAACAAGAAACTGCATTGACAATTAACAATATATAAAGCTAAATAAAAATAATTAAACACTCTGAATTTTGTCTCAACTGCTAATCTTGAATTTGTCTTCAAAAAATCTTCGAAATTGTAGTATACACTTGCTTGTAATTTTGATTTTAGTTTCTTTTTGATTTTAATTATACAGACCCCTCAGTGTTCAAAAGGCAACAAGAGAAGTGGTTGTAACTTTAAAACAATGTCTAATCTGTTAATTGAAACACATAAACAGGAGAAAAGTTTTCCAGCCACCAACGAAATTAAGCTGCAGGAGCAATAGCAACCAATCAATTAAGGGTGTTATTAAATTTTCACTAATTGCCAGGACGGAGGCATTGTGTGTAACTGTAAGACAATTAGGTTACAACAATCACTAACCTTGGCTCGAGGGCGGCGGTTGTTCTCCTTGTCGCTGGATACGCCACGAGTAGAGCCGAGTGAGCGGGGTGCCGTGCGCACCCTCCTGAACTCCTCCTCTGAGAGAATGATGATGCCTCCGGACTGAGTCAACACTTTGCCGTGCCTGGTCTTCAAGTGCCTCTTGTAGGTGTTTCGAGTTTTAAATCTGCAAAATTCAACCATTTTCATAATTTATTGTTATTTCTGTGTAAATTAATTCGAATCCTACATAATTTAACATTGCAAAAAGAGGTAGCAAATAGTTTGAGTTTTATATTTTCTTGTCGTATTGAACTTTTGGATATAGAAATGTGAAATTATCAATATGTTTATATTTCACAACTTGAAATGTATTCTGAGAGCTATTTTACCCTTGCAACAATTCCGAGTTGTGTTGCTCGATCCCCAATGTACTTTTCCGCAGTTCCACCCTGCATACTCTTTGACGGTGGATGAGGAGAAGTCACTACAAATCTTACGAGTTAACGGTTTTCATGTTATGCAAAAGCCCTGTTTGAGCCTCACCTGATGACACAGTCCTCGCACTCGAAGGGGGCCTCGCCAGTGTGTCGTCGCTGATGCTCCTTGAAGTGAGACGGGTGTCGGAACTTGCGGCCACAGTCGGTGCACGTGAACCGTGTCTTGTTCGAGTGGATGAGTAGATGATAGTTGAGGCTGTGTTGTCGTGTGAACACTCCTCCGCACAGGTGGCATTCGTACGGCTTGATACCTGGACATTATTGGTCACTGTGTTAGTAACACTTTACTATTTGTGCCATAAAACCAAAAATGATGAGGTTGTTGCATTGTTAGTGCTAAGTTAAATTTCTTTCTTTTGCTGTTGACTTTGGGTCCAATACTGATTATCCAGGTTAGAAAACTGACTGACTCAGTGCAAACCTTTCCTGATAACATTATCGACTGATCTCTAAATTTGAAAAAAAAAACAAGTTACAGCATAATTCAAACAAACATGCAGTTGTACTATGACAGTCTCTAAATTTGACTCCTTAAAAATACTTTTCAAAAACACTGACTGACATGCACCTAACATTATCATTTGAATTATAATTTGAAAAAAAAACAAGTTACAGCATCATTCAAACAAACATGCAGTTGTACTATGACCAGTCACAGAACACTTCTTAAAAAATACTTTTAAAAAATGGCGACCTCCAAAATCTGAGGGGTATAATTATTAAAAAACACTGTACTTAGCATTTTTTGTTTGAGGGGGTGAAAATATTTACAGTTTTTCTGACATATTTAAGCTAATTTTTATAGGGTAGCGATTGACTCATTAATCTTACTTATACACATAAAAATAGTATAATCCAGCAACCTGACAAAACATTTACTCATACACAAACCAAAAGCGACAGTAAAGTTGTAAATTACACAACAGACTACACTTAAAATCGAACATTGAAACTGTTTTCCCACCTTGGAAATAATTTGAATGAATGAAACATGTGAATCAAAATTGCTTTACGTCTGAAAGATACTTTCAAAAGAATGAGTGGAAATTTCTAGAAAACAGCTGCACTACAATGTACATTGTTGATTTACCTGCGTGGCTGCGGTAGTGGCTGATGAGTGTGGTGGGTGCTGTGAACACGCGGGCCGGCACGCAGATCTGACACTCGAGAGGTTCACTGCCGCCCTGCTTCAGCTTCATCGACTCGATCATCCTCACCGCCATCTCCTTCTCTGCAGCTGACTGGCCGATGAACTTGGCCTACAGCAGACACAGACAGCTATTGTAGCTTACACCATATTGTACCAGTTGTCATAGGGTGATCAGGGAAACTCAGGACCAGACAAAATATGCTTGAAACTGCTTGCAATACTTTTTGAGTGTAAATTAAGCCTTAGCACTTTTTGCAACTACTAAGCAGTCATAGTAACTCCCAAAGATTTTTTAGCCTTCCACAGAAAGTATTCATTTTTGCAAATGTTAAACAGTGTCGTTGGTGCCTAACTTATGATAAATCGACAGCTACGCAAATCACCGAGATTACCTTGCCCTTGGGTTTCTTCTGCTGCCGATGTTCGTCTCGCTCCACCCAGCTCTCGTCAAACCTGCCTGTCTCAAACTCCAACTGGATGTCAACCTCAGCAACATCACTCCCTCCATCTTCTGTCAAATGTACAACAACTCATTATTATTTACCTCAGGTCATTATTTATTTAGGTCATTATTTACCTCATATATACACAAACTGACAATAGAATGTACCACACAAAAGCCTAAAAAAAACATGAAAAGTTTTATTTTAGATTTAAGTTCTTAATAATATTATAATTAGGGCACTAGGCCAGGATATGCTATCAAAAAGGAATAGCAACATAAAAGAACACATACTTTTGTGTTCCACATATGTACATTTTCAGCCCTACTAGTAGGGCCTTTGTGAAAAAAAAAAGAGAAAAATTAAAAGAGTAAGCCAAACCATAAAAGATTTCTTGCTTTCTTAGCTCTTGGTTTTTTGTTTAGCTTACTTACTCTTTAAAGTTATCTTTTTTTCTTGACAAAGGCCCTAGTAGGGCTGAAAATTGACAGTCTGTGTTCTTCCATGAGTTTCTACTTTATCCAAGTGAGCCTGCTCTCTTTCCTAATCCTTTTTGATAACACAGAGATCGATTAAAGATCATTAAAACCACATTAAAACAGAAAAATGCAACATTTAGGTACCTGCACACCAATTACCACTCATCACACTCATCCCTCACCTCATATTTGCCTTAAAATACCATCATGAGAGTGGTCGGCATCTCAAATAGTAATTTAGTGAATTCTAAGTTTTTTTTTTACTTTGTTGAGTATTTCTTAGCCAACACCAGAAACAAACTGCTGGATAAATGAAACTTGTTTTGTTGATATCAAAGTTAAAACATCTTTATTAAAATTCTAAGTCATGAAATAATGTCATTATTGCTTTGCTTATTGTATAACACTTTAGTTTGACTATATTTATACATACAATCTTAGAATACCAATTGCATGATAACATGAAACTTGTTTTGTTAAGAATTCATAAAGAGTCACTAAAGTGAATAAAACTAGAAGCTGCAAACTGATAACTGGTATGTAAATTACTCAAATTAAATAAACTGCCTTGTTTTGATACTTTAATGATTTTCCAATATTTCTGCTTTGTTTAAAAAACTATTTTGAATGTAAAACTAAAGCCTCTTTTCACCTCTAAGAGTAAAACTGCTAAATCTTGCAGTCGTTGAAAGTCAACTGGAAAATTTCTCAAACTAACAAGTTGTTTTGGATACTTGACTTGACTCAACCAACTGCTTATATTTATCCAGTATAACCTTTTCGAATGTGCTTGCGGTAATTTTACCTGTTTTGAATGTCACCAATTCAAACTCTTTAGCTTCAACTAGTTCCTCAGTTTGAATGGGTTCATCTTCCACCACTTCTTCTTCTATAATTTCTTCAGTTTTCACCACCACTTCATTGCTCACTGAAAATATCTGTCAACACAAAATCATAACCTTCTAGATAATCTGCTCAGTATTAATATGTAATCTAAAGGAGAGTGATAAACTAATAGCTGGAAGATAAGATATCAGTGACAGAGTAATCAAAGTCGAATGAGTGAAAGAGATAAAAATAGTCTGAATCAATTTAATAGTGTAAGTAACCTAAAACAAATGTTGGCAATGTAATCAAAAGTGTTATATTTCATTATTGTTTATGATTAGCCAGTTAATTTTTCTGAACTGCATTTTTACAGTAAAATATTGAGAGTTGAATGTTAAGACACAACATACTGGTACTTACAGGCTGGTCAGTGTCTGTGAGCACGTAGTCTGTGATGCTGGCAGCTGCGTTAGATTTGGCAGAGTCTGGCTTGATCCAGATAGTCTCCACGCTGGTGTACTCCTCACTGCAGATCGTCACTGTCTCTTGTTGCCGCTGGGCTCGGTAGTAATCATGGTCCGGTGTCGTTGGTCCTTCGTCCGCCAGTTCCACTTGGTTCTGCACACACAATCATACTTAACATCAAACTGACTTTCCTATCTATATTAATTTACACAACAGCTCTACGATTTCACATGATTTTCAGTATAGATTGAGTTGAAACACTAGCGCACTTACCCTCTCCAACTCCTGGTAGCACTCTGCCAGGGCGATGTTTAGTGGGTCCTGAGCTGCCGTCTCAGCTGCTGGAGTCGGTGTCTGCACATTCACTGGTTTCTCTGGCTCCAGTACAACTTGCGTGCAAGTCTCCATCGGAATCTCACTGATCTCTAGGTTCTTGGTTTCCACCGGCTTCAGTATTGGTTCTGCTGGTTTCACTTGCTTCGCCTTCTTGCTCGGTTTCGCCTCTTTAGCAACTTTTTTAAACGGTGTTTCCTCTTTCTGTTTTGGAACTTGAAGGATTTCCCCTGTAAAACAGATTAACTTATTTCCATAACTGGGGCTAACCAATAATCATGTCCTAATTTACTTTGTATTAACTATAATTTCACCATTGAAAATAGTAGTAATTGCGTTTATATCTATCGCATAGTTTAAAGGGCTGTGGACTAGTAAATATCTAGCGACTAGGTCAACACATTTACTACTACAAACATGTTTTAACATGAAAATTTGTATTTGATTCAATGTTAGGATCTTGGCACAGTTCCGTGCTAGCAGGGAACGTGTTAAGAAGAGATGTGCATTCATCTAAGGCTAGGTCAGAATGCAGGAGGCGTACACATCATGAATTCATAGCAAAAAAACTAATAGATAAGGTAACTGACAGCAACAGAAGCATAGCATAGTCATACAAACTTCTCATAATTGGAGATTATTAAGAGAAGATTAGACTAAAACTCACTTTTTCTTAAATTCTTTTACATTCCTAACATATTATAAAGTAAATCTATAGAATTATTCAAATTTCACCATTACTACACCTTAACTTCAAAAATGTTTAATTTAATTGAATAAAAATGTGTACTTTTCAAAAAAGAGTTTTCAACTTAAAAGATTAAGTGACATATTACAACAGCTGTTACAAAAAGCGTCTGACTACAACGTAGAATAGATTAGAAAGCTCACCTTCTTGAAGAGTCTCCAGGTGCTGAAGAAGGTGATCCTTGACGAGACTGCGTGCCTTGGTCTCACTGCCGAAACTCTCGAAGCGGACTTTACACTTGCGAGGGATGAGAAGGCACTGGAAGGAGAAGATGCGCTTCATCTCGTCTCCCTCGAAACGTGAGAAAGTGCGCACCAGCTGGTTCCCTGACAGCATCCGAGCTTGGTTCAAAGGCATGCCTCCACTGCTCTTACTCTCCTTGGACCTCTGTTCCTCCAAACTTTGTCTAATTGGAAGACTGTTAAATATGATAATTATTGACAATTTTTTTATGAGCTTGAATAAAATATTTTATTTTTGGAACATAGCAAATAAAAGGAAAACGGACTAATAAATCTCGTTTAGGGTAGTTCTCCTGCGACTACATAATCTAGGCGTGCACTAACCTAGGACAATATTTAAAGCACCTTATTAAAACAAGGACCGTTATAGAGATAAAAGCCTAGCAAACTGAAAAAACAAATGTCATGAGCAAAGTACCTGAGTACCGCTCCCCTGAAAATGAGTGGACGGGTTGGGAAGTTTGAGGCACACAGCCGACAGAGGGTTTTGATGTTTTTCATGGTACTCAATCATTGCTGGTGCTGCATTGAGCCCCTCCTCTTGCCTCCTAATTTAACTCTTCCCTCGGTTAAAGTGGTCATAGATCCTTTCAATTTATAACTACTTACCCACCCTCGCTTGATTGTATAAAATTCCTGCTTACTGCTTCATATTTGTAATTAGAATCTAACATGATAATGTAAATTTGGAATATTTTGTCTTAAGTTAAAGATATTAATTAATTGTTCCTAGAAAGACTGTTAAATATAAGTGCTTTCCTTTGTAATTATTGAACTTTCAAATCGTCTAGTTTTTTTCAACAAAACTATACTCAAAAGATTAGAGGTTGACAAAACGCTAGCAATAAATTATACATTATAATGCAGAAAATCAAAACTAAAACACTGATATCTTCACGGATGAGAGGAGTAACCTTTTTTCTGGGAGTGCTGGTAGACGCTGCTGGAGTCTTAGTCTTGTCAGCGGTGAGCGTCCAAGCAGCGACTTCTGCCAACATGAGCATTGCTCCGTTCTGGTTCCCTTGGTCATTCTCATCTGCAACATAGAGTTTCACCAGTCAGTGCCGGCAAAGAGGAGGTTCAGAGGGTTCTATCCAAAACTAGGAAATACACCCCAAAACTAGGTTAGAGGTGAAGATACACTTCAAAATAACCAAAGTGTGCTGCAAAATTGCACAACTTTCCTGGTAGAAACCTTCAAACACCCTAATGAGTGAAGAACCCCATGACACATTTTCTTCATAGGCTGGAGTTGTTAAATAATAATAACAACAACAATTTTTGAGAAATATTTTGTACATGTAACCACTTCTAACTACCCTGTTGAAATTCGAAACTTCAGAATTACAATTACGAAAACTAAAGGGTATCACTCAAGTGAAAGTGTAACAATAAGTTCAGTGGAGCTTGTTTTTTATCGTGTTTTTCTTTTTATCAGTTGTTTCTTTACAGATTTCCAATGTTTCAATGTTAATGGATTACAAATAAAAACATGAACATGTTATTGTAATAAATATTTGCATGGGCAAACAACAATAATACAAATAGAGTAGCCTATAACAATAATAATAAAACATTTTTTTAAAGTGCTAATCAGTACACTCAGGTTGTAATTAGTTTAACACTTTCATGTGTCTATGGGCACTTTGCAATTCGCATGTAAACAAAATGCAATCTTCATGTTTGAACATATTGATCGCAGTAAAAGTGTTAATTAGCAAAACAACATTTGTTCAATGAGCAAAGCTTCAAAATTACCACAAAGGACGTCACTTTATAACAAAAAGTCCATCTTGCAAGTGGGTTGTTCCGTTTGGGCCTTACCCAGATACCACGGCTTGCCGAGTTTCAAAATTGGTAAACCCACACGTTCAGAAGTTCCTGCTAATCCTGCTCAGTCAAAACTAACTGTAATAAAAATGATTCAAGAGAATCTTTTAGTAAAACTACCTAACTTAAAACAATTGTTAGTTATATAACTTTATATTACGTAGGTTTGTACAGGAAAATCAAAGTTTTAACGAATTTGAGCCAATAATGGGTGAGTCAGAGCTGCAGAACGGAAGCATACATCACAAGCTGTAGGCATTAGGTGTGACCTAACATAACACTGCCTGCATTGAGCTGGTCGAATTGTAAGGCCTATCCACAACACCAACTTCTTTCTCTTCACTGTCACTTAAAAATTTTGCACAGGCCTATTCAAAACCACTGTCTGATAAAAATAGGTTCCACTTTCAATGCATTCATGTTTATTCAATTAAAACAATGTATTGAGGCCACGAAATCACCTTGTGGTGCAGAAATTAGGCTTGCACGCTTAAACTCTGCTTTCCTCAGAGGGTGTGAAAATTATAAATACCTGATATCTAATTGAAGTTTTTAATGATAAATATTATTCAACTGACAAATTAGTTAAAACCACATGACTGAGCGTAACCGAATGTGTCGTCATATTGCTCACAGGCACTAACGTGAAGTATCTTTGTGGCAGCGTTTATCAAGTGCTTGAATACTGTTCAAAGGGTTTAAACTTTGCTTGTAAAAGTTGATTCTAGTGTAAGTAAAATTATTACTTAGTTTGGACAATGTTAAAAGATATTGCAAGTCTAAGATATGTAAATATTAATTCCAGTAAAAAATTCAAAAGCGTTAAATTTAGAATTTTGTGCACTGAATTTGAAGTCATGTTTATTAATTTTTTTAATGTTAAGTTGCCCAATTTATTTTTGGTGCAGTATTTGTTTCAAAATAAAATTGAATCTCAACAGCACCGCTTCCGTAAATAACAATTACAGACAAAATATGTAGAAGAAAAATGGACCTAGTCTTGTTTCAAGGCTAAACTATGGAAATTCAAATGTTTAAAATTAATGTCAAAAACCTTACAGTGCACAAAGGTACTTAACAAGAGACAAAATGTGAAAATGCTTGACCTGAAAATGTGAAAATAGGACTTTGTAATAATTTCTGAGTAAATGATGAAGGAGGAGGAGGACCACTGTCAAGACCCTCATGCAACTGGTAAAATTCAAAACAAACCCATTTCAATATAATGTTGGGTATTTTAATAGGTATATGCTGCTTTTTAATGTTGTATAAGATTTAATATTAAACTATTGGTGCCCACCAGTGCGAATTTTGTTTAATATCCTAGCTACAATTTTGTTTGAAATTACAGTTTGCCGTCTGTTCCTGTGTTCTGTTATTCCAACCGTGACGTCATTATAGCAAGCCAACTTAGCAAAACAAAGGAAATCAAACGCGTAGGTTTACTAAGGAAATAAGACACAACGGAAAAGGATTATTAATTCAGTTATGAGAACCAGAATAAAAATATTCTAATACATCAAATATTAATGTCACTAAGCATCGTGTTTTTATTTTAAGGCTGACAGATTTTTCATGGCTTGGCGCAATTCAACGTAGCAGACGCCATCCGTCCCATGTCACAACAAGTAGCAGCCGACAATCAGAAATTAATTTTGTAATACTCCTCAAATACTATTTCATCAGTAAACAATAATAAGACCTTTATAAGATTGAAATGAAATAAATACCTGCATATTCCTTCGTGCTAGATAACTTATTATTTGTCGCACTCATTGTAAAAACTAAACAAAACTACCATTTCTAAGTCAACAACGAAGCTTTCCAGTCTTCTTCCTTTCGTTCGTCTGTCTGTCAACTTCACAGCTTGCCTTCCCCCTCTCCTTCAAATGGCGCCAAAACACGTCTGGTTTATTTAAGCCAGTGTAAAATGTGTTATATTTCATATGTAGTTTGGTTTAAAATGTTTACTGTACTTTCAGTCAATTATCACTGGTTTAATTTATCAGTGTAAAATAGTAGACTGTTATATTTCATATATATATAAATAACAGTCTTTAAAATGTGTACTTTCATGCAATCATTACTTGATAAATTACTATAGACCAATATCCTTGATCTATGAAAATAATGGATATTAAATTACCTCATTGACAATTTGCATTAAATTATAAATAAATAACTTTCTTTTGTAGTATAGTTGACTTTCAAACAACAAACTATCGAAACATATTTTATGGATTAATCACAAAGTTAAACCAGCTGTTTCTCTACTGATATCTGCAGTCTGAAATTTAATCTGGAGGCTAATATGGAATAGCGGTCAACTTTAAACAGCTGTTTAATGTGACTCCTTTCATAACTAGAGTAATCATTACTTGATAAATTACAATAATGCCTACACCTATGGTTTCCTAAGAGACGGTGACTGTTTTTTACGGCCGTAATATGACAGTTAACTTTTTTCAATGTAATCATATAGGAATACAATAATTATTATGTAGACCCAGTGTAGGACCATCTATTAAAAAGATTTACCTTCGTGTGGTGCCTCTTGATCCTACAGATGTTGGTTTCTTAACGGACGCTTCGCGTTCGTCAGCGGACGCAGTTTCGGGGCAGTTGTGCCCCATCGTCAGCGTCGCACTGTGGTTCTTATACTAAAAAAATATTTACATAGTATACATGCGCACTACACTCGCGGTACGCGCACTATGTTGTTACGGTGGGAGGGCGGCGGCGGAGACGAAACATTTCGTGCACACGCGGGTGGATGGACAGCGACTGAAGAATACCTGAGTAGTATACATAGAGTAACTAAAGATATGAGTATACCTGAGTTAGTAGAAACAGTGCTTGGGAAGCTGACGGGAATTTAGTGGGTAATTTGGTTTCGTGACTGGGAAAATTTCCGCCATGGCTTGGTTACCTCACAGTGATAAAAAAGGTTATTTTTGTCATCACGAAATAAACTTGTCAAAATAATAGCCTAGTATCCAACTCAAATGTCTAGTAATTTTAGGCCTAGGTTGGGTTTGTGATATAGATAGCTAGAAATCAATAAATCATGGTTGATACTAAAGTGAATGTAAATTTTGTGTGCCAACGGTGTTTGCAACCGTTGAAAATTGATCCTTCATTCAGCCACATAAATGATCACACTCTTGTGGAACTTTCATGTAAGTGTAATATTATTACTGTATTTTATTTTAAGGATTTTATGATTGGCTTATGACAGTCCTTAGCCTAAGCCCAGAATGGTCCCAAGAGATAGTGTTGCTTTAACCCTTCTTACTAAAATTGTCAACATGCCTTTCACCTCTTTCACCACTTATATACCAACTCATATGACCTGAGTCGATCTTATAAAATCAGCTGGTCAGACCTTTTGAAATTAAAAATCTGTGTATGCAGTCACAACATTAAATCAACGGAGACTTGCCTGTCTCAACTGACTGATCTAGTTTCTAGGGTTTTAGGTATGCCTTCAAGAAGAAGAATAGTCACCTTGGAGCTCTACGATCGTAGCCAAGCACTCTTGGAAAACTTCGGGGCTACTCGATTGATTATCCAGGCCCTCAAACGCTTTACAAGTGTCAGTCTGGTGGACGGCAGTCTCTGCCGCTCTATCGCACTTAGTCCTCGTCTCTTCCAGTGAGGCATGATGTTCTGCCAGGGTCAATCTTCAGGCCGCTTCTCTTCCTGGCCAGGAGAATGACTTGGAGCTTTGGAAAAATGCTGCAGTTTGCTGACCATACTAATAATATTGGGAGTAAATCAGAGTAATCCATTGTACAACATCTTCGAGCACTTCCGAAGCCAACGCGATCTACCTAAAACACCAAGCCATACACTCACGGCCAACTGAAAATATTTGACCTTCTCAGTATTTATTTATATGGTTATTACTTAAACTTAAATGGCGTACATAGATTTGTGTCGATTTTTTAGTTATGGTTACTATTGCTTATGATTACGAGGGTCACTATTTATATTTTGAGCCTAACATTAAATATAGAAATTTTTCATTGAAAGTGATTTTATTGCTTTTCAAATATTCCCCTTGAAGATCTACACTTTGCATGCGGAAACCAGTTTTCATTAGCATTTTTCAGTCTTCTTCAGGTATCTCCAAAACATGAGTTTTAAGCATCTACAGCTTCTTCTGCTGGCCAATGCTGTCCTCGCGACTTATTCTTGATTGTAGGGAACAAAAGAAGTGGTTGGGTGCCAAATCAGGGCTGTAAGGTGGATGACCCATTTCATTTCAGTTTCAAAAAGCTCATATACGAGATGTGCTTGATTTGCATTGTCGCGTGGTGAAGGATGATCCGGCGATTCTTGTTTGTGTTCCTAATCTCACCAAATATTTCCGCAAACAAATGGTTGTGTAGCCACCTCTCAGAATTAACTGTCCTCGCTCTTCTAAAGGTATCGTTGCCACATGACCGTTTTTTGGAAAAACAAGCTATTTACTTTGAAGTGAGCGGCGAACAACTTTTCGTTGGGTTAGCTTCATCTTAGAAACACCTTATACCGTCGGATTGCTTTTCGTTCTGGCTCATGTGCATAAATCGATTAGTCACCTGTAACAATCTTATACACCTCTTTAGGCACCAGCGTTGAATTTTTGATAATTTTTGCACCAATTGACCACGAGGCATCTTTGTGGGCTTTTGTCAAATTGTGTGGGATCAACGGCAACACACCTTTTTAACATCTAAATGTTCATGCATATGCTAGTGGGACTAATGCCCAAGGTTGTTTCGTTTCACAATATGTCACATGAAGCGATCTTGCATGATCATTTTTGTACAGCATCAATGTTTTTGGGCACAACAACTGACTTTGGGCGCCTTCCGCAATTCGTCGCCGAGAAAAGGCTATGATGAAATTACTTAAACCAGCGTTTACAGTGGCATAAGATGGGGCTTCATCACCAAATGTAGAAATAAGTTGATTAATGCATTCTTGTCTTGTCAATCCCGTCGAATCATAGTAAATCATTAGTTTTCACAACTCAATTCCATATTTTCTCCACACAAACTTTTAAATCAACTGTAAGGAGCAAAATAACATTTTATTGACAAAATGTTTGTTGATTTATAGGTTAACAATGTCCAAATTTTAAATGAAAACATCAGCTGATACCCAATTACAATCAGTGTTGCCAAGGCTCAAAATATAAATAGTGGCCCTCGTATATTCTAGCAAAATTTGACCTCATTATGTTTTTGACTTTTGATTGTTCTGAATTTCTAGTGCCAATTCTGTCCAACCCTGAAGTAGACCTTGAATCTCAGACTGCTAGCTTGGATCACCTCATTCCGGCCTTCAGACTCGTAGAATCTGCAAATGGCAGCAATGGTTTCACACTTGTAGGGAGCGAGGCACCGACCACTGGCAGTCTCAGTCACATTATGAAAGTAAGTAGTTGTGAAGAGACAAGTTAGCCATGAAGATGGTTTACTCTGGTATTGAGATAATCATTGGGGTGTGTTGAGCAGACATTGACCGTTGGTTGAATTTTTTCCTTTATTGTTTCCTCTAACGCACAGAAGAAACACTGTTACAGAAAAAGTTTTGTTTCTCTAGATATATAATGTGCCTTAAATGGGTTGGATTATAATTAAAATATTTTGTGACAAAGCTATTGGTGGACTGATAAATCTTTCTGAATAATCATCCCTGGGCTCCAGTCCTTGCACAGTGAGTCAATGCAGGGAACTGACTGCAAAGTTTAGTAGTTACAGTAAAACCTCCCTTAACCAAACACTTTGAACTGAAACAGCTTTTTTAAAAATTAAACAGCCAAAAGTTTAGCTACAAAGTAAATATTTTTGGTATTTGGCTTCTTGCCGATCATTTTTAATTAATAATTGTTATCATTTATTTGGTATTTTAGCAGAATTTTCAGGATTTTAATGTTTGTCAAAAATCTCAATCCTGGGACATACCGATACCTAATTTAAACGCATCGGTTATGGTTCCATAATCTACAAGGACAAAAATTGTACATGTCATTTTCTTTGCAATAGTCGACGGTTGAGATGAACTCTTTTCATTTGCTCATCAAACCAAATAACACGACTTAAGACTCTCTTTGGGGGTATCTTTAAGGTGAATATGGGTTGAAGGGTGGGTATGATAATTGTTTCGATCGATAGTGAGATGTAGTCTTCAGCTGAAAATCTTTAGATTAGGTTATTGACTAAACCCTACGACCAATGAGAGTGTACCAACGGCCTAATTTGATTTTCAAACCACAAGAAGAGTGGCTATGATAGTTATTACTGAAGCAGCGGTCATGGTGAAATAACTACTTAGCCATGGTCACTTAACAAAATTAGACATACAATCCATTGTTGTATGTACAGAAAACCGCCAGCCTGTTTGACATTGTGTCAGCCAACTCGGAGGTGGATCACCCTCTGTGTGAGGAATGCACTGACACTCTGCTGGACTTGATGGATCAGCAGCTACGACTCACTGAAGATGAGTGGAACGACTACAGTCAGTTCCTCAAGAGGTTGGTTTTAGGTTCGATTTCATACGTGTCACAGGGAACACTTAAGTTGAACACTATTGTGCAAGCTGATATTGTTTAATCACATGATATTCAATCTCAATTTTGAAAGCATACACATTGAACCTTTACCCCCACACCCTTCACCCTGTCTAGGAGGTTCACTCTTCAAATTGAACCCACTGCCTAGCTGATGTCGGTGAAGCCAGCGCTCGGCAGCTTTTGTTTCAATCCAGTGAATAATTTTCACAGATATTGGATTATTTTCATAAAACCAGATTGTGTACCTTGCTTTTGTGCACAGTGGTGTGTTTGGAGCAGATTACTAGGGAATTCACTGAACCAGTGGACCTATAGCACGACCCGCCACTGGTTGTAGTATATTACAATGGTTCATTTACTATTGTTAAACATTGTACATGGTTTGTCTAGATTGGAGAAAGAAGAAACCAGTGATGGGCACGAACTTCTAGTGGAAGAGCTAGCAAGTGTAAGTGTTGTTTACAACTTAGTGTTTACAACGTAGAAATTTCTATACATTTACTAGCAAGAATTCTTAGTGGAGTGTGGAGATGGACAGTTCAATGATCTCGGTTCGTGGTCGCCCGAGAGACCTTGTCACGTATGTTTAAATACTCGCGGGGTCAGTGGTTGGTGTGACCGTAGCCGGAGGCGCTGGGGTCACGAGCATTGGTGGAAGGGTGTTGCCTTCCCCTTTTTCTTTGTTAGACGGACGTTTTGGTTGAGGCTAGGAGCCCCAACCCCTCTTTTGATTCACGCAGATTTTTATTATTTTCTTATTTGATAAATTTTGAGTTGGTTTGACGTTTAATTTATCTTTTCTATTTTTGGATTAAATTGACTGACTTGCGAGTTCCAACACTAAATGCGAAGTTTTCCTATAATTAATCTTATCATTTTGCTATCGTTTGGTTCAGTACAGTTTGTCTCCTTCAGGAGTCAACTAAGCTCGGTAATTTTGATTAAGTAATATCACTGAAATCACTGGCTGTCCAGCACAGGCTAGGGCTTGTATAATTAGACAATAGACTAAGACAATCACTCCTAATTTGTTGACAATAGACTGAGAATCGTGAGTTCGCTCTAGTGGTTCCAAAGGAATACTTGATTTTGTCAAATTTAGTAATATAGGACATATATTGCTAAAGAATTTGTAGATCGATAATTATAGTTGGTTTGAATGCAAGAGCGGTTTGGTGTTTGTTCCTTGTCATACGTCCTGTAGTCAGTTAAGTTATCATCAACATACGAGTTACGGTTAGAAAAGAGTTCAACGTCTCTAGCAGTACTTTTGAACTACAAAAAGGTTTTGCTAATTGCAGATCCAACTCCTCTTTTGCGCAGGATAGCGAACGTGATCGAAGACAATTGTCTGATTTTGATGGTGCCAATAAGCTACTGAACCTGATTTTTTCAAATTGCTATTGTGTGTAATATACTGTAAAAGGAGAACTTTAACTTTGCAGAGAATAATTGTAGTCACTCTTTTCGGTTGCTTACCCGTACAATCTGTGTGCGTCTAGTTAAAGGAGGAGGAGGAGAGGCTGAAGGCAGACCTGGTGGCTCTGCAGGAGGAACACAAGGCAGTGGAGAAGGATCTGAAGGAGAAGGAGCAAGAGCGAGAGAGGCTGGAGAGAGAAGAGGACAGGTACTGGCGAGAGTACAGCAGGCACCGGCGCGACTACATGATCAACGAGGATGAACTGCAGAGGTAACTCAAGTTCTTGAAGCTGCCCTTGGTCACTTGTCCCAGGAAATTTCCCTGTAGGGCTATTTGGAAAACACTTGTATTAAGGAAAAAATTCCATTGTAAACTCAATAAAATCTTTAAAAATTCAAAAGATTTAGGGTTTTAAACTTTTGGTTTTATTGATTTTAGTATAGAGTGTCAGCTCTCCTATGCTCAAAGTCAACTGGAGAAACTCAAGAAGATAAACGTTTTCAACGCCACATTCCACATCTGGCACAGTGGGCATGGCCATTTCGGTAAGTGATTTTTAACTGTACAATGTTGTGAGTCCTTCAATTACACCTTGTATGTTTGAATAATAAATAGCCTAAAATGTAAAAAAATTACCTCTGCCAAACTAATTACTATTTATTTTAATCATTTGATGTTATGCTCCTGAAGAGCATTAGGCTTTTCTATACAACAAAAAAGCAAATTTTCTTAGTAATAAAATACTCTCCCAGCAGGGATCTCAGCCAAGTTGAGTCATTCTTGGGTCTCAGGCTAAACTGGGTGTTTTAACACGGTTGGTTTAAGGTTTTTTGAGTGACTGGCTCTTTTGAGGAGCGAAGGCTTTCTTCACTGTTTCATGGGGATTCTTGTCGGGTTGGTGGAAAATTTGGGAGGGAGAATTTATCGTCCAGTGTGTTTAGCAGTAGGATTTGCCAAAAATAGAGCCTGCAGTACTATTATCTGGCTTAGGCCTGCCCAAAGATATCCGGAGATCACCTCTTTCTAGACTTAGTAAATTTTCTATCCCCTGTGACATAGGCTTGTTACAAGAGTGTCTATTAACAGACTGAACCAATGATTTTCCCATCACTTTGACATAGGCTTGTTACAAGTGTCTATTAATAGAGACCTGAACCAATGTTACACAGAGTGTCTTTTCCCATCACTTTGACATGGGCTTGTTACAAGAGTGTCTATTAATAGACTGAACCAATGATTTTCCCATCACTTTGACATAGGCTTGTTACTTAAGTGTCTATTAATAGACTGAACCAATGATTTTCCCATCACTTTGACATAGGCTTGTTACTTAAGTGTCTATTAATAGACTGAACCAATGATTTTTCATCACTTTGGCTGGACCATCTAACCTCTAGACTGGGTCGACGGCTAGGACGAGGAGGCCAAGCTGAAGGGAGCTTTGAACTTGAACTTAATGGTCTTAATCCATGTTCCTAGAGAACAGGATGGGCGTCAAAAAAGTCTTCTTCTGATTTTACGTCCGCTCCAGGAATTCCTTAATGGAGTAAAATTCCCCTTACATGAGCCACTCCATAAGCTTACCTGCAAAGTGTTTTGAGTCAGCTTGTAGTTTCAGTCTGGGAGGAAGTTTATTGTACAGTTTGGTGCCAATGTAAGAGGATTTCTTCTCGTACGCAGTGAGGCGGTGGGACTGCAGGCTGTAGTTTTCCCTATTCCTTGTGTTGTAGGAGTGCGTCTCTGAGAGATGAGGAAGCCCTTTCTTGACAATGTGCACAACTGCTTCTCCAATGAACATATTTGTCACAGTTTGTATTTGGAGTCTTTGGAAGACACCTCGGCAGGAGTCACGGAATGCTATCCCAGCGAGTACTCTGGCACCTGCTTTTTGAAGGACCAGGACTCTGCGTGGGTTTCCTTGTGAAGAGTAGCCCCAGACGATCAGCCCATAGCGAATGTGTGACTCAAAGAGAGCGAAGTAGGCTGTTTTTGATGATTTAGTGCTGATGTGATTGAGTCGTTTTATCACGTATAAGGCTCTTGCAGAGTTGGTCGACTTGTGGTTGCCAGTTAAGCCTGTTATCTATGATCATTCCCAGGTACTTTACTGAATCCATAGCTTACTGGCTAAAAGTAAGTTAGGAGTTAAATATTCAATGAGCTACATTGAATGAATGGTCGGATTGTACAGGAACTATCAACAACTTGCGGCTGGGTCGGTTACCGAGTGCTCCGGTAGACTGGAGTGAGATCAATGCGGCTTGGGGACAGACTGCACTGCTGCTCACGGCCCTAGCTCGCAAGATGAACCTAACGTTCGACAAGTACCGAGTTGTGCCTTACGGCAACCACTCCTACATTGAGGTGAGATACTCAAATGCATGTCGCATGCAAATCTAAGATGCACCTATTAATTTCACCTGAATATGCGGTAAACAACCAACAACTCCGTTATACAAGCCACTTCCCATTTTATGTATCTTCAACAATGAGATAGGCTGTGTTTGCTAAGCAAGCCCAGCGTGATGTAAGCAGTCGTTTGTTGTTATCAGAGGCTAATTCCGAGTCAAAATCAAGCAAGAGAATACATTCTCAACACATCTGCCGGTCCTTCCCCCTACTTCAGTCCCTCCTTTTTGACTCTTCTTCTTTCCTTATCTATCATTTCAAAACAAAGCCGAAGCGCTAAGAACGAATGTAAAGTCATCTTTGTTTAATCATCTTTTCTTATCAAACAACGATTATTAGATGCTACGACATTTGTTTACTGTTTTCATTCATACAGTTGTGTTCATGCCTTGAATTTTTTTTTTTTCCTATGAAGATTTTTTTTTTTTAAATATATACAATTTAAACATATAATATAAAAAAAAACTACTCGAATCCCAGAAGACTCTCGCCGGATCTAAATCTGGTCCTTGTGCCCCTGATACACATGCTGGCAGCTCTGAGGATCCCCATTGAAAGTCTTGTTTTGACATAGCTGACCAGTCTTCCGTGTTTTACATGTATTCTTTCAGCAAGCCGCTCCGTCAAGACATTCATATAATTTTATATTCATTGTAAATGTTTCATGTCACACATCTATTGCCAGGTATTGAAAGAACAAAAAGAACTGCCGCTGTATGGATCTGGTGGGTTCCGTTTTCTGTGGGACACAAAGTTCGATGCTGCGATGGTGGCGTTTCTGGAGTGTCTCCAACAGTTCAAGGAAGAGGTGGAGAAGGGAGATTCCGGCTTCTGTTTGCCGTACCGCATGGATCGAGGCAAAATTGAGGATGCCTCAACCGGAAACTCATTTTCCGTCAAGTAAGCGAATAGTCATTCACTCTTGCACAGCTCACTTGAAAGCTAAGGTCGCTTTTTGTATCATTTAAAAATTAGAATAACGCATAAATATTACAAGAAAAGTATGATACTCTGTTAAATGAATAATTTAAATGAATAATATTAAGAAGATGACCTGAAGGGAGAAGATTAGATTACTGAACCCAAAATGTAGTTTTTTTACTTATATTGGTATATTTCTTTATTTGCTATATATAACAAATGCAAAAGTGTACCTATTTCAGAGGTGAATAAAATATTTCTATTTCTATCGTATTGTAATTCAACACATTGAACACAAAGCATAGTAATTTCAAACACCATGTTTTACAAAATTTCTTCAAAATTCATTTTATAAATTACAAGAGTTTTTGGACAGTTAAATTATTGTTTGGATGCATATCAATACGTAAAACTTGAGTCAATTATTTCTATTTTAGTCTTACCAGTGGTAATAGGGATTTTAAATTGTATTTTTATTTAATATAAAAAACAGTTTATATTGTAAAATTTGACAATAAACTATCATGTTATGTTACATTAGTCAAGGGTAAATAATTAAAAGAGTTGCCTTTCTTCAATCTTGATACATTTTATAAACAAGTCATAATAACCATTTTTTACAATGTGTTTCAGAATCCAGTTCAATTCTGAAGAACAATGGACAAAAGCTCTGAAGTTTCTACTGACAAATCTTAAGTGGGGACTGGCTTGGGTTTCTTCACAATTCGCTAAAGACCAAATAGATTAAACAATTGTTTTACTTCAAACAACACTAGTAATGTTAAGCTGGAACACCATTTTTTAATTAGGTACAAGTTGTATCTCAAAAGTATCCAAAAGGAATGATTTTGTTTGTTCTGTTTTCACTTACGCCTCAAAGTTGTATAAAAAGGTATTTAATGCTTGTGATTTAAATTATTATTTCGGTGTTGTTAAATTCTATAAAACCAGTGTCCTCCAATGAATTACCTAGTTAAAGTAGTTATACGTAGTAAACTAGTAATTATTGTAAACTAAATCAATGACGTGATATTTATCTTAAGTTGCTTTATATTTATAGCTGTAAATACGGTAGTAGTCACAAATAATATTGTTACTTATAGAACTAAACTTATACTTTGAATTTGTCTTTTGTTTTATTGGCTTTCTCCTCCTATCACATCAGCAGACATATGTAACGGATGGAACAGGTGGCTCGGGTTCAATTCCCACCCAGGTCAATAAATAGCTTTAAAGCTATGGTTTCCTAGGAAGCGGTGACCGCTACATTATGGCCGTAATATGACGGTGAGTTTTGTTTTCAATGCAATCAGATGAAAGTGTTTTCTTTGAGAATGGTGGATGTAAAGTAGCAGTGAAAACTAGTTAAGGTTTTTCTCACCAGGTGACACATTTTGTTTTGTAAACAAAAGTCTAGCTTGTCCATTACGTAAATAAACTTTGACAACTAAATCACTATTTGAGATGCCGACCACTCTCATGAGGGTATTTTAAGGCAAATATGTGGTGAAGAATGAGTGTGATGAGTGGTAGTAATGAGTTATGAGGTGTAGTCTTATTACAAATTAAGGTTGACTTCCTAAGAATGGGTCATTAATTAATAACCCAATGACCAATGGAAATACAAGGACCAACGGCTTAACGTGACTTCCGAATCACGTAGGTAATGGTCTGATATGTCTAAACGATGGGAGTTGATGCGGGTATCATCAGATGATCATCGAGACTATCTGAGCTGCTTTAGACCTATATAATCCTCAAAACCTGACCTCCAGGACCACTCCACGAATCCAATCAATATAATCACCCATTCCTGCTGACTCTTAAGGGAACAATTTTCTAACAATTCACTATGTATAACAATTTGATCTGTACACAGTGTACGTAAGAGACATTAAAATGACATGTAAATTCGGCGAGAGTTTGGAAGCAACGCTGCCGAGCGAGAATGTTATAATCCTCACATTGATGCAGTGACTTCATGTGTAAACACTCAAGGTGAGCAAAGCTGGAATATGCATGAGACTGATGAATCTTGCACCATCTTCACTCTGCCTTCTCTAAACCCTCACTGTTTCACTAATCAATTCCCTCATCCTCTACGCAGGATGATCGATATCCGCCTCGTAAGTGTGCTATTAGGTTGCGTACTCCACGATGGATTCTGGATGGAGTCTTGATGTTCAATTCGAGCGCCTCCTGCTGCAGACAATGATTGTCTGTTCTGCGGTGTAGGTGACTCCCGGACAGTTCCAGCTTCCGCTCCCCTTTCTCATCTTGTCAAGGAAATCACATTCACAGTAGTACTTGAGACGAGCTGGGTCATCTTGTACCTTCCCGTGATACTCTCAATTTACCGTCATTCTCCTGGTCAAAGCTGTCTGTAAGGGCTCCTCCTTTCTTCCCTGAAAGCAACTTCTCAATGGTCTTTGGTCTTCTACAACCTATATATAGGATAAAATACAATGGATGGGGTTCGCCTGTGGTTTCTGGGCCAAAAGGTGGGTTGGGACGCCAGACAGTCAGGGCTGCTACGGTGAAGTAGTTTCAGGACAACACTGAATTTGCTAGGAAGAATGCACAAACCATGTTGAATCCAACAATTGTAAGATTTCAAGTTTGACAAAAGGGTTAGACAAAATAAGTATACAGGTTTCAGAGAAAAATATCTAATTTTGTTGGCCTGAAATGGTTTTAATTAGTCACATTACATTGTTTTTTGTCATCAAGATTGTGGGTACAACATAACTTGTGAGTTGGATAAAAAAAGTTTTTCTCGTTTAACGAGGCTAAGTTAGGATTACAAAGTCTTCTCAACCTCGACCTGTACCTAGCGTTACGGTATAGTCACTTTACAAATTTAAGTGGTGAGTGCGGGGATTAAACCTGCGCAAGCGGAGTGATGAGCTCCGAAGTAGCACACGATTCAAACCCACCAAGGGATTACTGTAAGATGGCTTTTGAAATTTGAATATGTTCTGGAAAGCCTAACAAATTTGGGGGTTTTTGTCTTGGAAAAAAAGTTGACCACGCCGAACTATTTTGACCACTATAAAGGAAGGAGTAGAGTTGTCAATGACACGGTGAGTGAGAATTAATAAATTAGGTCTAGTCCGGATCGTCATGTTATTTTGTCCAAAAGATATTCTGAGTCTGAGTGACAATGGAATGTAATGTAACGTATGTTGAATGCACAATGGGTGTGGTTACGTTTATCACATAGTACTGTGCTAACAATGGACACAATGCGTTACTGTTTATCAACCTTACAGTGCATCCAAACAGCCATAGTTAGTGGTCATGAGCTCTCTCCCGATATTCCAATAACTGATTTATCAAACTGAGCGTTGAGTTAAAACAATTGGGAACATAAGGTTTTTTTTTATTCGAACCTTACAAATAATTTTGTTTGTTATAACAACAACAAAACGTTAAAAATAATTGTATAAAGTTGCATTGGTCTCATTTAACATGAGCTTTTGAAATTTAGTAGCAAATTAGCCATCATTATCAATTAACAACATAATTATTAAACCTAACTCTTCATCAAATTACAATAAATATGTTTTTTAACTAGAATCTGTTAAATTATATTTTAACTTTTATGATATATATGTACTAAACATGTTAAATTTGTTATGGGTTTCCAAAATAATTGACTTAGCATTAATTTTCCATATCTAGAACTAAATCACAAATTTGATTTTGAGAGTGGGAGAGTTGCTAAGTAGGATATTTGCTAAGTAAGAGAATTGCTGAGTGGGAGTGATGCTAAATAAGAAATTTGCTAATTAAGTGGGAGATTTGCTAAGTGGGAGGGTTGCTGAGTAAGAGAGTTGCTAAGTGAAGTAATGCCAAGTTGGTTAGTAAGAGAGCTTCTAAGTCGGGAGAGTTGCTAAGTGGAAGATTTGTTCAGTGAGAGTGTTGCTGGGTGGGATAATAGCATGCAGAGTAGGGGAGTTGCTAAGTGGAGGGGTCGCCAAGTGGAAGATATTTTGCTAATTAAGAGAGTAGCCGAGTGGGACATTTGCTAAAATAAGAGGAGTTGCAAGTGAGGAATGCCATGCCGGTTAGTAGCAGGAGAAATTCTGAGTGGGAGAGTTGCTAAGTGGAAGATTTGTTGAGTGAGAGTGTTGCTGGGTGGGATAAACAGCATGCAGAGTGGGAGGGGGTGGAAGATTTGCTAAGTAAGATTTGCTAGAAATAAGAAGTGAGTGGGAGATTTGTTAAGGGGAGTTGCTGAGTGGATAATTGCAGAGTGGGAGGGTCAAAATGGGAGAATTGCTAAATAAGAGAGTTGCTGAGTGGGATAATTTCTGAGTGGAATAATTGCAGAGTGGAGAGTAATGAGTGGAAAGAGTGGAGGAGGTTGGAGAGCTGAGTGGAGAGTGGCTGCAAAGATGGGAGATTTGCTGAGTGGAAGATTGCTGGGGAGTTGGATGGATGAGTGCTGAGTGGGAGGTTGCTGAGTGGAAGGAAGAGGGAGTTGCTGAGTGGGAGAGTTGCTGGAGGCCAAGGTGGGGAGGAAGAGTTGCTGAGTGCTGGAGTGGAGAGTTGCTGAGTGGAAGAGTTGCTGAGTGGGAGAGTTGCTGAGTGGGAAAGAGTTGCTGAGTGGGATGGGAGGATGCTGAGTGGAAAAGAGTGCTGAGCGGGAGAGTCAGCAGCTGAGTGGGAGATTGCTGCCGAGGAAGAGCTGAGAGTGGGAGAGTTGCTGAATGGGAGGATGGGGATTGCTGGAGTGGAGGATTGCTGAGTGGGAGAGCTGAGGTGGAGTTGCTGAGGAAAGTGGAAGACCATACATGCTGGGAGGTTCTGCTGCCTGCTAGTGGAACTGTCCATTACCCTGAGTGGGAGTGGGGGTGAGGAAGAGACATAGAGAATTTGCTGAGTGGAGAGTTGCTGAGTGGAAGAGTTGGGAGTGGGAGGTTGCTGATAACCTCCTAGTGGAGAATTCAAAAGTTGAAGAAATTTTCCTTGAAGTGGCTTGGGAGTGGAAGGGGATTGTCCATAGAGTGGATTGCTGAGTGGAAGAGTGGAGGAAGGGGTTGCTGAGTGGGAGGAGTGGGAAGGATTGCTGAGAGTTGCTGAGTGGAAGAGTGGAGAGCAGTGGAAAGAGAGTGGAAGAGTTGCCGAGTGGAAGAGTCGCTGTGTGGGAGGGTAGCTGTTGCTGAGTAGGGACAGTGGCTCAGTGTGAGAGTTGCGGCCTAAAATGTGAAGGGTCTCGAGTTCGGTTCCGGTGCAGACACCTTGGTTGTCATCGCTTTCACAATAAACGTGTACCTATTGCTCAACATTTTCGTATACCTTTTTTGTCCTCCTGATCCGTTTTAGTTGGAATTTATTCTGTTTTATGTGGGAGCGTAGACAAAAACGATATATGAATATGTCTCACATAATTCAGAATAAGTTCGAATTCAAACGAATCAGGCCTACGAATATGTTGACAAATACAGCGTAATAAAATTGGAACTACATTTTCAAACAAGTGTGAACATTTAAAGCACGAAACTGTAGCAACATGAATCAGAGTGCCGTTTGCGAATATAAATTCTGTGATTAATTCCTAAAGGAAAGTACGCCCAGTGAGAATGAGATTGCACCGCTCCGCTGTTTCACTGTTGCTGTGAATATTTCACAATCCAGGAAATGTAGATTGTTTTCTAACTCTGACCACAGCAGCTCATTACTAATTCATCGCACTGTTAAACAAGTTGTTTTGTAACTGACAAAGCAAGCATTATTATACTGTAGGCTACTTTGGTTCATGAGAGAAATTAATGTGAGAGCTAATTAACAAGACAAGCTAATTAACAATTAACAATTGGCATCTACTAATTGATATTGACGGGCCAAGCTGTAATGCATAGATGTAACGTAGCTCTGGGGACAGTCTGGAATGTCAGACAGTTTAGTCAATTTGTTGTAGACGAATATAACTGTAACATAGGCCTACTGCCCTGAGGTGAAGTTCGATGCACAATTGACATCTACTAATTGATATTGACGGGCCAAGCTGTAATGCATAGATGTAACGTAGCTCTGGGGACAGTCTGGCATGTCAGACAGTTTAGTCAATTGTTGTAGACGAATATAACTGTTTGATAAAGCAACTATTGTGCATAAACTGAATAACACATAGAAATGATAATCGTATATAATTGGAAAATACACAAGTTGTTTCAAATGTAAATCTCTCCATATCAAATGTAAATCTCGAGAACGGTTTAGTTGAAATAAAATGTCTCAAAGAACAAGGGAAATATTTTTGAGATTTTAAGTATACAGGGCGCTCTTAAGACCAAGGATCATGCTTTTAATCTCGTTGATTTCAGGTTTGATGGGTTGGTCATGTTGTACGAGTATATTACAGTTATCCCATTTAAGTTCTTAAAAGAATTGGTGAAAAGTGAAGATAGATAATGACATCTGTCATTTTAGGACAATTCTCCCTTATATTAGTTGTGAATTCACATAGTTGTTAATTTGCAATGATAAACCTCCATCAAATGGATTGTCAACGTTCATAGGCTGGTTTCTGCCTACATACTCAGCAATTCACTTCCAACAATAAAATTTCATTTGGCACGCTCCTGTTTCCCACCATACCATACCTCTATTCTTGCCAAGATTGAAACAGCAATTTGAAAGTCAATTTTTCAACACTAATTTCCCCGCTTAAGTCGTAATTTTACTAATTAAAGGTGTCAATTCATCTTTTTGGTAGCTTTGAACATTTCAAACACTCAAACATTGAACCATGAAAAGATCCCATCTTTGACATCTTACAGTGTATAAGTAGGTCTAGAGTACAACCGCTCAAGTGGTCGTCTGATTGTCAGTTGAAAGGAGAAGCAGACGTGTGACCTCGTGACGTAGATGCAGGGAGAAGATGCTGTGATTGCTCAAAGGGGAGAAGAGGAGTCGACTCTCAAAGTCTCCCTTGAACAGACAAGCTCACAAGTGTCTTGAACAGCTTTCCACTTTGTCACATCATTCAGCTTCAAAATTAAATCACCGCTTACGGATATTACGTTCCTTTCAACTTTGAGTGCAGTGATGTTCAGGAAGTCCAATCATTTATGGCTAGAGAAAATTATTAAAGATAAAATGATAAGATTCCGAAAAATCAGAAATTACGAAACTTCATTACATCTTGCTTCCACGAAAATAGACTTTTGTGTGTAATAAATCTTTACATGCATGCTAATTTTTACGAAATACGAGTACGCAGTAGTGTTCCTTGAGTGATATACGTCAACCGGGACTCGTGGCGTGGTCCTCTAATCCAGCTTCATGGAGGTTTAAGGATGATATAGATCTAAAGCGGCTCAGATAGTCTCAGTGATCATCTGATGATACCCGCATCAACTTCCACCATCGTTTAGACATATCAGACCATCACGTGCGTGGTTCGGAAGTCACGTTAAGCCGTTGGACCTTGTATTTCCATTGGTCATTGGGCTATTAATTAATGACCCATTCTAGGAAGAGTCGGCCTTAGTTTGTAACAAGACTACACCTCATAACTCATTACTATCACTCATCACACTCATCCTTCACCACATATTTGCCTTAAAATACCCTCATGAGAGTGGTCGGCATTTCAAATAGCGATATATGTTTTCAGACAAAATAAAGCTTATGTGGCGAGACATTTAAATGGAACATGCTGTATGGAAATACCACTATAAATAAAAACCAAGCCAATACGCAGTTATGCGCTTAACCACCACTAGCAAGAGTGAATAGAATTTACTTTGCAATTTGTTAGTCTAATTCACTACGCTCACAGCCTTCGCTTCGGCCTTTGGCCTCAGCTTGTACTCCTGTATGATCACTGACGTTACGAGGCTGTTTGCTGTGCCTACAGCCTTGCTCCGGCCTTCGGTATATTTTCACAGTAAGTGACGGAGAGAATGAAGAAATTGAGTCTAAGATTGTAGGTCAGTTATGCATTCCTAAACGAAAGTACATCTAGTGAGATTGCTCTGTTTCACAACCCAGCAAATGTAGATTGTTTTCTAACTCTGACCACAGTGGCTCATTACCTATTCATTTGCAGACTTATTATATTTGAAGAACACAAAAATACGTACTTTAATAATGAAATACTGACCTTAAAAATTGAGAAATTTAAAAATAATATCTATTAGTGGTTGAAAATGGGATGACAATATTAATTTTTAATAATATTCCAGCCACTAATGGCGAGTAGTTGATGGATGGAAAACTGTACTTTTAGATTAACTCGGCAGCTTTAGACTGAAAAATCATCAATCTTGTGAAAGAGTTAATCGCAGTCTCATCAAAGGAGTGATGAGTGTACTATCTATCACGAGTAGTATTGTATTATTTATTTATTATTTGTACTACCGTGTTACTGACAGCCTCACTTTGGCCCTCAGTTTTCATGTTTTACTAACGCGGACGTTACGAGGCTGTTCGCTCCGCTCACATCATCGCTTTGGATTTCAGCTTAAGCCTTTCATCCTACATTTTAACGGGCGTTACGAAGCTGTTTGCTATGCTCACAGTGTTTCAGACCTGCGTGGTTTTTAGTCTGAAACGAATAAATGGGGTTTTATAGTTGTATATTGATGGACGACCTTAAAACATATTCATTCTATACTTCATAACAATCAGATGAACTGGCTATTAACAATAATATCTGAAATAATCGTGTGGTTACATCAGTTTATTGTAATTGAAAATAACTTATACATTTAACTGTTAAGTGTGGTTTTATTTCTAGACTACGTGTAAACAAGTGGGGAAAGGGAAATACATTTATATGATACTCAAAGGAACAGTGAACAGGCGTTGCTATTGTACCTTGTACCGCGAACACCTTGTTCTCTTTGTTCCCAGGCACAACTGAATCTACAAACACACTCAAATTACATCTGAAAGTTAGCTTTGTTGTCGCGTTTAATCTGTTTGAACGTTTCTGTGTTCGCGGTGTTTGAAAATAAACTGTTGTGTTTCCTGCTTTCTCATGTACGTCTGTAGTGATTTTCGTGTAGACTTATCAGACCATCACCTGCGTGGTTCGGAAGTCACGTTAAGCCGTTGGTCCTTGTATTTCCATTGGGCTATTAATTAATGATAGGAAGAGACCCATTCTAAGGAAGAGTCGGCCTTAGTTTGTAACAAGACTACACCTCATAACTCATTACTACCACTCATTACACTCATCCTTGACCACATATTTGCCTTAAAATACCCTCATGAGAGTGGTCGGCATCTCAAATAGTGATAGTGATATTGACTGTAAGCAAGTAATTTTACTGTGCTTTGATATAAAAATAAATTACTGCCGAAATTACATTTAAAATGAAACTTAAATTAAATCTCCAACTCTTCCTAAAATAAATTCAATTGTTTTTTCTTATTTTTAAAATATTAGTTTCAATAAAAAAGTAAAATAAGCATCAAGGCTTAAAATAATTAAAATGCAGGGTAACATTAATGTTTGCTGATAAGCAGCTATCTCAGACTTCGTATTAACAGTTCAAAAACATTTAAAACAGTCTCAAAGTATGCGGTCGGTTTAATTCCTCCCGGTCTGTCTGCAGCCACTACTCTGCGTACCGTGACAGAAACCAGCTGATCGATAAATAATGAATCATTGCCGTTTCATTTTCTCAATATTTTCCTTCTTTAGTAAAATGTGCGTGTGTTGGTGTGCGTGTGTTTTAAGATACTCGGGAGTGTTTTTAATGAACTCAAGTGATACAATTGAATTCTTTGGAAATTGTGAAAATGGATTGTTTTCTTTGGATATTGGGTAAGTGTTTCCATTTTTTTGTAAATTCTAACAGAATAATGTTATCTCTAGCCCTGGTCTACAAGTGACCAGTGACGGATCGACATTATGAGATTCGCAGTAGAATAGTAGGAACCTAAATGTATATTTTGTCGTGAAATCGTGCCTGCTTTTATAGTTCTATAACCAATCACAGTAAGTTAAGTACGAGTACGTTGTGCAGTCTGACCATAAACGAACAGCTATAGATCTAACGTTTGACTTTTATTAGGTTAGTTGACTAAACAGATTCGCCTATTATTCACAGCTAATGAAATAACTGTGCAGGCTATTTCTTTGCTACAAGTTTTAGAGGTTATTTTTGTTGTATACGAACCTGATTTAAGTTTATAGTTTGAGTTACAATACATAACACTTCCCAGCTCTGTGTTTATCAAGGCTTGATATTTTTCAAAGCTAACTATTATCGTATTACAATTATGGTTTGATAATACAATCATAATCAGCCCAGTAGGTTTAACACAAGGGGTAATATTATAAAACATATACAATTCCGTTAGCACTCGAACTCAGTCGTCTAGGTTATGCACACGGTGCTAGGTTATGCGGAGGTTGTTTTTCAAGCTTGCGCATAGTCTATAATAGGCCACTGTTGTAGTAGTTATAATCAATATTCCTCTTCGAACCTATGAATTAAAGTAGTATTGCACTGGTTGTGAGCACCGAGATCATGCCATACAACCGAACTATATACCATAACCATATACCATACCACTGAAAACGATTATACCATACCACACCCCTCTAATCTATACCTGTTATTCAACCGAATACGTTATTTTAAAAACGCCAGGACTTTATCACTTGCAGGTGAACGACCCCTAACATTATCACTTTACTTGAGCTTCCGTTTGTAGTTTGTTTATGCTGTTATTATTTATTTATATAGAGCATATTGTCATATAATTCATAAACACAACCAAAGATAAACAAGCGTATCTTAAGGCATCGTTGATGAAATACGTGGAAAAAGATTAACCAAACAAAGTGGCAACTATCCGAGTCACATGGGCGACGAACGTTTTGATTCAGCCATTGCGATCAAAGTGTTGAACTATTGATTACGAGTTTAGACACATTCTGTATAGTACACAGCGGGGTACAGCAGTTCTACACAGCATGTAGACACTAGACAATGCAGTGTTAAGTATTATATCCAACATCATAACGTACACAGTCGCTGTGTTACTGGCTGTCCCTACACACTTGCCAAGTACCGAGTGTCCCACGAAGAGGTTTAAACGTTTAATTTTATATTACGTGCCCATTCATACACCGAACTTTTTTTAACTGTACACAGTTTACAATGTAGGTTTTAAAAATATTCTGGGAAAATTTGAGCTCCCTAACCTTTGTAGTAACAAAATGCCGACATATTGAAAAACGATACTTTAAAAACATTAAACAAAGTGTTTTGGTTTTATAAAATATTTGTATTGTTTCATTCTAGCTCAATGTGACTTTTAAATAAAAAAAACTAGAAAATAGCGTAATGAAAACCTTAAAGTCCATAAAATTATTCAAACTGTAACCCATCCACATCAGCAACACACTGATAACAGCGCTTATGAAATGATTCGTAAGTTCTTACAAAGAAACTCCGCGGTATCCGGAGAAGTTTCCTCTTCTTGATCGTTTTAGTTTATCATCATTATTGAAGCTATGGGTATAAACTTGTTCCTTTAAACGACCCCATAAAAATAAGTCACATACAGTTAAATCTGGTGGTCGGGGTGGCCAATTTAAAAAATCACTTCCACGACCAATCCAACGGCCATGAAGGTTGTCATTTAGTAATTGCTTGACATGATTTGCGAATTGGGGTGGAGCACCATCTTGTTGGAAGATTGCTTGATCCATTTCTGGTACCGTCAAATGGGGCAAGACATGTTCATTTAAAACTCGTGCATACCTATTCCCAGTCATTGTATTGTCTGAAATTTTACAATCAAACAGCTTTTTTCAACAATGAGCGTTAGAACCGCAACGTAGTAAACAAATCAGATAATAACTCATGAAAGTAGTTTTTATAGGAAGCAAATTGGTAAAATTTTCAATATGCTGCCATTTTGTAACTACAAATGTTAGGGAGCTGAAATTTTCCCAGAATATGGAAAATTTTGGGGCATGAATGGGCACGTGATATAAAATTAAACGTTTAAACCTCTTCGTGGGACTCTCGGTACATGAAGCTACTCAACATAAATGCTTACAACACCCAAAACCAATCTACGTGCCGTAGTTTGTACGTGCATGTTTTGTAGTTTTTCAACAGACAAATTGTGTATAGAATTATTTTATACAAGAGCTTTAAGAGTACGTTTTAAGTTGTGGATTTTAATTCTTAAATGGGTTTTTTCTTGTATAGTAGAGAAAGTATCCCACATTCTGAACAAGAAAATACTTTTTACCACTGGAACTCGTGGCGTGGTCCTGTAATCCAGCTTCATAGAGTTCAGGTTTGAGGATGATACAGGTCTAAAGCGGCTCAGATAGTCTCAGTGATCATCTGATGATACCCGCATCAACTCCCACCATCGTTTAGACATATCAGACCATCGCCTGCGTGGTTCAGAAGTCACGTTAAGCCATTGGTCCTTGTACTTCCATTGGTCATTGGGCTAATTAATGACCCATTCTAAGGAAGAGTCGGCCTTAGTTTGTAACAAGACTACACCTCATAACTCATTACTACCACTCATCACACTCATTCTTCACCACGTATTTGCCTTAAAATACCCTCATGAGAGTGGTCGGCATCTCAAACAGTGGTTTAGTGATATTTCAAGACGGAGTTAACGCATTTGGCGTCGTCAACGGTAAATTAGAAATTATTATACAGCATCCGTGAGTTTTTGCATTTTGTTTATTTTTGGGCAAAGATACGATAAAAGAGCATTAAAATTCAATAGCCATTCACTACTTAGACGATACACAATCTGAGTACTTGGAGACTCGTAGAACACTAACTTACAACAGTAGATCGCTAATCGCCTGGAAGTGGGTTACCGGGATCTCAGTCTCACTGCTGCTAAACCCATTCCACGTACAACATCGAACATTGTAACTCCTCCTACACCTACACACAGGTCTTGTAAAGAACGTTGTGCTATTTGCGTTTATTTGATGTTAAAAGGAACCAATTTAATGTTAACATTACGTTTCAGAAAATGTACTTATATACCTACTTCTATGGGACTTTTGTGTACTTAGAATTTTGAAACTGCATCATAGCTAAGTTGAAGCAAGTGAAATATGTGGAAAACACCTTATTGTAATTTTGCTCTGAAGAAAGCTGCTTTAGCCACAATCATGTACTAACGAGCTAAAGTTTCACCTTTTTTTCCAGGGAAATAAAGGCTTGTTTTGATGCATTTTAATGATTTGTATGTGGCAAGGACATCAGTTGTTCCAATGGTTCTGTTGGATTGGAATGATTGATCTATAATTCGTTAGATCATGATTGATCTATCAAATTCGTTAAGAAATCAATTGATGTAAATAGAACTACTCTAACTATTGATTTTTATGGTGTTTAGAGAAATAATATTTCAAATCGATATTAAGCACTAACTGATCGATCAGGATGAACCAGCGTAACAACATATGTTAAATATGTAAACATTATAACTCACTAATGGGTGCAAAAGAGTAGTTAAATTTGAATTGAACCAAATTAACATACACTTTCATAGATACATTTATTGATATTATAACACAAACTATGTTGTGGTCGGTAGATAGCGCATTAGCTGAGACAGAAAAACAACATTATAGTTGCGGCAGCCCAAGCACTCATAGCGCTGCGAGGGAATTATTAATTAAGATAATCAAGTAGAGCAACTGATGCATGCGCAAGTTTGTTCGTTCTCGAAAATCTCACGATTCAGTCACATTTATGTCATTGATTTCGGGAGCATGTGGAGCCGAGGGGGGAGAAAATCTGTAAGAGATGACAGTGCTCGCAGTGCTATAGTGTTTGAGGTGAGTTATGTTATTTTTCTCTCCAGCCCTATATGCGCTATCTAGCTTCCATAATGTATTCTTTGATTATACCTGCATCATGACAAAAGTCTCGTTAATCACTCTTTTCCAAAGTTCTTTTTATCCTTGCTCATTTAACCTCAGTTAAACTTGAACTCGTATCAGAAAGCTTTACTTTAGGACGTATTGATGAGATAGTCTATTACTGACACCGCCTTCAGTATTTACGAAGACAACTGATCTACTAAGCTATCTAAGTAAAGAGGACTCGTGTAAGTACAAAGTGCTAGAGAGAAACCCCCAAAGAAAAGGTCTGATGGTTTGGCCAATAATCATTAAGCCTTCACATTCCACCGTTCTTGTGGCAGGAACAAGCATAGTTTCTGTATGCCACTAAGTGATCTGAATTTTGACACATTGAAATGACATTAAATGACCACCGAGGGGTAAATTTACTAACCGCAACCGAATTTACTAAACCAAACTAACCGAAGCCGTTTAAACTCCACTGAATAGCTTTTATGGAATACACAGTTAAAGATAATTTACTTGCTGCTTTGACTCGAATTTTCAACAAAACAGAACTTGGCCGAACTGTGTGTTGTGTGTATTTACGATACGCAAGGTCATGGGTTTGATCCCAGGGCAGGCACATGGTGGGTTGGACCGCTCTATCAAGGTTTGGACCGCTCTATTATACGGGGTGAGTTTTAAATGTCCCCCCACCTTAACGTGTGTAAAAGAAATATTTTTAAAACCCTTTAGGGAATGTTTTATACAGTTCTTAAGTTTGTTTTGACGTACTTAGCGTCATCCACCCCCACCCAAAAGGGGAGGGGCTCCCAAATTTTTAAATACAAACCTCCCGTGTAGCACCTTAAAATAAAGAGAATTTTAATACAAATTCAACGACGCCACATTTCACATAGCATTTTTAATGACAAATTGTTCTTGAAAAGCTTCTGAGGAAAACATTACAGTCCTGTAACATAATCCCATAAAGTATTTTGAAGAAAATTTGCTATAAAAAACTTTTATATGAATGTGGCATTTTAACCTGATTTCTTGTAATCTTTAAATGGGTACTACAAAAAATGGGTCAAGATAAAAGAATTTTCTTCGCGTCGTTGAATTTGTATTAAATTCCCTTTCTTTTGAGGTGCCGCAAGGGGATGTTTAAAACTTAGGGGCCTTCACCCCCTCCACCGGTTTTCGGGTGGAGGGTGGGTGACGCAAAGTACGTCAAAACAAACTTCAAGATCCCATAAAAGAATACTTAAAGGGTTTCCAAAAATATTTCCTTTTTCAAATGTTAACGTGGGGGGATATTTAAAACTCACCCTGTATAATAATTATGTTGTCCACAATCCGAAATTATTCAAGAAATGACATTGGCGTTCACAGAGAAAGAACATTCATCTTGCTAAAAGATGCTCTCCAACGAGATATTTTTTATTGGTTGTAAAAGAAATGTCGGCGAACATTCTGGAACGAAGCCACTCGCCTTCTGAGTACATTCATTATGCTACGCTCACACACACACACACACAGTGCATGACTGATACGTCACAGTCATGTAGTGTGTGATTTCAGTTACACACACTATCTCGTTGTAACTAGAGTCAACAGTGAAAACCAACATTTAACCATTTCACAATGTGGTATTTTTGGTAAACATCGACTTGTAATATTTAAGATTACTAGAAATCAGATTTAAAATGCCACATTTTACATGCAATTTTTATGAAAATATTTTTGAAGATCATCTAATTGAAACAGTACAACCTTATAACATGACCCCATAGAGTATTTTAAAGAAAAATGTGTCATAAAAACTTTTTTTATGTGAAATGTAGCATTTTAAACCTGATTTCTTGTAATCTTTAAATGGGTATTACAAATAAACGTGTGGAGACAAAAACGTTTTGTGGTGTAGAATTTGTGTAAACACTTCCTTTCTTTTGACGTGCCACAAGCGGGTGGGGTTTGTATTTAAAAAAAATTGAGGAGGCCCTCTCCCCGGTTTTTGAGTGGGGTGGGTGACGCAAAGTATGTCAAAACAAACTGCAGGATCCAATAAAATCATTCCTCAAAAAGTATTTTAAAATATTTCCTTTTTCAAAAGTTAAGGTGGGGACATTTATAAAACTCACCCTGTATATAAAGTTTTTCATTTGACTCAGGAGGTGTTGGGAAGCAAAAAACTGCAAACCACACCTTTCTACGACGTTTTGTTCTATTTTGTGAGAGAAATGAATTTTCTATATTCATGGTATGGAATACCAATCAAAATTTAAAACGGACCTTTGTGTTTTCATTTTTATCTAGCCTAATTTTTTAATTGTCTTTCAAAACCTCGTGTACTGAATAGTAAAAAAATCTCTTTAATAGAACATTTTCATCAATTTTTAAAATCTCTTGATACTATTTTCAAATTATATTTCAGTGGGTAATTTGTTAAAAAGATTTGTGGCATTTTAGACTATTTGTTTGCAAAAAAAGTTGGTTTGTGTAGGGATAACTTTAAAGAATTTGTTGGTCTTAAGTCGTAGGGTTAGTAGTTTTCAAATTCAAGTTAAGATATTGACGATATGATAATCTTGGTGAAGATAATAGATTCAATGTATGATTATTTGGTGGCATCTTATCTTCTTGTAATAGTACTCAATTTTCAAAGATATAGTGAATTTGTAGCAAATTGATTGAAAATTGAGTATTACTTGGAGATGAGATGCCACCGAATAATCATAAAATAAGACATAATTATTACTGTTAACTAAATTTAAGATGTCATAAATCTACCTATATGTTGGGGAACATGTTAGGAGATAAGTAGTTCGAAAATATTTTTATAATTAGACTCTCTTCTTAACTTTAAAAATATCATTATTTTTACATTATTAGTTTATGAGAATATGTTTTCAAGTTACAATATTTACGATTCGATTTTTTAAAGATTTTATGCAACTAAACTATAATGGTCATGATACTGACACTATTACAGATGGTTTGATGTGTACATTTGGATTGCAATACTATTCGTCATTAGTTTTTTAAGTATAATACGAGTATTACATTTAAATAAAATTACGGTTGTTATGAGTTGGCAAACCATTCCATGTAATGAATTGCCTTTTGGTTTCAATTTTCAGCTTCATTTCACGATTCTAGGAACAATAGCGATATTGCAAGTTCTGTTTACATTTTCATCATATTTTGATATTCGTTCCAGGAATCCATTCGCGTATGAGTGCAATTTCCTTTTATTGACGTACGTTTGTTACATGCATATACATTACATATATGTAAAAACTCAAGTTTCGTCAAAAATAGTATTTTATTACAGTAAAAAAGTAAACAGTGCATTTTATTCAAAACAATTTACATATAGTCTTATTCCTAAAATAAATGTTAAGTACGCCAATAAACGGAGCACACTACTGGTTCCTGGTATGCAGTATATAAATATTTTATGTAAATGGGTTCATTCAAAAATGTTGGTTGCTAAAAGTCATATAGAATAAATAGACAGAATTTACCATGTTATATAGAATATTACCATACATGCCAGTGTAGGAGTTGTTATCGATTTTTCTTTGGAACATTCCTTTGGATATCCATGCCGTCAGCATGGTAAGTCCCCCGGGACGATCAAATGAGCACCGATCCTGACCCACAGAACACGTTTTGAGAATTTTTTCACACTTGATATGTAATTTTCATATGTATGTAATGTGTATATGTGTGTACTCCCTACAGGTTACATTTACAAGATGACATTTAAAAATAGTTTCTTTTTTAAATATCTCGGTCTCGGTCAGCCAGAAAAATCGGACCACCGTAGCCTCCCCTTGGGAGGGAGTTTTCTCAAAAAAAGGGGTTTAATGCTTTAAAAACGTAAATTTCTTCCGGTTTGGATGAAATTTGAAATAAATATATATTTTAACAATATCTATCAACATATTAACAATTATGAAAATCCCTTGAGTTGTTTCAAATTGGCTGCCAAACAAGTGTTTTTCGCCATAACAGCGGAATAAAATATAGTCATTTTTAATGAAATTTATTATTACTTCAAGATATCTAATGAAACTTGCAGTAAAAGAATACATAAGACTGAGCCAAAGTCCGCAGTGAGGCTGTGAGCGGAACGAATTAGATAACAAATTACAAAGCAAATTCGATTCACTCATGCCAGCGGCGCTTTAGCTGCGTGTCGGCCTGGTTCTAAATTTGTATTTGTTCTCTAGAACGTATACACCGGCTTTGTTTGGTGAAACATTGTATGAGTTATCAACATTTGTAACGTGAAAAGTAACATATGAACCTCGTACATGTCGACAGATTACCAAAGTAGCGCTCCCAATACGTTATGAATGCAAATGAATTCAAACGTGATCAAAACCTACATCGAATGCCACCTAAATCCTGCTGCGCTACTCTCAACGGAATAAACGTGCAAAACATATGGCAGAATAATTTAGCTTTTCATGTGTTTTCTAATCAACAATGAGAATGGTAAATTAATAACTTTGTTTGGTTTTGTAAACAATACATTCTTGAAGTAGACCAACTTAAGATTTCCAATGAAATATTACTTATATTTAATTTACAGCAGTTTGAGAATTAAATGGTGAAACAATCAATAATGTCAATGTTAATTGATAAAGCATTTTAATGGACTATTAGGTATTTTTCATAATGCAATTTTACAGGTTTGGTTTTAGTATTTGTTGTTTGGGAAATATTAATGTCCAAAATATTCACCCTAAAAATGTATATATAAATACAATAATTGTTTGATTGATGTAATTTCCATCGACTTTTTATAAGTCGTTCTTGAATAATGTAAGCTTCCCGTTGTACTTAACTATCTAATTGTTATTTTAAATTACAAAAATTTAAAATATGGTACAATTTATATATAAACTTAAATATGGTACATGTAATTTAAAATACAAATTAAGTGGTTTCAATAATTCAGTAATTATTTTCTTCAAAGTTCAGCCAGCTTACTCGCAGATTTTATAAAATTGTGATGATTCAGGTTGATACTTTGTAGTCCTAACTTCGCCTGTAAACAAGACAAACTTTACCTTTTTATTTACATTGATTTAAACCATATCTAAATATTAAGGTCAGTAATGGTTTCTTTTATGAGGTAGGGTAGGTTATATATTTTAGACTGAGTTTAACTTGGGACATCATTTTGTTAGAAAATACTCAAATAGCTTATATTTGAGGAAGATCTGAGAAAAAACTCCACAGTTAATACAGCCGTCACTTAGATTTCATGTTTGGTTTTGTTTAAAATGGCTATATGGTATTTAGAAATTTGATCACGGTTTTTTTCTGTTCTGACAAAATTGGAAACAATCACCAAAACTAAGTCTTTGAACAAGAATATCTTAATCTTACAATTGTAGTTGGCTTAGTTCATCAAGAGAATACATTTAGTTGAATCAGTTCAGAATAACTGAACCTACGTTCATTTACAATACTTATATGACAAAAAACAAAGTTTGGGTGAAATACAACTGCATGAAAAAGCAGAGTGAATGGGTTCACAACGAAAACGCGTAACCGAGTCAATTTATGGGGTAGATTTGTTTTAAATTTGCAGCGTCTGAATAATTCCGCTTGTTACTTCTGAGTTGTGTGCCGAGATGCTTTCGTTTCAAACATAATGCATCAAACATACCTGAAACTTACATCAAACATACCTTTGCTGGAAATACCATAGTAGAGCTATCGGAAGTAAGATCTTCATACAGGGTGAGTTTTAAATGTCCCATGTTTTTATAGGATTATGAAGATTGTTCTGACGTACTTTGCGTCATTCACCCCCCCCCACCAAAACCGCGGGGAGAACTCCTCCCTCTTTTATGGCATATCAAAGGAAAGGTAATTAGATTACGAATTCGACGACGCAAAGAAAACCTTTTTATCACGACTTTTTATGGCAACCTTTCCTATAGGATTATGTTATAGGGGATTATGTTTCCTTCAAAAGATTTTAAGAAACATTTGTCATTAAAAATATTTTATGTGAAATGTGGCATTTAAAAGCTGATTTCTTTCAATATTGAACAAAAACGAAAAGAGATAAAAACTTTCTTTGCGTTGTTGAATTTGTACTAAAACTCCCTTTCTTTTAAAGTGCCACAAGGGGGTTATTTAAAATTTTGAGGCCCTCCCCGGTTTTCGGTGGGTACGCAAAGTACGTCAAAACAAACTTCAGAATGTTATACAAACATTCTCACAAAGGATTTTAAAATTTTCCTTGTTCAAAAGTTAAAAACGGTTTGACCTCAATAAGGATTCACTCATTACATTCACTCATCCAACTATTGTAAAACTTCTTGGTCTTTCTGTTGTTATATTTCGTTAATTAATTGATTGTGTTTTGTACTGCTAGGCTACGTAACGATGTTGAAAGGGTTGACTGTTATCTCATATCAGTAGGCCTACCCTTTGCTGGGAGGGTTCCTGCTGAACTAACAGCTGATTAAGGGAAACCTGCCTCCGGGCTTTAATTACCTGACTACATGCAGTCCCATGCCTGGTACATTATTGTGGGTACACATGCTTGGGTAAGTAACAGCTTGATGGATAGCGGTGTAATTTCAGTAGTTTTATTTTGTTTGTTTGTTTGAGTACTAATACAAAACAGAGTAGAAATTGCTTTATTTTTAATTTTTTGCACTGTAAACTAACGTTTTTAATTGAACAAGTAACCCAATGACAACTTCATTTCGTCATTTCGCTCCAAGAAAGCTGATTTAGTCACAATTACGAGCAAAGGTTGCAATATAATTACCTGGCAAGACAATGTCAGTTTTGATGATATTTTCTCCCTAGGGATATTTTTCTCATTTAAATGATCTTTATGTGGCAAGACGTCCTTGTTGCTCCAATACCTTTGTTTTACTGGGACTCGTGGGGTGGTCCTGTAATTCAGCTTCATGGAGGTCAGATTTTGAGGATGATATATGTCTAAAGCGGCTCAGATAGTCTCTTCTAATGATATCCGCATCAACTCCCACCATCGTTTAGACATATCAGACCATAACCTGCGTGGTTCGGAAGTCGGAAAAACACACACTGCCGTTGGTCCTGTATTTCCATTGGTCATTGGGCTATTAATTAATGACCCATTCTAAGGAAGAGTCGGCCATAGTTTGTAAAAGACTACACAACTCATTACTACCACTCATCACACTAATCCTTCACCACATATTTGCCTTAAAATACCCTCATGAGAGTGGTCGGCATCTCAACCAGTGATTTAGTGATTTGATAGAAATTATTGATCTACTGTAAATGTCGGTTAAGAACTAATCTAACTATTGATCATAACATGGTCTAGTTTACTAACTCAGAAATAATCTACACTAAACACACATTGATGATCGGTTAAGATGAACAAGTGTAACAACAATTGTTTCTTTAAGTAAATATCAAAACTCAGACTATTGGGTGAAATGAGACCTGAATTTTAATTATTTAAAATTAAAATACAATTTAATAGATACATTTATCGATATTATTTCGGCATAATGACAAGGTCAAAAAGTATCGTTCATCACTCGTTCCTATAAATTGTCTTTTTGAACCTAGTGATGAAATATACTATTAGCCTAGTCTACTATTTTGAAATTGGCAATTCTATATAAATGCACAACGTAATTGAAGTTGAAGTCGACAAAGCCATAACATATTCCGTAGCCTCACTTCGCTCGAATGGTTAAATTCGCGAAGACGTATGAGTTTAAGTTTTATTGCACATTAAACCGTTCATTGTAAATCGAGTGGAAGTAGGTTACTGGGATTCAGTTCCTTCCTTTGTCCTCAATACTAACTGAAAACCTAGCAGCAAATATTACAGTACATTTCAATTTAATCTTAATAGTTGTACCCAGTTAACGTATTACAGCTACGCGGCGACGTCAATGCAAGGGTCTTCACTAATCGAAATTACGCCGACACTGTATAAGTTGAGATTAAGTATTTGCATTAGTTTTAAAGCTAAGAAGCTTACCTACTCGCTTATATTGCGTTCATTTCGAAGTTATGTGTTTCTAGTGTACGAAAAGGAGTTAAAAACACTAAAATCTGGACTATTTCAAATACTATTTGTGAAACTGTTAAAGAGAAACCATTTAAGAGAAACCGGGGTCTATTTACCTGTTGGAAATCTCTACTAAATTTAAAATGTATTATGAATTTTTGTATTATGATTATTAAGGTACAAATAATTTTGAACGGGGAAAACGCACCTGCGTATAAACCCTTTCATGCGCTCGGTTTGACAGTTAGGCCTCATCAGTTGAAAGAAGGCCCCTTGTTTAGCCAGTTTTACGCTTACCCTGCCTTGTGTTCCTAGTGTGGACGAATTTAGGCTTTCTCCGAGGTGTCCTCTGAGGCGGACCGTATTTATTTGATGAATAATAGTAAAAATAAATGTGAGTAGTTATTTCTAGTACCTTTTATCTGTTTTTTGATGAATAATAGTGAATAATAGTAGTTATTTTACAGAAAAATTGTTGTAAATATTGCATCTCTAACTAATCTTACACAAGTTTCAACAGCTACAGACTTGTAGCTGAGATGAAATAATCGTTAGTTGAATATCTCTGGTCCTAGATTATTAGTTGAATACCATTTAATCTGTTAAGTTAACGTATCATTGCTATATAAATAGTCCTGTCTTGTTATAAGAGATGTTTGTATTTATTCTTTGAACAATAAATACATTGATACAGTTGTCCCATTGATTGATAAACTACTCAAGTAGGTAACATGAAACAAAGCGTGTTTGTTTTCTAAAGACAAGTATTCAGCAAGTGCTGACGTGGAGGAAGTGCTGAGTTCACTCTGACTCAGCATTTGACTTCAGCATCTATTCATCTTCAACTCAAAGCGTAGGCGCTGAGAAATGTTTTAACTGTCAACACTTTGAATTCTTGGTGGCTTATTTTTATTAGTACTGTACAGTAGAATGTTGTTTTGTACTAGCAAGTCTATTAAAAGTGCATTAGTCGTAGTTAAAGGCTCGTTTTAACTGTAGTTTATGATACTATCATATATTTTTAAAGGCTCAACAACCATCTTTTAGTGCAAAAAACCGCAATGGTTCTGTGGATTTTGGAATAGATATTTAACAATTTTAGCAAGTTATTTAGCATTTTACAAAATGTAAAAACTACTATTTTGTGCGTATTTTATCTTTTAGTTGCTCAATATTACCATTGTTATTGAAATGAGGGCCACAGATCGGAATTCAAAGAATGCAGTTAGAGTTTTCATTTTAAGATAACTTGATAAGTGTCGATCCTAATAGAAAATTGAGGTTTCCAAATCTATTGAGCAGATTGTTATTTCAAGCTCCAACAGTCCTGGAAAGTTATCTGGCGCAGATTTTTATAATCTTAAACTAAAACGTTTATGGAATTTTTCGTATGTTCAGTCTTTTACAAGTTTTAGGAGTTATTTGAAATACAGTATAAAATACCTAGTAATGGATAGTATAATATTGATTTAAAGCTCACAATCCATATAACAGGAACCAAAAGTAAATATCTCCATAGAAATATAGGATAGCTTTACAAGAGATTTAACGGTTGTTATTGTATAAAACCAATATTTATACCAAAATTTTGGAAATATAATATGACATTCTTGCGATCCTCCTGAATACATTTTTCAAGTCTTGCCTGAAAATCGTTTAAAGTGATTTCCGAACAGCCATCACAGAGGCTAAGGACAATACAAAATTAAGCACTGAATTTTAGCAGGCGCTCATAACAGAAAAAACTGTAGAAAATAAATTTCTAATGTTAAGTCTTAATGTGATGTTAATGTGTTTGTCTTTAGAGAAAATCCATGTGGATGTAAAAGCCGAGTTGACCGTAACATTAGCAACCAAAACGTAAATATCGCACATCAAACAAACTCCGTAAGAAAATCTGTAACAAGGCATGAGATGTGGCTCGTTGCTTCCAGCCACTATGTACAGGTAATACAATTAATACATGTCAAAGGCAGCAAGCTTCAACATTGTAATCTTCACCAACATTGTGTGCTATCACGCTCGCGTAGATTATGAAAACAAAGATTTATTTGCATTGAAATTACATATAGTTGCTTAGCAAAACAAAAAGAAAAACATAATTTCAAACATTGACAGACTCCATCAGACTAATATATTTTATAGGAGGGGGAGGAGGATTTATAGTTGGAACATTATAATTGAAATGCTCAACAAACTAATCAACTGAATAAATGCCCTAGTCAAAAGATCACACTTAACAGTATTGTTTTAAATGTTGGAAAATTGTCCAGACCTTTTATAAGTAGAGGGAATTTATCAAAAACCTGACACCAACTTGCAACGGTGATTTATCAAAAACCGTTATTCTATGATGAGTAACTTGAAAGTTATCCCTCTTGTTTCATATAAGTTAGATGCATATTTCTGTTTTAAATTAAACTTTGATTTCACACAAAATTCATGAAAATCTCCATAATAATAGAGGCAAAACAAAGTCAGCAATTCAATCCCTTTGACATATTCACGACACAATTGTCTAAAATTAGCTTTAAAATTAATTCGAACAGATTTTTTCTGTAATCAAATCACTCTTTCAAATTTATAGTTAAGAGCATCCTCCTCAAAGTGTTATTTCAGATGATGAATGAAGGAAAATTAGCTCAAAATCTTAAGGACTTTTAAGTTAAGTTTTAAGGACTTCTAAGGAATGTGATATGGGATAAAAAACGCAACGCCTAAATTCCGAAAACAACTCATGGACAAGTTTTTAAAAACTGTCAGATTTAGTCGAGAGATGGGTTTAAATTGTCGCACCGAGTAAAGATCGTCAAACAATCATGTCAGATTCAATCTGTTGACATGATCACAAGAGTCGTAAAGCTGCAGTTTACAACATAAGCGCTTAGAACTGATTCATACATCACTACCTTCTAAGTGCCGGCACTTGACATTTCACGTCTATAAAACCCTTCATATTGCACGTCCTGGCTAGATCTTCAAAGTTGAAAGCTGCTAATGCATGTCAGATTCAATCTGTTGACATGATCACAAGAGTCGTAAAGCTGCAGTTTACAACATAAGCGCTTAGAACTGATTCATACATCACTAACGACCTTCTAAGTGCCGGCACTTGACACACTTTCACGTCTATAAAACCCTTCATATTGCACGTCCTGGCTACCTCTTCAAAGTTGAAAGCTGCTAATGCATGTCAATCTGTTGACATGTCGGTGTAAGTTGCAGTTACAACATAAGCGCTTAGAACTGATTTCATCACTAGACCTTCTAAGTGCCGGCCTTGACACTTTCACGTCTATAAAACCCTTGGCATATTGCACGTCCTGGCTACCTCTTCAAAGTTGAAAGCTGCTAATGTATGTCCGATGTCTTGGTGTTGATAACAATTGCGTTTTCATTTTGATACTTTTAGAATTTATGGCATCACAATTTGTAGTTTGATATTTGGAGAACTAATAATTTATGGGATATATATATATTTTTTGAAAATGTTGATAACAACGAGATGATACTGTCCAATTGTAACCGTGGCACTATTACGTTCATTTGGAAATATTTGTTCCTAGGCTATATCAACATGTGTAGAGAACAGGCTACTGAAAGAGGACATAAATTTTAAAATGCAAGCTTTAGCTGAGTGATACATCTTAACTTACTTAAATAGTAGAATTTCATGTCACCGTTTGTTTTGAAAAAAAAAAAAAAAACAAAACCCTGGACGAATCTGTTTTAAGTTTGAAAGTGTTCTACTATCCAAAACTGCCATTCAAATCAGAGCAAACGTGTTGACTGATGAAGTCTGGGTTTTCGCATTTTTTCTAACTAGTTCTTTGATTTAAAAAGCAACTAAGTCTTGGAGATTTCAATATTTTGAGAAAGAGAAACAGAGTTCGACATATTTTTTTTGAAAATGTACATCGACCTGTATGTTAAATTTAAAGGCTTAAATTGCTACAAAACTGACCTACTAACAGTATTTTTTACTAACAGATTACAATTAATTTAACCGAAATGACAGCTAAAATTGCCTTAACTAAACACAATGAATGAAAAGCCAACTTAGAAGCTTTCGAGTTAGAGTTTGTCGGGTGTCCCATAATCATCTTCCTACCCGAACCTAAGTAACAAACACTTTTTCACATATGGTTGTCGTACCCCACGTGATATGAAAAATTTACTCCTCACCCTTTAGAATTGTTGTTGCTGACAAGTGACATTGTGAGCAGACTTGAATACGTGGTGTAAGGATCGTTTGTTACTCTGTCTCAGCCATGAACTCAAGTCTGTAATCAGTGTCTAACTCAGAGACTGATTGCTTGATACAGAGGCTTGGTTCAGATTACCCATTGATTGTGTACTTAGCCTACTTGACATTGAAACTAAAGCTCGAGATGTATTTGCAAGACTATTATACAGGGTGAGCTTCAAAACCCACTCACCTTAGCTTTTGAAAAAGGAAAATTCTTGAAAACTCCTATGGGGAATGTTTTTATAGGGTCCTGGTGTTTGTTTTGACGTACTTTGTGTCACCCTTCCCCCACCCCAAAACCGGGAAGGGGGAGGCCCTCTTCAATTTTAAAATACGAAACCCCTTTGTGACACTTCAAAAGGAAGGTAACAACATAAATTCAACGACGCAAAGAAAACCTTTCTATCTTCGTTTGTTGACCAAGTTTTACCTATTTAATGATTACATACAATTTATTGTTATTGACAACTTTGTCTTCAAAATCCTTTGAGGGAAATGTCATAACCAAGTAACAAAAATCCCTTTGATGATTTTGAAGATATCTTTGTTAATAAAAATAAATTGTACGTCAAATGTGGCATTTGAAACCTGACAACTTGTAATATTATAACGGGTATAACAAGATAATTAAATAAGATAGGACAACCTACTTAGCGCCGTTGAATTTGTGTTGCAATTAACTTTAGAGGTGCCACAATGGGGAGGTTTGAATTTTAAAAGTTGGGCCTCCCCGATTTTATGGTGGGGGAGGGTGACGCAAAGTACGTCAAAAAACTTCAGGACCCTGTAAAAGCATTCCTGAAAAACCTTTTTAAACATTTGAGTCGATAAACAGCATTTAATGATTGCCTAACTTAGCCACGTGGACAAGGCTTTTAAAAAGTGATAGCGTTGTACATTTTGCTTAACAACGCCAGTGATGTAATCACTAATCATCCTGAATAATCAGATACAAAACACGTTGTGCAGAAACTTGACAACCTGACAAGTAGCAACTGTGCGTTGTCATGTTGGTAATGTCTGTTATTCGCCAACATGTCGTTCTAGTAAGCTGCAATACCAGTGATGTAATCAGTTCAAATATTTGACAACCTAACAAGCAGTATCTGTGCGTTGTAATTTCGGTAATAAAAAGAAAAACATAGTCGACGCTTAGCCACAAGTGCTACCGTGAATCCGAGCGAATTTACTGTAACGGGTGAAACTTTACACTGAAAAAGCCCTTTGATGGGGTCCTCGTTAGTTGGTTTTTATGCTGTAAAAACTGTATTTATGATTCGTTTTCAAGGAATCGGTTTAAATTTGAAAAATGGATTATGATTATGGTTTGAAGGCAACGAAATAAAAGCTAGTTAGTAGACTTGCTCTGTTTGTTTTTCATGTCTAATTTAAAACCTTTTTTATGCGGCCTTAAATTTACTGTAAATTATACTACATATCATGAAAGGAAAACATTTCAAATTTCAATCAAATCGGACAACTCATTCCACTGTTTTAGCGAAAAATTACTTTTGTACGACATGACTTGATGGGTTTTCATAATTTTTAGTATATTGATGTATAATGACAAAGTTCAACATTACTTCTACTGTCATCAAAATTGGACAAAATTTACTGTTTTTAGGTTATAAAACCCCTTGGCTGGTATAAAGTCCTCCCAAAAGGGAAGTTCCAGTAGTCTAATTCTGCTGTTTAACGAACTGGACCGAGATATCTACAAAACGAGCATTTGTACCAAATTTGGTGGAAATCGAGCAAAATGCGACCTGGAGATATGATACACATATGTATACATATGTATGTACAGTTTTGAAGAAATACACAAAACGTGTTCATGAGGGCAGGATTAGTGCTCATTTCATGGTCCTGAGCCTAGGTCTTACCATGCTGACGGCATGCATATATAATTTTTCCAAAGACATTTCGATAGTGAATAACTTATTGCTTGATCATTAAACTTATTATGCAATCGTCATAATTCAATGGTTAAGAACAAAACACGGAAGTGGAGCACTTTTTCACGTGCTTTTGACAAATGACAAACAACGATTCTTAAATCGAGCAAATTTTCTAGTTTCGAAAAAGTTACATGTTCAATGGTGTTTGTGTAAGTTGTAACAAACTCGAACTGTGTTTTAGAGGGAACTTTTGCAGAAAACAGCTGATAGTGGCAGACATGTTATATAGTTATATTTTTATTTAGTGTGTAAACAAAGAAAAGTATTTAAGTTTTCCTTGTTTTAAGATGTTTGTCAGAAGTATTCGACAAAAAAATTCGATCACAGGTTTTAAACATTTAATCATAAATTGATATTTGCAAAACAATCAAAAATTTCTTTTAACGTTGCTAGGAAACAATTGTATTGAAAAAAATACAGTTTCCAATAAAATCTTGTGGTGTAAGCTGCTACGTAAGTTTACCGATGCTGAAATACTTTACCAGAGTTGTGAGTTGTAGATTTTAAGTTGTTTGTTTAAACGGATTAGAGTATTTACTACGATACCTATCAAGAAATGTACTACATTTCTATTCTTAAAATACAACTTCTGTATTATTTTCTTTAGCATGAATACACTACGGGAACCATTTTTGTACAGGTTTAAACACTACCCAAGCTCTTTAGGGGAATGGCGTGTTTCAGAATGTGTCGTTCTGAAAGTAATTTATGTTAATTTCTTCTTGGAAATGTACAATGTGAATACATTTATTTGGTTTTTATTTGTGCATATCATTTGTGTAGCTATACAAACTACTTTTCCACATGTAATATCAACAAAACTTGATAGATGTGATATTAAAATCTTGCTTGGATTATTTAACAAATGTTTGGTAAATACAGAAACCAATCTACAACTACATTAGTTGAACACGAGCTGTTATTAGCTACTTTAAAACCTAAAGGTGTAACAAATGTATTGACTTGTAAAATTAAATACCTTGATTAAAGCTTCTATTCTGTAGCTCTTAAAGGCTGATGATTAAGGAATTTTAGATCTGCATGTTACTAAAATTATTTTAATAATTTAACTTCAAATTGATTTAAATGAATATCGTATTTGTATAAGTTGCCCAAAGATGCTAGCCTTGCTAGTGAAAGGCCTCGCAAGTTAAACACTTGAAAGCAATTGTCTTTTGCGTTTACGTTTTCTAATTTTAAAATTATTTAATCTAAAAGTGAAAACTAAGATCTTTGCATGACAACCCATTCTTCAAGTACTCAAGTAAGTAAAACTTCAATATAATACTAATTTAAAAACTGTTTCCATATAAATTATGACCTCAATGGGAGAAGTTTTGTTATGAAATCAACTATGGGAAAGGCTACTTCAAAGGCCTTTATCTTTATGAAAAGGGCATTTTTTTAAAACGTTTTAAAAATTGTACTACCAATTTACAAATTGTAGTTGTCAAATTGTCACTAAAAAAAGTGGAACGTTCCTTTTCATAAAGTCCTGCAGACCATGGAAAATCTAAACGCATACTGGTTAGCCTATGTGCCTTGAAACAAATGTGTCTAAAAAAAAACAAAATATCGCTGTAAATGGTCAAAAGTAGATTTCCAAACCTACAAACACTATTATTAAGCATCTACGATTATTATATGAAAATACGTATGTTTGTTTTGCTTGACTACATTAGTGTTGGAAGTCAACAGACATTTTCTATAATATAACTCTCACAAGAATATATTTATTTACATCTGTGAACAAGTTCAACATCTGACTTTTGTTTTTTATTATTGTAAAAGAAAATAATGTTTTCATGTAGAGAATTGTGCAATAAAAGTATTAGCCATTTGTTAAATCGTTTCAAGGCTTTTATTTAATCCTTTCACTTTAAATCTTGATATAAACCAGTTACAGCCTATAATCATTCAATTAATAGTTTTCAGTGGGATCAGCACTCTTTAATAGTCCTTAGTTGATTTCCCACATTACTGGCGACCGGTGACAGGATGATGAACTTGTAAAATCTAGGCTGTAGTTTTGAGTTTTTTAGGTATTCAAGATAAGTTATGGATCTATCCGCGTTGAAAAGTCAAGAGGAGTAATCCGGAGAATTTTCACTAGAACAAAGAATGAAATTGAAGCTCTAATTCAAGCAAGGACAGAAGCTTTGGACTTGATAAAATAACAGCATCGTTGGAAGTCTTGGATTCTCACCATCAAACCTTAGTAAATCAAGACACTTCAATCTATGAACCTCCTAGCTAATGAAGATATGAACGATGATGAAATAGACGAAGAAATGAATAGCCAAAAGGAATATGCTTTAGCCTACCAAATAAACTAAGAAAACTGTCGAAAGGCTGTTAGTAGATGAAGAAAGACAGTCTGTAAGCTATCAGGAGTCTGTAAAATCAAGTCAGGTAGGCCTAGGCTTAGCAATGTCAAACAGTTGTTCCTTCAAGCTTCCTCAGCTTAAGTTTAAAGAGTTTGGGCGAACTAAAAGATTGGCTACCTTCTGGTCCCAATTTTCTAAGATTGATAGTGACAGTTCGATAAGTCCTAATGATAAAATTCAGTACTTGGCTACAGTCCTAATTCGGTAGCTAGAGAAGAAGTGGCTATCCTACCACGGGAAATGTATACGGACGTAGTAAAAGCTCTGAAAAGCCGCTTTGGCCGTGACGACTTACTTACCGAATACATACGAGAACTGTTAAAGATTGTAGTATACCATGCTTCATCGACCAAAAGCTATCAGTGTCGGAGTTGCATGATAAATTACGATGTCACTTACGTAATCTTGAAACGTTAGGCGTATCTTCAGACACATGCGCACCTATTCTTTTACCATTAGTTTCATCATGTTTACCAGAAGATTTTTAAAACTGTGGGAAAGATCTAGCTCAAAATTGCTCAGGACCAAGGATGAGAAAATACATCGAAAGACTTGCTCGAAAATCTACTTGCTTTTCTAAAAGGGGAAATAGAGGGAGAACAGAAAGTTAAGCTAGCCATGTGGGGTTTGGACTTTCACAAACGGTTGGTAAAGATAAGGAAGGCCTAACAAACCGTCAATATCTTATACTAAGCAGAATGATGTTTCAACAGCCGCAGGTTTATTTACCTCAGTAAGTGAAAACCGACAAGTCAAGGGTGCATATTTTGTACTTTTTTCGCACAAAAGCCAAGTATAAAGCACAATCTATGCCGTTGTCTGAGAGAAAACTGTTGTTACTAAAAAGAGTGTGTTTCTGTTGTCTAAAACCTGGACACAATGCTAACAAATGTAAGACTAGACCTAAGTGTATTGTTTGTAAAAGGTCTCATTTTGTTATTATGTGTGATGAGATTAGTCAAGTTCAGAATAGGCCTAATGAAACCAATCTAAGGGCCTAAAGAGTTATCGGAATCTGAAAATGTCAGGGTTCAACCTAAACGAGATGAAGCCCTTGCTAATCTAAACTCATGTAACGTTTTGATGCAAACTTTGCGGGTAAATGTTACTGGACCTACTGGCGTGTACTGCGCTAGAGCTCTTTTACGCCCCAAAGATCTTACGTTTCCACCAACTTAGCAGCTAAGGTAGGCTACGAACCGACTGACCAAGAACAAATTCAACATTCTCTATTCGGTGGTAACAGCGGGTGTAATCAACCACAACTTGTATGTCCTTCGTCTGGCTTCGTTAGACAACAAGTACAGCTGTCACTTTGAAGTACTTGACCAGAAGAAGATTTGTGGCAACATATCACCTGTTCTTCGAGGACCATGGATCGACGAATTAGCTAGGCAGAACATCACTTTTAGTGATATCGACTCTTACGGACCCATAGACATATTGATTGGAGCTGATGTAGCTGGTAACTTATGGACAGGTGGACATAGGCCTCGATTGTAAATTAGTTGCAGTAGAAACAAAGTTAGGATGGACATTGATGGGAAAATTCCTAACCAACAACAAACCAACAAAGATAGGTCTACATCACTTCTAGTTACCACAATGTTGACGACAGCTAAAGTTAGTGATCTCTGGACGCTGGACTCCTTGGGTATATTGGATCCTTTCGAGAAGAACTCTAAAGAAGAATTAGAAGCTCAGACTCAAACCACTTTCTAGAGACAGTCAAGACTACGGAAGAAGGACGGTTCGAAGTTTGTCTCCCGTGGATCGATGCTCATCCTCCGCTTCCAGATAACTACGAGTTAGCTAAGAAGAGACTTACATCAACTGTGAAGAAATTGAAGAAAGAAGAACTTTACGACACATACCAAGGAGTATTTGACGGATGGTTAGAAGACAAGATAATAGAAGAGGTTCCTGTTGCAGAAATGAACCAACCGGCTCATTACGTTCCTCATCACTCCGTCTTGAAACCTGGAAGTACTACTCCTGTTCGTCCAGTGTTTGATGCCAGCGCTCATGATCACAAAAGTCCTTCATTAAATCAATGTTTGGAGAAAGGTCCTAATCTGCTCGAGAAGATTCCGTCAGTTATGGCTCGCTTTAGGATGAAGGCTGTAGGCAATAGCAGACATACGGAAAGCATTTTACAAATAGCTTTGAGCAAAGGTGATCGAGACTTTTACGATTCCTGTGGACATCAAAAGAAGGCGAACTGAAGGTTTTCAGGCACTGTCGAGTAGTTTTCGGTGTCTCTTCGAGTCCTTTTTTGTTGGAAGCTTCTATCAAACTACTTATGGAAGAAACGTTGTTGAAGTGTAAACAAGGCAAGTCAAACTGGCCTACTAATCTCGTTGAAACACTAGCTTCAAGTTTCTATGTGGACAATTGTGTTTGCAGCTTAGAAGATACTGAAAAGGCACAAGAATTTATTGAAGTAGCAACCGAAATAATGAAGGAGAGAAAATTTGATCTTCGAGGGTGGGAGCTGACTATACAAGACCAGAACTCAGCTCAGTTGTCTTCTCCTCTACAGTCAAATGTTCTAGGACTCCTATGGGATCGAGTATCAGACACGCTTGAAGTAAACCTTTCGAATCGAAGGAAAGATGGAAACGTACGCCTTGTACGACTTAGAACTCGGAATGGAGAACTCATGAGACCAGTTCAAAGAATATTTCCACTTGAATTGAAGTCTAATACTGAAGAGGACAAGATAGTAAAAGAACATCTGCGACAAGTCGACAGCGTAGAAGACCTGAAATTGGATGCGATTAAGGAAGATTCACCAAAATTGACCAGGCGAGGAAGAGAAATACGTATTCCAAGCAAATACCAAGATTAATGATTTTTTCTTAAAATTTTAATGTTATTATGAAGTTCATTTCACTTTGATGTTTATGTTCCATGAACTTGGTGGGAGGATGTTGGAAGTCAACAGACATTTTCTATAATATAACTCTCACAAGAATATATTTATTTACATCTGTGAACAAGTTCAACATCTGACTTTTGTTTGTTTTATTATTGTAAAGAAAATAATGAAAGTTTTATGTAGAGAATTGTGCAATAAAAGTATTAGCCATTTGTTAAATCGTTTCAAGGCTTTTATTTAATCCTTTCACTTTAAATCTTGATATAAACCAGTTACAGCCTATACAATCATTCAATTAATAGTTTTCAGTGGGATCAGCACTCTTTTATAGTCCTTAGTTGATTTCCCACATTAGGTTGGTTGTTTTCTATATGTTGCAGGTGTACACGAGTGGACGTATGATTAGGGATAGGCTTAAATAAAAGTACGGTGTTTTATAAATTGGTGTTTGGGGTAATAAGTGTGTCCCTTAAGGACAACACAAATTTTTATTCCTCAATTCTACAGCTTTCAATTAGGCCCACCGAAGTGCTCCGGTACGCTAGAGCGCTAGTTGAAAGAGCACTTTAAATTTGCATTCAGTATTTGTCTGTAGTAAGTAGTCCGGTAGTGATGTTCGGTAGTGATAGTCGGTAGTGATAGTTCGGTAGTAGTCCGTAGTGATAGTTCGCGGCGTTTGTTTGGCTTTTCACAGGGCAGATTGTTAAAAGATTATGACAGTAGACACAGTCGCAACTCGTGCCCTTCACTTAGTCCAACCGGGACTTAAGGAGGCGACAGTAGCTCCCCTAGGCCACGGTGCGCTCTGAGCTGTTTGAGGCCAAAATTATATGTCTACACTGGACAAAAACTTCGTCTCGGCCGAGTAAAACTCAATAAAACACAATTGCTAACATAAGTCTCCTCAAAGGAGCCAAGTTGTAGTTTGTGTGTTTCGCCTGTCCATTGGATTTTAAAGAAGAAACTGTAGCATTGTTGTATTGTAGATCCACTTGAACTTTAGGAATAAAAAGCCCTATTCAATATTTAAGTATAATAGCTTACCCGTGTTTTAAGGCAATGTAAACCTAACACCGATTGCCTGCACTTGGTTGGTTACCTATTATTTGCCAAAGTGGTATCCAGGGCTTACCCGGTTGGTTCTTGGTATTACTTTAACCCAAAATGTAAGTAAATTCGGAAACTTGTTTAGTTCATCGACACAAAGTCGATACCCAGTTTCAGTTCGTACACATATTATGGAAAGAGGAATTTATGTACATTAGGTGAGTCTACGTTTTGACTCGCTGTCCGTTTGCTGTGTCGTTCCGCATTCAGACAGCGTACGAGCCGCAACTGTTAGGTTAAGGTGTAGGGCTAGTGTTAAGCTAGTTAAGTGAAACATTGCATTTTCAGATTCCCTTGCTCCTGTGGATTAAAAGATTCAACTACCATTTATTACATAGATTCTTCGGTCTTCCGTCCATTAGTTGAATATTTAATTTAAGTCATTAGAATAAAATAAAAGTATTTCGTGTTTTTCTTCGAAATTTGCGATTTGAAATCAGGTTTACAAATAGAATAGTTAGGCCAGCCAAACTCTAAATCCTTAAATACAAAGTCTTGACCGAGACTGAGCTGGAACCTTAAGCCTATGCTTATGCTTATTCACTCCTTGCCGCAGTCCTTGGTTTCTGCCCTGAAGGTTTACAGGACTCGTTTGGATAAAACCTAGGTAAATGGTTATGAAAATTGTTTTAATATTTTAATTTTATTCAACAGAGGTTAAATTAATTGAATTTTCACCCTAGCACATAGCCTAGTTTTGATCTATAGACATATGTTACAAGTTTTCATGTCAGCGATTTCTTTTACAGAACACATCATGCCTGGTGACGACACCCCTTGGTACTGAAGCATAGAACTTGAGCATAAGTCATAATACAGGATACTGACGAGACACTAATAGCAACTGAGTGGATCCCTTTATACATAAATCGTGAGTATACACGCTACAAATTATAAGTTTTAAATTTTGAAGCCATTGGAGGATGGGTTGTCTTGCAAAGTCTTTCTAAGATAAATCTAAGAAAAGAGCTAACGATCATGAAGATTTAAAATTCATATTTGATTGGACACTTTTTATAGGAAAGCAAGTTTAATAGCAATAGCATAGTGGACCTGTCGTAAGGCGTTGCTTTTAAACCAACGATCATTTTAACTGGTAATAAATAGACTATGCCGCGCAAAGAATTAAAATTAAATTACTTTAAGGGTGTGAAGGTAAACCAGGCCGACACGCAGCAAAGCGCTAAAACGCCGCTTACATAAGAGAATCGACTTCCGTTGCAATTTTTGTTACTCTTAATCGTTCCGTTAACAGCCTCGCTTCGGCCTACGGCCTCAGACCTGCGTGGTCCATATTCGCTACCGTACGCTAGCAGCCTTGCTTCGGCCTTTGGCCTTAAAATTACACGTTCTCTTACTGCGTGTTTATTACATATCGTGAAGGGAAAACGCATTTAAAATTTTATTGAAATCGGACTATTATAACAGTGTCATGGCGAAAAATAACTTTTTTGCCGCAATTTTGAAACGACTTGACAGATTTTCATAATTTTGTGTACGTTGATGGACACTATTAAAATTCATGTTTATTTCAACTCTCAGCAACACGAAAGAAATGTACTACTAAAAGTAGTAAATTATCATCTGAATGACTATTAGATGATGACTATTAAATGACTATTAAAACCACTTTTTCTTTTACTAAAACTCTCTTCCAAAAGGGTACTTCCGGTAGCTCGATTTTGCTGGCTAACGAACCTTACCGAGATATTTACAAAAGGAACATTTGTACCAAGTTTGGTAAAAATCAAACAAAAACTGCGACCTGTAGAGAGTACACACATAAAGTGTGAAAAATACGCTCAAAACGTGTTTTGGGGGTCAGGATCATTTCATGGTCCCGGGACTGGGCCTTACCATGGGTACGGCATGAGTATCTCATTTTTGCAAAGGAAATTCGATAAAAAAGATCACGTTCATTATGTTGTTTGTGTCGATGGCAGTTCTGAATTACAGTAGACGTGACACTTGAAGACGTGTGAACAATGTTGTACAGAATTGTAGGACCCAGTTGTGTGGTAGATGCCCAGAGAGCATGTAGATGTATATTGTGATGATGTGGACCCGCAAACACTTCCCTACATTTCCCGAGGGTGATACGTCCGAATATTCTCAACAAACCAACCTTTCTAGCTTTCTTCGCACATATAGAAATAACAAAACCAACAGAATTCTTATTATGTTGTCTGTTTTATTAATTAGATGAGTGTATTTAATGCTTAGATCAAGATAGTTGGTTTATATTAAAACATCGGAAAATAAAATTTGTGTCGAAAAATAAACAATAGTTGTGTGCATTAAAAAGAGTTTCATTGTTGAAAATCCAGTTTTTTTGTTAAATATAAAAATGGTTAGGTACTGACGTTTTAATTCCAAAACTTGCCCACGACCAGTACGTATAATGGAAGTACGTTGTACATCCTCAAGTAAAATACAAGTTAATAAAATGACTTAATTAACTTATAAGGTGACTTTGTACGATTTTTCAAACGCTGAACTAGTATAAATGGAAGGAATATGTGTTTTCCTTTGCCTGTCATAGATCATTTATGTTTTTAAGTTTCTATGGGTTTTGTTTGGTTTCCGTATAAATGGAAGGAATCCAGCCTTTTCTTTTGAGACAAATGTGTTCTTATACTATTTTGAAGAACAACACCCTTTTGCCTGTCGTCTTGAGCTAAAATAATGAACATTTATGTTTTTAAGTTTCTAAGGGAACAACACTCATTTTGTTTGGTTTCTGTAAAAAATGTATGACAGATTTTGCAATGATGAAAAGGCACTGATGAACTAAAAAAATGTATGTTGAAACTTTGTCGTGATTAAAGGATCTACATTGGATCGTAAAATGTTAGGGCTTTTTATCGACCTTTTCTGTTTTGACGGCATTGTTTCTTGAGCAGATTTTGCTTTAGAACGAGTTCTCTATACTATTGCTAGTGAAGAACAACACCCGATCGTGGTTAAAGGCATCCTGATTCATGTGTAAAGCGTAGTACTGTAAAATGTAAAATATTTGAAACGTACTTCTTTACAAAGTACATTATAGTTGCCCCTCTCTGCTCGGGCTGTACAATCTCATCCATCGTCCTTGAACTCATGTAAATAAGTAAAATGTACTGATAAAATAGTAAGTGTGTACGCAACTGTACTAGTTGCTTTCACTGGAAAGGGTGCGTGCTTTTAGCCGAGTTTGATGCAGCACACTCTTCAACATCAAAGGGCGGATATAAGCACACGGGTTCTGGGTAGAGCTCTTTGTCAGAAACATGTGTTACATCTGTGAACTGTGCATATGTTTATACAGAACCCAACGATATCATACCTATCTACATGCAGAACTGAAGGCTTTCATCGAGTCATGTACGCATAAATAGTTAATTACTTCATGCTTCCAGAGAAAAGCTCACCACATTTTAGTTCATTAGTTTAACTGAAACATCGTTTGCAAATTTTCCCATTTTAAATTTTTTTCCCATTTAAACGCCGCTCGGGTTCTATTCGGCCCCCTCTTGAGTGTTGCCAAACAAGTGAATACCAACAACCTAAATCACCTTTTGAGATACCGACCACTCTCATGAGGTTATTTTAAGGCAAATATGTGGTGAAGGATGAGTGTGATGAGTGGTAGTAATGAGTTATGAGGTGTAGTCTTGTTACAAACTAAGGCCGACTCTTTCTTAGAATGGGTCATTAATAAAAAGCCCAATGACCAATGGAAATACAAGGACCAACGGCTTAACGTGACTTCCGAACCACACAGGTGATGGTCTGTTATGTCTAAACGATCGTGGGAGTTGATGCGGGTATCATCAGATGATCACTGATACTATCTGAGCCGCTTTAGACCTATATCATCCTCAAAACCTGACCTCCATGAAGCTGGATTACAGGACCACGCCACGAGTCCCAGTCATGGAAGACATGGAAGACATTATTGTAAGATTGATGGATTCAAACATACAAGAACCTTATCACAGCTTTTAATGTCAAAACAAGAAAACTACTTCAATGCTATGCACTGTCAGGGGTTCTTCTTACTAATAATAACATTGATTTAAAAAGTAATGTACACACTTCATATCTAAAATGTCCAAATCAAAGCTAATATACAAGTTTTACAACGCAGAAGCTAAATCAGTGCTAAAAGCTTAGAATCAAATCTGAACGACTCTAAGTGGGAAAAAATCTTTTAATATAAATACTACGTTTTCAAAGTCTACTCTTGGGTCGTTAACCGGAAATAAAAGTACATGATCTCGGTGTTTTAGTATATACAGTTTCACCAACTAAACTATATAGGGTAGTTATGTGCAATGTTTTACTGAAAGGAGACAAACAGCACTCTGAATGGCACAAAAGCGGAGTTGGCGAAGTAAAGTAGCCATTTGTCTCTGAGCTGTTAGCCATTCCGCAGTCGGAATCGACCAAGTACGTGCTTCATGTGAACTGGGTGACAAGCTGGGCGTGAAAGTAAAGTTTGTTTGTTCAAAGAGATAGTAATATATGATTGTATTGCATAAATATGAGAACATGATCTGTTAATTTAATTCCTTTAATTTATTCCATTTAATGTATTTACTTTTGCGTCTATACAAATCCAGGTTTCATCAAGACTGGCATCAATCGTTCGAATGTTCCCTTTATTTTGAGAAAAAATTAAAATGCAACTTTGACACCGTACATGTGTCAAAAACAAATATCTTTTATTCCATAACGCAACTGAAATAGCGTCTATGGTGATTTCGCATTTTGTGTACGGAGGTGTCAAGTTTTCCAATATGATCCCGATTTCCGGTTAAAGGTAACCTAAAAGGTAAAGGTAAAGTTTGTCTTAAATAAATAAATTCTTTATTGCGTAGACATTTATAACATTGTATGGCAGTCGTCCTTATCCTAACATTCACACACATCGAGTTCCACATTCAAACATACAGGTTCTGTAACATTCACTCAACATTCACACATATAACTCAAGATCCAATTAAGTTGAGGTTTAATTTTACCAGATATCTAAAAACTCCCGAACCGAGTAAAAGAAATTTTGCACAAGGAAGCGTTTAATCGAATTTTGAATTGGCAAATGTTATTGATACGTTTTATGTCATCGGGGAGATAATTAATCAACCTAACACCAACCTGTTCCGGCAGATGGTGAGTTAAATTTAATCGAGGTTGTTGGATTCTATATTTGTCCCTCCCTCTTGTTTCATATTGGTGAACATTTCTTCCCTGTACCAAGTCACATTTAGATTTGCAATAAATTATTACCTCGTAGATATATAGGCAAGGTAGAGTCAGTAACCCAAGCTCCCAAAAAGCAGGTTTACATGACTCTATAGATTTTAGTTTTTTAATAATCAGAATTGCTTTCTTTTGGAGAATAAATGAAGTCTAATGTTTGAACACTTTCCCAAAGTCGTGTTTAACGAGGCGAAGTTAGGACTACAAAGTCCTCTCTACCACTCAACCTCGACCTTTACCTAACGTCACCGTATAGTCACATTACAAATTGTAAGTGGTGACTGCGGAGATCGAGCCCGCGCCACGGATCCACATAGCAAAAGAATAAGAAAATGAGCTAGCATAATTAATTAACTTAATTCATGATTTTTCTGGACTCCAGGTTGCTGAAGCTCATTTAATTAATAGGTAAGTTACCACGTTTCAACCCAGCAACGTATAAGATTACTACGACGGACTTTTAAAGGTAGTTTACCTATTAATCTATTAATTTAACTTAAGTTGGGCAGATAACCGCAACCAAAAACACCAAAGCAGTAAGCTGAAAAAGCTAAATCTAGAAGAAAAACAACCTCGTACATACACAAAACTACTACATACTATATAAATACAAAAACGATGAAAATTTCTGGAACAATATTTCAAACTCGGAAATTTTTCCACTGTCAACAACAGTTGTCAATTAGACGATTTATGAGAGAATATTCCAGTAACATCAAAATAACGTTGTCACGAATTAAATGGATTTAAGCTGTAGAAGTGCCGTATAAAGCTATTGATGTGTATAAATGATCAAACTTAAACTTTGCATTTTATTGATTCGCAATGATCATAACATTTACACAAGCGTTTTGATGTTTGATTATCAACATTTACACTTAATCAGTACTTTGCACGACTAGAAATCACAGCTCAGAGAAACATTTTCTGCTTGATACTTCTCAAGTTTAAACAAACTTTATCAATTTCTATATTGAGTTTCATTTCCAAGTTTAGGTGAGAAACTTGGCTACATCTTGAAACTGCCTTGGGACGTTCTTACGCTGAGTTCTGTTTCACAAACTTGGTTCCACATTTCAGATTCCGTACGTACTAATCCGTCTCAACGTAGAACATGCTAAAGACCACTTACTCTGTAAGTTAAAATTTAAAAAGTTAGAAAAAAAGTGATGCAATGATGCTGGTAATGCACCGTACCAGAGAGCGTTTTGCTGAAATTTTGCTTACAGGGTACTGGGGAAACCCATACGGGAGGCTTTTTACCGAGTGCGAACCGCGACTGCACAAGTGCCGTGGAATGTGTAAATAGCTGTAATTAAATGACATAGTTTTAATAGTGTAAGTAGTGACTTAGTTTACCTACAGATGATGCAGCACAAGCGCCGATGGGGGGGGGGAGATTCCCCTTAAAAATGGATTTGAATTTTTAGGGGGGATCTCTCCCCATCAAAGGGTAATTTACGGTAGACTGCTAGTTAACGAACAAACAGTTAACCTAAAGGTTTTCAATAGGAACATTAGTACCTATCTTTGTGAGAATCGGACAACATGCAGTCTGTAACACACACACACATAAACAAATATTTATTATAACTCGTCATATATGAAGTTTTGCGGTTCAATTTAGAAGATGTTGTTGAGCTCAAAACTCCAAAATTCGTTACTAAACTTCAAAAACCGTCGTTACTTTGACTGGGACTCGTGGCGTGGTCCTGTAATCCAGCTTCATGGAGGTCAGGTTTTGAGGATGATATGGGTCTAAAGCGGCTCAGATGGTCTCAGTGATCATCTGATGATACCCGCACCAACACCCATCATCGTTTAGACATATCAGACCATCACCTGCGTGGTTCGGAAGTCACGTTAAGCCGTTGGTCCTTGTATTTCCATTGGTCATTGGGAACCATGATGGGAACCATATTAATTAATGAACCATTCTAAGGAAGAGTCGGCAACAACACTACTGAGTTTGTAACAAGACTACACCTCATAACTCATTACTACCACTCATCACCACATATTTGCCTTAAAATACCCTCATGAGAGTGGTCGGCATCTCAAATAGTGATTTAGTTCTACTACGTTTCGTTTCGTTTTAGCTATTTATCACGTAAATGTATTACACATAATAAAATTGTAATTGCAATTCACCTTCCATTTCACCAATTCTGTATCATATCCATTTTCATAAAAAGTCAACACAAAACATTATTTGTACACTGACTTAATAAATTGTTAATTGTTTATTAGTTGTTTAGATACCATCATAGGTTCTTGCATTCCCTTTTTCTAATAATATGGTTAACTAAATAACGCGATTAATTAATGTTAGCTAAGGATGAAACTAGGTGAGTTCTAGAATGTTTAAAGGAAGGTTCTTGTTCGGCGTTCACACTTTTACATAACTGTTCACGATGGCCACTCCTCGTGGTTCGGAAGTCACGTAAAACCGTTGGTCCATTTCATTGGTCGTTGGGCTATTAGTTAATGACCCAATACGGGGAACAGTCGGCCCTAGTTTGTAACAAAACTACAGCTCATCGTCCATCAAAACACTCAAGACACTCACCCTTCATCCCATATTCACCTTAAATACCCTCTAAGAGTCGTCGGTGTCTCAAATCAAAGAAGTACTTAAATTTCGTATTTACAACGAATATTGCCAACGTGTCTAGCCTTTCAGCATAACTTACTTGATATTACACATTGTTTCCATGTAATCAAGCACAAGCGAGAACTCGGCTGTTTGTAAGCCAAGGCAAGTGCGTCTTGATTACACTGTAATATACAGTACATTACATAGTTACTGCAGTTTACAACTCTGCTATCTTCAACGTTAGAGCTTCACTCTGGACTTTATAGGTTATATTTACCTTAGTATCATAAAGAACTTAGATTTACACATAGTTATATTGACATAGTGACGGCATATTGCGGAAACATCGTAATTATATTGACATAGACGGCTTAGAAAGCCTCTCAGAGGTATTTAAATACTTTCTGTTAATATATTTCAATAGATAGTTCACGGTACAGTTTCAGGAGGTTTTTCTTAGGTCTTTAATTAATAACTTTTAAATATAAACATACTCAACGTGTACCACAAGCGCTACCGTGAATTCTAGCTTTTCCGGAACGATAGTTCACACTGGAACTGCCTTTGCTGATGATCGGGGGGGGGGCGGTTGGCGTGCCCATCTAAAAGGAAAAACTAGTTTCCGCCGCCATCTTGGTCTAGCTGAACAGATTTTGTTTTGGTACACATATTTGTTACGCCAACGCTAATGATTATATTGAGTTTCATTGAAATCAGTTTATAAATACATTTTGTATAGTATAAACCCCATTCTAGGACCCCCATTACAAGTCACAAACTTACTTATTAGTACTTACAGTGTTAGTATTTACAACTTAGTATTTAATTGTAACCACGAAATCTGTAGAGTAGTTTCACAATCACACATACTGTATCTAGATTTTGCATTTTACTCAGAAAGTGTGGGGAAGTTTAAAAAGCTCTGGTTCTCCGACCCTTCGTTATCTTCGACGATACAAAATTAATTACATTATTATACAAACAATTTTATGTGAAAATTAGAAAAACACAAAGAATTAACAATGACGTAAATATTGTTCTAGTTTTAAATATTTTAAATCCAGTGCGTGTGTTAGAACCTATATGCATGCCGATATACCGCAATATGGCCCAGTCGAATATACTCTTACAAACCGAATAGACTTGGTGAGTAGGCTAATAAAAGAGAACCCCTCTGAAGTAGTTCATAAATATTTATTAAGCAGCTGTGACCACACTTGCTCTATCGTCACGTTTCAATACAGTGCGCAGTAGCCTTAGGCATTTATGAACAGTATGAGTTTGTCCACTTCAGAATAATTTTACAAATATACGGAGCTATCCTTTTAATAATGTATTTCTTTAAATATGTTAATAACTATAAAAGCTACAGTTTTGTGAATCGTACGAGTACGAGTATAATAATAAATCTTTATTTTGTCAAATATACAATACATAATGTACAATATATAAGTATTCATAATATTGAAAAAAAGAAAACACATTCAATACTCAATACTTTTACATAACCAACTATTCTATACTTAAGTAAAAGGTAACAATTAAAATCAAAATTATCATTCTAACTAAAATATCGATGCAGAATACTGTATTAAGACAAAGTAAATAGGGATCTCCTAGGTAATATCCTATATTGGGATCGCCATCACTACAAAGAAAAATACACTTAAATCACGAGCAGCATCTCGCAGCATTGACTAATAATTAACAAAAACTTTCTTAAATGAAAATTAGGAGTCTGTTTAATTTTATCCGTGACAACCAATAAATAATAAGTACTTCCACATTCTACTCCGTGTGATTCACACAAAATCAAGTTGTCTTTTACTCTTTTAAAATGTCAATTCATCAGATGTTAGACATTTAAAACAACACATTGAATAGGAAGTACAGGTAGTAAAATGCAGCATTGACATTTATCTGAAAGTAAGGGGTAAAGTTTCTGAGTATATTAAGGTCAAACTTAGTTCTTTGTTTTCTTTTTTTCAATGAACGAAAGGACACGACGTTTTGGGATTTGGAATCTGATTCCGTCTTCAGGTGAAGAGTGGCCTAAAAAATATTACAAAACTTTAGGAAATGAACTAGCCTAAAAGTATAATTTAATGTTTGTATGGGTTGTATGTAATTTAGGATTAGTTTAGTATTTTGATAAACGAAAAATTGAAAAGACATACTATCGACCCATTTTGAAAATGAAAATGGCCAGGAAGGGTTCTAAGGTGTTTACTATATACTCTTTTATTAAACATACAAAAAACGAAGCAACGCTCCGTGGTTGATACTCAAAGTTATAACACGAGATCCACAAAGTCATAATTCATCTAGCTTGAGAATATATTTCATGAATTAAGATCGCATTGTTCCGTAACAATGGAGTGTTAACAATGTAAAACAGCTGATAAACACGTGCAGGTCTCATAACTACAACAGCTGTATTGTGAGGTTGTGATATTGATAGGGAATCAGCTGGTCGCTCACAGCTGCCCAATAAATATTTATGAACCACTTCAGAGCGATTCTCTTTTATTAATCCACTCACCAAGTCTATTTGGTTAGCTGACAAAATACTTTTCGTTTACGTATACTTTGATATTGGTTTATTTATTTTAGGCTAAAGTATATTTATTTTGTTGCGCGACCTGTTCTGTGGCTATCTTCCTCCCAAAATAAACTTTTGTACGTTAAAAGTTTTGTTACCGTACTTCCAAACCCATTTGTTAGACCAATATAAATAACTTGCCAGAAAACTGTTTTATACCACTTGCATGAAAAGATGCTATTTTATTAAGTATTTCTAGCTACGTGAACATTTGATTGTGAGTATAATAGTCTATGCAGTGGGAGACTTAATTTACATTAATGTTAAAATTTAAGTAGTAGTAGTATTTAATAATTATTTATATTGTTATTGTATTCAACATATACTTGGTAATGGTCATGTGAGTTAAAATGATGTCAGAGTACTTCTATGTTGTATTCTTATAACTTTACAAGTAACCCTTCATAGTGAATCTAACTTTTCAAATGATCTTTAGCTCATTATATTGATAGCATCACCACATACACCTAAGATTCAATTTCTATCTCAATTTACAAATCAAATACCAAACCATTGGGGATATATCTACATTATTCTAAAGTGAATTTGAATGCAAAGCTTTTTGTCCGAACCTGTACTTGAGTTCGAACCCTCACTTGCCGGGCGAGTGTGTTATCATTGAACTTTCCCATTTTGCTGTCATACTTTGATTTGTATTTAATAACATTGCTTTTGCTAAAAATGCGAGGGTAAATTTAGGGCCTATCAGGTATCATCCTCGTATATAAGTTACATCAGAAAACTTACATAGCCAGTTATAGATAAAACTAAAACAATGTTGAACTCACAACGTAGTACGAGTAAATGGGTGAAAAATTAAAAGAGTGACGCAAATATAAACAACTATAGTTTTTCTCACCTCACTTTATTGATGAACGTAATTATCTTGTAAATTATAAAATATCAGTTGAAAGCGTTCAAGGTGAATTTATTATTTCGTAAATGAACCTTTATTGTTTGCAAAGATAGTTATGGCATTATAATTATGTTTATAATGTAAGTTTTGAGTACAATATTATCGTGTTTATAGACAATAATCCATGTTATGGTAAGTGTAATTATAAAAGAAGATTATAAAAGTGATCAGAGAAACAGAGTAAAATAATAACTTGAGGAGATTAACACTTGTAGAAAAGTTCATCACTTTGTAATATTCCCAAACCCATTCCTGTAATTTGCAGGACAAATTAACTGCCTCTCTTGAAAGAGAAGCAACTTGTTAAAGTGTATTATTAGTCAGTCATTCCTTGCCTTTGTCGCTCGTAATTAAAGCAGTAATCAAAGGTAATGAAAGAAATATTACTTATAAATTGTAAAAGCACCACAGTATTTGAGTTGAAGTGATGAAAAGTGTATTTATTCGTTTATTTAACTGATTGTAAAATATGGTATAAAACTTTATAGGTAGGTTTCAAACGAAACAAGCCTTAATAATAACATCTAAGCTTCTAGCCCTCTATTTAGGTTTTAAAACTATTATCTACCATCTAAAACAAAAACAGTACAATATTGCTCAAATGTAATATCTTATTTGATAAAGTATTAAATCCTGAACAACAATACCTGCACGAGTTACTAAGAGGACAAAAGAAAGGTAGTGTTGTTTAATAAACTATTGTTGAGCAAAACTTAATAACAAATCGTATGAACTGCAACAAAGCCTTTTGTCAGGGAATTCTTATAAAGTAAGAAATGTACCTTGGCAGTAAATAGAGGAAATAAGTAAAATGTTAGCTGGTTTACAATTGTGTAAGTGTAAAATATTCGTTTGGCACGTTTGCTGTATTGACTAAGTATTTTATACGATTAAAAACAAAATCATATGTGTGCTCCATTGTCATATTTTATTGTTATTGCCGTTGCATTATGTTTTAGCTAGCTTTTATACAGGGTGTCCCATAAGTAAAGTGCCAAATTCTGGGAAAAGGTTATATGGGTCAAAATGAAGAGAAAATCAAGAACAATAATTTTTTCAAAACGCTTAGTTAACTAGATATTTGCTATTTTATATTTTTCACTAATTATTTATTATCTCCCACACAATGTATCGGATTTGACTCAAACCTGACATAAATTTGTATCTAAGTAAGACCATTTAGGGGAAAAATTACCAGCATGATCTAAATTATCATTTAAAACGGTGGCTATTTCATGGTATTTTAGGGCATTTTTGGCGTTACACCTTGAATAGTGAATAAACGGTGAGTTTTACGATAAAATGTAAGGAATACCGTTTTGTAGCAAATCTTATAACCTATCGATTGACTTGAAGGTAAAACAATCGATAAAAAATCAACAAAGTTATAGTGGAAACTGTGGCAAACATCAAGATAATTTTAAGGCAAAATGGAATTAGTTGTCAATTAGGTAAAATTACATTACAACTCACCGTTTATTCGCTATTTAAGTTGTAACACCAAATATTACCTAAAAATACCATGAAATAGCCACCGTTTTAAAATGATAAGTTACATCATGCTGGTAAGTTTTTCCCTAAATGGTCTTACAAAGGTACAAATGTATGCTAAGTTCGACAAACCCAATAAGTAGTGGGGAAGATGATAAATAATTAGTGACAAATATAAAATGGCAAATATCTGGTGAACTAAGAGATTTTGGAAAAAATGTTTATTTGTTAATTTTTTTACCCATAACCTTTCCCAGAGTGGCACAACTCGGTGGATATATTCTTTTATTTCATACATTGTTTGCTATCAATGTCGAACTATTACTGATAGCTTATCTGAAAATTACCATAGTCCCTATTTTAAATTCAAATCGCGTTTGAAACACAGACACCCTTGGGCAAAGTACCGTAAAACCAAATTCAGAAAGGGCACTTAGGATTCTAAAAACTGTCTACAGTATTAAATGTAGCTATGATAGGGAATATGTATGAAAGACGAAAACATCTTAAAAGCAAGTCAGAGTCAAAGAAAATACGCAGAGAGTGTTTAACAGAGAAGTCCAAAACTGCTCAGCATTGTTGGTCTGAAAACCACCCATGAACTGAAATGAGGTTCAGAAAATACTTCGAGAACCCCTTCTTTGTTAACGTTTTCACTGCGATCCATATGTTGAACCATGGACATTACACTTGTGATAATGTAAATTGCAAAGTGCCTATAAGCACCCGACCCTGTGAAAGTGTCAAGGTGAATCAAGGTGTCATGGTATGAAAATTATATTCTTAGACAGTGTTACGCATTGTTTTGCAAAGAATATATTGATTGTTTGAACATCTTACAGAACTTCAGAGTTAAAAATACCATTATGGATGAATGTTTTGGGATCTGCAATTTGATCCCATCTTTGGTGAAATGTAACCTCAAACATAACGCAAAACATTACAAAATGAGCTAGTCTAAAATAATCAGCGTAAGCAGACCAGTCAAACACCAACTAACTTGTATGTGTGTGCTTTCCTTCATTGTCGTTTTACAAACAAAAGTCAGAAAAAGGAAAATATATATTTTAAAAAAGGGGCTAGCTTATTTTTTAATGATTTGTGTTGTTTTAATTTACTCTTCACTTGAAGACAGGATCACATAACGAATCCATAACAGTCGTGTCTTTCTACTGATGATAAAAAAATCCGCAACGATATTTCAAATTGAGAAATTCTCCAATCGTCAAAAACAATCCTCAAACAAAGGATCTTACTTTATCGTGAATATCTGTTTTTGCTCTTCAAAGATCTTTTAAGCTAAGTACCAATGTGAAATTAATTGTACTTGTATGTGCTTTTGTGTAAAATGTGCAAACAAAAGGCTTGTGGTCTATCATTTTACTAACGTTCGAATAAAGACATTATCTCTGAGAGAGTGAAACAAAGACTAAAGCGTAATTTGATTACTGACAAATTGCCTAAAAGAACCTTTGTTGTCAAAAGAACTCAGAGTAAGCAAACCGTCTTTTTTAACGAAAACATTAAACCTTTCTGTTATACTTTTATTTGACCAATAAAAGTAAGTGTTACAAAACTTCAAAGATGATGTACATAGTTGCCACGAGTGCTACACTGAAAATATATTAAGTATTCTTCACATTTACTACAGAAATCAAATTGTCGATCAGTAATGTTAAAATAAACTTTTTTCAACACCAATCTTTTAATGACGTTTTAAAATGACACGTGCTTGAGTAAGAGAACGCAGTGCATGAACTGTTTAGAAGCTGTGTCTGTCAACGCACACAGACAGATTCAAAGCTCGCTTGTTTGTCCACGAGTAATCCTTGTGCAGCTAATTAGACTCATTGTCAATTACCCGTCAAGGCTTAACGAGCTACGAGGCAGATTCACAACACAACTAGGATCCCTAACGTACACTTCTGGATATGTTTAGAAGCTGTGTCTGTCAACGCACACAGACAGATTCAAAGCTCGCTTGTTTGTCCACGAGTAATCCTTGTGCAGCTAATTAGACTCATTGTCAATTACCGGGCTTAACGAGCTACGAGGCAGATTCACAACACAACTAGGATCCTGCATGTTCTGTAACGTACACTTCTGGATATGTTTAGAAGCTGTGTCTGTCAACGCACACAGACAGATTCAAAGCTCGCTTGTTTGTCCACGAGTAATCCTTGTGCAGCTAATTAGACTCATTGTCAATTACCCGGGCTTAACGAGCTACGAGGCAGATTCACAACACAACTAGAAGCCTGCATGTTCTGTAACGTACACTTCTGTATATGTTTAGAAGCTGTGTCTGTCAACACACAGACAGATTCAAAGCTCGCTTGTTTGTCCACGAGTAATCCTTGTGCAGCTAATTAGACTCATTGTCAATTACCCGGGCTTAACGAGCTACGAGGCAGATTCACAACACAACTAGGATGCCTGTTCTGTAACGTACACTTCTGGATATGTTTAGAAGCTGTGTCTGTCAACGCACACAGACAGATTCAAAGCTCGCTTGTTTGTCCACGAGTAATCCTTGTGCAGCTAATTAGACTCATTGTCAATTACCCGGGCTTAACGAGCTACGAGGCAGATTCACAACACAACTAGGATCCTGCATGTTTTGTAACGTACACTTCTGTATATGTTTAGAAGCTGTGTCTGTCAACGCACACAGACAGATTCAAAGCTCGCTTGTTTGTCCACGAGTAATCCTTGTGCAGCTAATTAGACTCATTGTCAATTACCCGGGCTTAACGAGCTACGAGGCAGATTCACAACACAACTAGGATCCTGCATGTTCTGTAACGTACACTTCTGGATATGTTTAGAAGCTGTGTCTGTCAACGCACACAGACAGATTCAAAGCTCGCTTGTTTGTCCACGAGTAATCCTTGTGCAGCTAATTAGACTCATTGTCAATTACCAGGGCTTAACGAGCTACGAGGCAGATTCACAACACAACTAGGATCCTGCATGTTCTGTAACGTACACTTCTGGTATATGTTTAGAAGCTGTGTCTGTCAACGCACACAGACAGATTCAAAGCTCGCTTGTTTGTCCACGAGTAATCCTTGTGCAGCTAATTAGACTCATTGTCAATTACCCGGGCTTAACGAGCTACGAGGCAGATTCACAACACAACTAGGATCCATGTTCATGTTTTGTAACGTACACTTCTGGATATGTTTAGAAGCTGTGTCTGTCAACGCACACAGACAGATTCAAAGCTCGCTTGTTTGTCCACGAGTAATCCTTGTGCAGCTAATTAGACTCATTGTCAATTACCCGGGCTTAACGAGATTCACAACACAACTAGGACGATGTTCTGTAACGCTGATATGTTTAGAGCTGTGTCTTCACAACACAAGCTCGCTTGTTTGTAGGTAATCCTTGTGCAGCTAATTAGACTCATTGTCAATTACCCGGGCTTAACGAGCTACGAGGCAGATTCACAACACAACTAGGATCCTGCATGTTTTGTAACGTACACTTCTGGATATGTTTAGAAGCTGTGTCTGTCAACGCACACAGACAGATTCAAAGCTCGCTTGTTTGTCCACGAGTAATCCTTGTGCAGCTAATTAGACTCATTGTCAATTACCCGGGCTTAACGAGCTACGAGGCAGATTCACAACACAACTAGGATCCTGCATGTTTTGTAACGTACACTTCTGGATATGTTTAGAAGCTGTGTCTGTCAACGCACACAGACAGATTCAAAGCTCGCTTGTTTGTCCACGAGTAATCCTTGTGCAGCTAATTAGACTCATTGTCAACCCGGGCTTACGAGCTAGGGCAGATTCACAACACAACTAATCCTGCATGTTTGAGTACACTTCTGTATATGTTTAGCTGTGTCGAGGCAGATTCAAAGCTCGCTTGTTTTCACGAGTAATCCTTTGCACAACTAGAATCCTACGAGGCATCACAACACAACTAGGATCCTGCATGTTTTGTAACGTACACTTCTGGATATGATTAGTGCAAAACACACGGTCATCAACAAAATTAATTTACTTCAGTCATATTGAAGGAGCAATACAGGTTTGAAATTAGAAAATATTCCCCAAAAAAAGGGGTTAAAAGACTTAGTGTGCTGATGAAAGGAAACAGCGTGATTTACAGCTTATTAAAGTGCAAAGCATACAGGGAAGACATTCGCGACGTTTCGGAACCTGTGATCTGATTCCGTCTTCAGGTGGGGAAGAACCTAACCACGGTCACGTCAGAGGGTATGATTTTAGCGTAAGCTAAATTTATAATACGGTAATAAATGGATTGCAATAAATTTATTCACAATAAATGGATTGCAAGTAGAACATGTGATTCAAAGAGTAAAGACTGAAGCAGAGTGTTGACTGAAAATGCTGTGTTTATAGGGTCACTTAACTTTTTCGATTAGAGTTCCTTGAATCTGTTCAGAATGCGGTTCAACTTTCAAGTTGGATAATTGAACAATCAGTGAATACTCTAAACTAAGCCTCTGTATCAAGCAATCAGTGTCTGGTACAGGCAAGAGTTACCAAGCCAAGTTTACAAGGTCTAATGCGCGTATGTGGTTCAGAGCCCCTCTCACTTGAAATTCGGCCCGACTTTGTACCTAGCGAATTCCAAAATGACGGATGCTTACTTAACGTTTTAAATAGCTAGGAATCGCTTGGTTTTTATTGGTTTGTTGAAGTGAGGTCGACTAAAACCCCTCACGTCTCGCCACTGATACTATGATGTTAGAATAAGAGCGAGCATACTGTTTCTTATGCAGTTTAAAAGATATACTCGAATGTTAAAATCGTCATATGCTCTTTAACTACTCAAAACTGCCAACTATTTTTTAAAGACATTTCTTGTGATAGTGTGCTGGGGTTGGCTCTATATTCCCTACCTACATTAACCACCGCTGCCACTAACTTTGGGGGTGGTCATAGCTCAGTGGTACAGTGCGTGCTTCGCACCAAATCAGCCCGGGTTCGATTCCCGGGCGCAGTGATAACTTTTCACGATGGATATTCCCCGTGGTTCGGAAGTCACGTTAATCCAAGTCCATGCCATTGGTTGTTGGGCTATTAATTAATGACCCAATCTTGGGAACAGTCGGCCCTAGTTTGTAACAAGACTACATCTCATCATCCATCAAAACACTCATCACACTCACACTTCATCCCATATTCACCTTAAAATACTCTCTAGGAGTGGTCATTGTCTCAGATCAAAGTATCTAAGTATCTAACCCGGGATATACTGATGAAAGCTGGAAGAACATGTACAGGGGAGGGACAGCCAGAACGAGGCGTTTGTGAAGACATCAAGACCACCAGCTGTGGCTCTCTAGTACCGCGTTATAGACTTGGCAAGGATACCCTTTATTCAGCTCTTTGAAGTGATTAAACTTATATTTTGTAAAAATATATCTAAATTATTAAACTTCAACATGGCAACCATTTAAAAATTTCAAAGTCAAATTTCTATTTACTCCTTTTGACTTTGAAATTTGTAAATAGCCACGCTATTTTGAAACTTGATAAGTTAGATAACAAATATTTTTGGAAAATGTTATTAGGAAAACAGAAAAGGTTTATACCAAGTTTCACAAAATCTCTCAAAGGGGGTTTGAATTATTATTTTCAAAGCATTACAAAATGGTGGATTATGGCTAAAGTAGGCCAAAATTAAAAAATGTTACTCATTATTTTCGACTTACTTTTGTATATATAATCCGGTTCTGCATAGTGCGCTACACACTTTTGTGACACCCTGTATATATGGGCTGCTGCTTCAAAACCCTTCTTTTCGAGAAGATGACGTGACTGAACTGTAGATAAACAGCTCCTTTCTATATGCTCTAGAGTCTCATTTCTTGAGTAATTCCTTTATGTTTCCAAATGCATCCATCTCTTAACAGACGGTAGTAGACCTGTCGATTGGAACATTCTGGAAAAGGCACACAACTAATCGGTCGTTCTTTTGTCACCGTCACCGGTGGCTAAAACAATAGTCTCGTCTGGGTGCTTCTACCTCCATAACAGTAATTTTTTTTAAGAATAAGAATAGAATATTATTAATTTTTTTATTCATAATTTTACGTCTGTACAAATTCATATGTGAGAAAGCACATTATTTAGTCGTCTTTTACGTTCAACTATAACCTACCTCCCGAAGTTTGACATTTATATCAAACATACCATCCGTATAGTTTGTGGCGGCTTAAGTGGGAGGAGTGTTGTGGTGCTTTAACTAATGAACTTGAGCTGCTTAACTGAAAAAGCACCACAAGGACGAGCCGCAGATCTTGGGATACATTTGCAGCATAGATCTGCATATTTGATAAGAGGTTTACCTAACCGATCCCACAGCTACAAACCCTCTCCACTCTGAATAATTGATGTAGAATAAATAATTATGTTCCAAAGCCTCTCACACAGACACGAACCTGTAAAAATGTACGTATGTCGTAACAGTTGATGATGCATTTACATTTATAAGCTGTATTAATTAATCTATGATGTATATTATGAATAGTTGTCATGTTTCGGCAGCATCAGATATACAAAGTGAGTTTCAAATGTACCGTTGATAAAATTAAAATTTATGTTGATAAAGGATCAATTTTGAAAAACTCTTCTGGAGGTTTTTTTAGTATGGTCTTGAATTTTGTTTTGACGTACTTTGCGTCACCCCCCACCAAAAAACGGGGAGGGCCCTCCCAAATTCTTTAAATACGAACCCCCCTTTTGTGGCACTTAAAAAGGTAATTTTAACACAATTTCAACGACGTAAATAAAAATGCTCTATCTAAATTTATTTTGCTGTATGCTCATTTAAATACTCGTATCACAAGTTGCAAGGTTTAAAATGCCACATTTCGCACACAGTTCATTTTGATTGTTAATTTTTTCCCCAAATTATCTAATGCATTTTGTTACAGGGTAATGACATTTTCCTCTGAGGATTTTTAAGAAAAAATTGTCAATCAAAGTAAAACGTAAATTGCATTTTATACCTGAAATCATTTTATCTATAAATTGGTATAATGTAAAGCTAATTTAGATACAAATGGGAAGTTCAATGATTACACACTCGCCCGGCAAGTGAGGGTTCGAACTCAAGTACAGGTTCGGACAAAAGCTTTGCATTCAAATTCACTTTAGAATAATGTAGATATATCCCCAATGGTTTGGTATTTGATTTGTAAATTGAGATAGAAATTGAATCTTAGGTGTATGTGGTGATGCTATCAATATAATGAGCTAAAGATCATTTGAAAAGTTAGATTCACTATGAAGGGTTACTTGTAAAGTTATAAGAATACAACATAGAAGTACTCTGACATCATTTTAACTCACATGACCATTACCAAGTATATGTTGAATACAATAACAATATAAATAATTATTAAATACTACTACTACTTAAATTTTAACATTAATGTAAATTAAGTCTCCCACTGCATAGACTATTATACTCACAATCAAATGTTCACGTAGCTAGAAATACTTAATAAAATAGCATCTTTTCATGCAAGTGGTATAAAACAGTTTTCTGGCAAGTTATTTATATTGGTCTAACAAATGGGTTTGAAGTACGGTAACAAAACTTTTAACGTACAAAAGTTTATTTTGGGAGGAAGATAGCCACAGAACAGGTTGCGCAACAAAATAAATATACTTTAGCCTAAAATAAATAAACCTATATCAAAGTATACGTAAACGAAAAGTATTTTGTCAGCTAACCAAATAGACTTGGTAAGTGGATTAATAAAAGAGAATCGCTCTGAAGTGGTTCATAAATATTTATTGGGCAGCTGTGAGCGACCAGCTGATTCCCTATCAATATCACAACCTCACAATACAGCTGTTGTAGTTATGAGACCTGCACGTGTTTATCAGCTGTTTTACATTGTTAACACACCATTGTTACGGAACAATGCGATCTTTATTCAAGAAATATATTCTCAAGCTAGATGAATTACAACTTTGTGGATCTCGTGTTATAACGTTGTGTATCAACCACGGAGCATTGCTTTGTTTTTTGTATGTTTAATAAAAGAGTACAAAGTAAACCCCTTAGAACCCTTCTAGCCATTTTCATTTTCAAAATGGGTCGATAGTATGTCTTTTCAATTTTTCAATTGCTCGTCTATGGAAATTACTAAACTAGTCCTACACTACATACAACCTACACAAACATTAAATTTTACTTTTAGGCTGGTTCATTTCCTAATATTTTGTAATATGTTTAGGTCACTCTGCACCTGAAGACGGAATTAGATTCCAAATGCCAAAACGTCGTGTCCTTTCGTTCGCTGAAATAAAATAAAAATTTTCGGGATAATATTTCGACCTTAAACATTTTAATATCGTCAACAACAAACTTCAAACAAAGAACTTAGTTTGACCTTAATATACTCAGAAACTTTGCCCCTTACTTTCAGATAAATGTCAATGCTGTATCTTAGGCTTTCGCGGCCGGTGTCATCACTAAGATCTAAGGCTTCCGGTTTACACCGCGTCACAGTTGAAATACAATTACTGCTAGACGTTTCGACCTCGCTGTGGAGTCATCCTCAGTAGCTTGTTGACTGGCTGAGACTGGATTGGCCGGCCGTGGCGTCTTCCATACACCCCAGTGGGGGTCCTGTCACCTGATTGGCCGAAGTGGGCGGAGCCTGTTGCTCGTTGTCGAACTGGATTGGCTGGCTTCAATAGGACTTCTGAAGAACTGGCTGCCAAGTTTTTGATAATTTTATGCTGTCTTCTTTGTTAGAGTTGTCTTCATGCTTGATTATTTCTATGGTTTCTCTAATTTTTTGGGTAATAGTGTGAAATTTTTGCCAAGACTTTGGTTTTGTCAAAATCAATTCCATGCTTTGTCTTGTAGCTGGGTTCTGCTATAAATTGGTATAATGTAAAGCTAATTTAGATACAAAATCTTTCTTTGCGTCGTTGAGTTTGGTTAAAATTACCTTTCTTTTAAAGTGCGCTACGTAGAGGGCTCGTATTTAAAAGGTTTGGAGCCCTCCCCGGTTTTGGGTGGGGGCGGGTGACGCAAAGTAGGTTAAAATGAACTTCAGACCTTATCAAAACTTTCTTTAGAAAGGTTTTCAAAAATGTTCTTTTTTCATAACGAACTGGCGAGGGGAAATTTAAAACTCACCTTGTATACTCCCTAAGAATGTGTCTATTACGTCGAATTTTTTGTGTCAGGAAGTGTTTGTAGGTAGACAACTTGTATTGATTTTATTATAAGAGAAGATGGTTGACAATGGATAGCTTAACAACACATAAATCCTCAACTTCATTATAGTTCAACTAAACGAAATGATAGATCTGTTCGGACAAAACTACTGTGAAGCAGGCATAATACTACAACTCGACTTAAGTCCAACTGATATGCAAGTAAACAAGCGACAAATGAACTGAGTAGTCAAGTAAGTGATGAGATAAAGCCCTGTGTTATGTAAATGTGTTGTCAGGCTTGCCACTTAGTGAAATGGAAAATGAAAATGAGTGACAGAAATTGTGTAAAGCTGAACTTGGCCGTGTTCCAACAGACATTCAGCCAACCCAGCGAGGCCAGTGAGACTATTCAACAAACAAGCATAAGTAGTGTTGTGTTTGTGGTAGAGGACTGGAGATGTTTTTCTTTATTTTGATCCAAAAGCTGGGATGTTCAGCTTGGCAGATTGGTTTCAGTCAATCAGTGACTGACGATGGTACTCCACAGCGAGACCGAAATATATCAAGCTAATTATTATGTTTTGACGTGGTGCTAACAGGAAAAGCTAGATTATAGCTGAGAGGTTGCTCAATGTTTTAGCGGTCCTCTACACCCATTGAGTGTAATGTAGATATTACGTTTTAGCTAAAACAATTTCGTGGGAGTTCACTGATGTGTTGTTTGTCACTAAGGGACTCAAGTTTATTTGAAAGACAAAACCTGGTCTTCAGATGAGATTGTGTTGTAAAAAGAACATAATGGTGGATATTGGCTTCTTGAAACATTTAAACGAGGATGGGATGTCATGGGATGAAACCGGGTGAACTCAAACGGAAGAGAAGGTTTTTTACACGTTAAAATGTGCTTAAAGAACATCCTATGTCTTGAGGATTTTAAAATATTTCACTCCCACCCTGTATAGCTAGAGACAGCACACACTCTATAGAGTAGTCATGTTTTAAATCTACAGTTAACACCAACTTAATTGAGATAATCAAACGTGAGATCAGCAACTCTGACTATCTCAATTAAGTTGGTATAAATCTCAGGTTGTATGAACCTCACAACATCTTACTATAGGATTACATACACAGACTTGGCGATGTTGCATGGAAGCTTCTACACCAATGCTTATCTCTGTGTCTGCTAATCCTCTAGACTGAAGAGATGTAATCCTCTACACAATACAGAACTCTCTTCGTCCTACAGTGGCAAGTTGTGAGTGCACCATTCTATGCTCTCATATACATGTTCATCAGGATTAGGAGCTATATACTTATACTGCATGTGACATTAAAGAAAGAAAAGTTCGGTACCAAAATAATGTGGCAGAAAATTTAACTAATAACCACCTTTTTACTAAGACTCCGGGTTTATAGCTAAAAACGTACTTAAAGCGTCCATCGTTTTAAAGTAGGGTATGAGGTAGAAGACTTTCACCCAATGGTATAGGTGACCAGGATTGTTCTAAGAATTAAAGTTAGAGTTTTGAGAAGAAGAGAAAACAAACTGGTTAATTATCCGAAAAGTTTTAAGCTCATTTGAAAGTTAAATTGCCTTAGGGAATGTCTTACACTCTTGATTGTGCTCAGGTTTAATGAACCTTTACTTTTAAATGAACTCCTTGTACATTTCGTTATCAATTTACCAAAATTAAAATCAAATATTTACAGTGTTCAGTGTTAAAGTAATATTTTCTTGCCGAATTGAGTGGTTTGAAATGGTATTACGCTTGCAAAATGTTTTACAAAATGGAATAACTTAAGAGTTAAATTAAGTTTACCTTATTTAAGGGTCCGCCTCAGTGTTCACCTCAGAGAAAACTTGAATGCGTCCGCATAAGAAAAGGGTAAGGTCGGCCCGTTTTTCACTTTTCGAAAGTCCTTGGAAATACAAGAATAAACTTGATATGTTTGGAGACTGCACGAGGTTTCTGACACGTATATAAAGCCCGATTTCTCTCAGAAGTGGTTTAATAGTTTTATAAATAACCTTTGAAATTGACTAGGTTTTAGTGCTTTTTAACTTCATCCTGTACATTTAAATCGCATAATGTCGAGAGATAAACGCTCTGTTTTGCCCGTGTATTCAAGTGTTTTAGCTTTAAAACGAATTTAAGTAACTTTACTAGTAATTAAATTTTACAGTGTTGCCGTATTATGGATTATTGCAGACCTTGCATTTAAGTTGAGGTGGAACCTTAAATGAAGGGAGTTACAAAACAGGATGCGTAAAATAGTATTCGTACTACTCAAAGGTTTCACGTTGTATTGTACAATAATGATATTCGTTGTTGTCGCTATAATTGTAATTTTTATTCTTTTCTGTTTACTATCACAATTATTATCTACAATCATTTCTAACAATAGATACAAACTATATTTGTAATGAGACGATGGGATCCTGGAGATTGGAAATCGTTGCTTGAAATGAAGTCAGCAGAAAATGAAAACATACGGCTGAACATTGAGAACTGATGTCAGCCATCAATTCTTTAGAGAATATTTGAAAGAAATATACCGACTTCTTAAATGCAGAGGAAATAGATTGTAATTAAGTAAGCAGTTTTTGTATTTGTTAATAAGTAATTAAGGTATAAATAATAGCGAATTAGAATATAATAGACTGGGGTGGGATTGAATAAGATGGAATATAATGGAATGGAATAAAATAAAATGGATTACCAAAAATAGAGTAAATGACGTCTTTGTTGATGATGGAAAAAGGACAAAATAGTTTTCTTTTCCACTTGACTTCATCATCCACAGTACTTCCCTTGACCACAACATTGTAGAGAACAGTTTGAGTGATTGTCTCAGTTCATCAAGTCATGCATCCGGTCAGCCGGAATATGCAGCTCACAGATCAAAGATGGAATCCAAACATGAGAAGACGAATTGCATTCCAGATTTAATATGGAGAGATAAGCTGACCCCCAAAAATCTAAATGAACAATATCTATCAATCCTGAAAATTTTGATTTGTGCAAGGTGAACTACCCTCTAGTGTCTATTTTATACACCTAAACCACCTTGACAGTTTAACATTAAATAGGTTTTTTAAATGGTTCGTTGGAAACACTTATTGTAAATGAGACTAACACTAAAGGTTTTGCAGTGACGTGAGGTTAGCCTTAAATGTCTTTGAAGTTAAGCCTAAACATAGAGTTGTACATGATCAATGAAATAAATTGTGTTGTGGGTTTATTTATGTAACAATGACAGCTAATTTAAAACGTCCTGTGACGTAGGTTCTTGATTAAGATTTCACAAAAGGACCGAGATCAAAGATTAACCGAACCTCAAAGCAACAAAGAGTATATTTCACAATACATCCTACCGCACCTGTATTGTATAACACATCCTGGAGCAATGAGACTCCATGTGCTCTTATCTTTGTGTTGACCAATACCTGCAGGTCTTTTGATATAGTGTCATGACTGCAGGTTTGATACGGCTGTGGGACAAAAAACAAAACAATCTTTGTACGAGCTCATAACCTGGTTATTGTTTATTGAAAACCCTTCAGGCTTCATAAGGTCGATGTTAATGTTTACCTATTAACCCAACCTAACCTATAGAGGGCAAGGTTTCCAGTTCCATAATAGTATTGTCCTAAGTAATTGAACCTAAACCATAACGATTACATTTCTTTGGTTCATTTACATTTTCACCCCCCCCCCACCTCCCCCCAAAAGAAGTTACGCCCGTGACACATAGCTTCCTCTGACTCACCAGCTACCTTAATCAGTGTGTGTTTTTCCCAAATGATAAACTACAATGTTGTTACTTTTCATACGAACACAAGGGTGAAACATAACCCAGTGCTAGACCTTGCATATGCTCAGATATAATCGCTATACATCATTAGTTACACACCCCAACTATAATTAGTCGTACAGGGTGGGTTGTTAATGACAGGTTGATAGGTAAGGGTGTAAAATACACCTAACCTGAAAATTTTCATAAAGACATATGATGCATTCTTACAGTGTTAGTGTTTCTGAGATTTCATTTCCACCCTGTATAGCAATAGACAGAACACACAGGATCGCAAAACTTGTGTTTTATAGATACTGGCGCGAAACAACAAGTCATGTTTTTTAAATCTACAGTTAACACCAAGTCTTTGTCTTGTTTGAGGTAGTTAGAGTTGCTGACGTACAACACTCACAAAAATCTTAGATCTAGGATTTACTGTCAGGATTACATACACAGATTTGATGTTGCATGGAAGCTTCTACACCAATGCTTATCTCTGTGTCTGCTAATCCTCTAGACTGAAGAGATGTAATCACTCTACACAAAATACAGAACTCTCTTCGTCCACCACAGTAGCAAAGACTCTGTAATCCTCACATATAATGTCCCAACAGGAAGTTGTATGTTAGGAGACAAAAGGTTCGTACCAAAATAATGTGCAGAAATTTTAATAACCACCTTTTTACTAAGATCCGGTTTATAGCTAAAACGTCTTAAAGCGTCCATCGTTTTAAAGTAGGGTATGTTGTGAGGTAGCAGTTCAATGGTATGTTGACCAGGATGTTCCAGTTTAAAGGTTGAGAGTTTTGAGAAGAAAGAAAACAAACGGTTAATTATACAAAAGGTTTTAAGCTCATTTAAAAATTAAATTGCCATAGAGAATGTCTTACACTCTTGATTGCTCAGGTTTAATGAACCTTTACTTTTTAATGAACTTATACATTTTGTTATCAATTTACTGTAATTGAAATAAAATATTTACAATTAAATATATCTTATTGAGTGGTTTGAAATGGTATTACGCTTGCAAAATGTTTACAAAATGGAATAACTTAAGAGTTAAAACATTTAAATACTTAAAGTGTTCACCTCACTTGAATCCCAAGGTGCCCGTTTTTCACTTTTGTGGACAAGGATATGTTCTCTGACACGTATAAAAGCCCGTCTAGAAAATTTTTATAAATAAGAAAGGACTTTTAACTTCATCCTGTACTCGCCGCTCTGTTTTGCCCTAATTAATTTTAAGTGTTGCCGTATTTGGATGCAGACCTTGCATTTAAGTTGAGGTGCCTTAAAGAAAGTCTTACAAAACAGGATGCTTGATTGTACTACTCAAGTTTCACGATTACTGTACAATAATGATATTCTTTTCGCTATAATTGTAATTTTCATTCTTTATTTCACAATTATTATTACAACATCATTTCAACAATAGATTATTATTTATAAAGTCGATAGGATCCTGAGATTGGAAATCGTTGCATGAAATGAAGTCAGCAGAAAAGAAAACATACGGCTGAACATTGAGAACTGATGTCAGCCATCAACTTTAGAGGATATTTTGGAAATATCCCTGACTTCTTAAATGCAGAGGAAATACATTGTTTAACACATCAACAAACTTAGCAGTTACATTTAAAAGGCATAAATAATTAGATTAGCAATATTAACTTGGATTGAATGAAGATGGGAATAGGAATGGAATGAATAAAATAAAATGGATTACCAAAAATAGAGTGAATTAAATGACGTCTTTTTGATGATGGAAAAAGACAAAATAGTTTTTCTTTCCACTTGACTCATCATCCACAGTACTTCCCTTGATCACAACATGGTAGAGGGAACAGTTTGAGTGATTGTCTCAGTTCATCGTCATGCATCCGGTCAGCCGGAATATGCAGCTCACAGATCAAAGATGGAATCCAAACATGAGAAGACGAATTGCATTCCAGATTTAATATGGAAATGAGATGAACTGACAAACCCAATTTAATCTAAATGAACAAATTAATATTATCAATCCAAATTTTGATTTGTGCAAGGTGACTTTGTAGTCTATTATACCTCAAAACCACTAGCATTATTATAATTGACAGTTTAACAAATTAAACTTAGTTGTTTTTTAAATGGTTTGTTGGACTTTGAACACTAAATTAACACAATGAGAAGGTTTTGATAATACTACACGACGTGAGGTATAATTCAAAATTTATTAGTCTATAGATATGTTCATAAAGGTTATAGCAATGAATATGTTTGTGTAATTTACTACCTATGTTTACTGGCTGAAGGAAATGTCTTTGAGATAAGCCAGTTATTGTTTAATAGAATAAACATAGAGTTGTATTGATCAATGAAATAATTCTATTTTGTGTTGAAATTTTTATCTATGTAGTTATTTCTGTAAAATCTTGCATTTAAAACATATTCCTTTGTCACTTCGAGTGAAGTAGGTTGATTAAGATTTCACAAAAGGACCGAGATCTAAAGATAAACCGAACCTCAAAGCAACAAATTTCTATGTATAATAACCACCTGTAATTGAGTAAACGTTTAACATCATTCTTTCAAGTGTATTAAATGTTATCATTCACCAATACCTAGGTCTTGCTTTGACCATTGTCTGGTATTGGTCAAATCCAAGACACACGAAGGCACATTTCGTCATAGCCTTTGTACGAGTGGGGAAGTTATAACCTGGTTATTGTTTATTGAATCAACCCTGCTCGGAGGCGGCAAACTTTAGCCTATAGGCGATGTTAATGAAATTTACCTATGATGCCGACGCGCAGCCACGAGCGCAACCGTGAAACCTGCACCCAAGTGCCCTTTTGCAGACTATTTTCCATACTATAGAAACATAGCTTGTATACACATTTACAACATACCTCGTCACTAAACCACCAAAGATGTTACATTGGTCTTTGTAGATACATTTACCCCCCCACCCACCCCAAAGGAAGTTACGCCGTGACACATAGCTTCCTCTGACTCACCAGCTACCTTAACTAGTGTGTTTTTCAAATGATAAACTACAATGTTGTTACTTTTCATACGAACACAAGGGTGAAACATAACTCCAGTGTTAGACCTGAGCCTGCATATGCTCAGGATATAATGTCCTAGCTATACACGTCATTAGTTACACCCCAACTATAATTAGTCATACAGGGGATGTTAATGACAGGTTGATACGTAAGGGTGAAAATACACCTAACCTGAAAATTATCTGTGAAGCCAATGTAGGTGAAAGAAGTTGAATGGCTGCATTTTGTGTTGTTAGATGAGAAACAGATTTGTTTTATATCGAAACCTCATATAGAACCACAAAACAGTTAAGGATGGCAAAACTTGTGTTTTTATGACTTTACTGGCGCGAAACAACAAAAAGACTAAGGAATGTTTTATTCAGAAATACTGCTACTAAAGGGTAAAAAAAAGGTACAGTTTGTCTTGTTTAACGAGGCGAAGTTAGGACTACAAAGTCCTCTCTACCACTCGACCTCGACCTTTACCTAGCATCACCGTATAGTCACATTACAAATTTTAAGTGGTGACCGCGGGGATCGAACCCGCGTCACCAGAGTGATGAGCTCCGGAGTCGCACGCGATACCAATCTGCCACGGATCCGCTGAACAGCTACTACACAAAATAAAACCGGTAAAAGTGCTAAAACAGTCTGTACACCAGAAAATGTTGAGAATGTTTGAGAAGCAGTCCTTCATCAGCGTTTTCAAGTTCAAGCTTGTTCGAGGTCACCACTCAAAGGATGTTGTTTTCAAAAAATGACTTGTTTCAAGTAAAATGGCATAAAACACCTTACACTTCTACATTATTTGACTTCATTATGTTAAACATGATCTATTCATACCTTTTTTAGATTGTACAATTATCATTATTTAGCTTATGGTATGTATTAGACTTAAGTTTGCATATGAAGAGAATAGTATGTCAATAGCTTATGTTGTGCTAACTAGAAAATGATTTATAAAGTTTGTGGAAGGCCAACAACTGGCAGTCTTGTAAACCTAATCATATTAAAAGAATCTAGAGAATAATTCTTGACTCAATTTTGACGATTCTTAGCTAGACTTATCACAAAATTGCTTAGTTTCATCTTATAAAAGCTTTCATTATGGTAAATTAACTGAAAGGGAAGAGATCCATTATTCAACATTCTGTCTTCTCGTTTCTTTGGTGAAGCAAACGTTACTTTTGTTTAAAGTACTGTCCTTTTTGTAGTAGTTAAGTTATACCAAAGAACTTTTCACTGCTCTAAGTCAAACTTTCGGAATTAATAGTCTATAAAGCAGTCTGAAGTGAGTCCTTTAAGAGGATTAGTCAACCAAGCAAGTGAATTGATTAGGCCTATTTCTCTCCGGTGTATGAGGGGTTGGTGGAAATCCTAGTTTATCTTCTGTTTTAAAAACATCAGCTCTGGTAGGGTTGTCTTGCCTGGCTCAGTTCTTTGAAGAGTCGCGAGTGCCGCCAACCTTGCCAATCGAGAGAAATGGTAGTAGCGATATTCTAACTCCACTCACTTAAATAGTGGCAAAACATGGTTTTGAACTCCCCTGTTTCCGACGCAGTTTATAAACCGAAACGTACAAATGCGGGTTTATATGATAGGGTAGGAGTGGTACTATGACCCTTATACACGAAACAACCAAAAGTACGGACTAAGTATTTAACTAACAGTAACTAATTATTTAAACCAAATTTTTAATTACACAGTTTGCTTCGGGTTGGACAATGTAGTTATGTAATCAACAACTAGCTGGTCAATGTTACTTCACAAATTACAACTTGTTGGTTGGTGCAACAATTTATAACCCCAACAGTTGGTTAGTGTAATTACATATTCCACGACGTGTTAGACAATCTAGTCACGAGTTCTAAAAATAACTAGTTTATTGTGTTAATAATATTATATTAATTTTATTGTTATCTTTATTATTTAATAGCCTAATTCGTCAATTATGGGATACAAGTAAATTATTCATAGTTTGAATTATTGATATTGCAATATTATTTTTGCTATATGGCGTTTTGCATGTAAATACCCAAACCCTTCATTGTTTTAACATATTTAACTCCAGAACGCAATCCACCCAATTAAAGTTACTTAGGAACTTTAACTCCATGCCACGATACACACGTTACACACGATACATTTTATACACGATACGCACGATACACGATACGCTCTCGATACGCTTGTATGCCTACACTATGAACCTGGTAGCCTAACGTTTGTTAAGCGATTATGTCGACATGTATAACATATAGAGGATGTGAGGCACCTGGTCAAGACACTTGGGAGTGTAAACAACGTGTGTAACAATCAGGTAAACAATAGCCATTGTGTCCACTACATTGTTTACCAGACAGCTGCCATATATGTCGCTAAGGACAAAGGGTACTGTTCGGAACCACCAATAAACTGTCAAATTCAGGGTGATGACCCAAGTCAAGAAGTTTTGAACTGGTTATGAGTCTAGTTTAAATATAATAAATATCTAGTTATCTCACATTATTTAGGGCTAGAACGAAAAGAGTTTTGAAGGACGTATTCAAACATTACCTAACGGGTCCACATTTCATGGTTCCGGGTCTGAGACTTACCATGAAAACTGCATGATTATCTCATTTTTTCAAAGAAAATTCACTAGTAAAATATAATTTCTTGCAGTTTAAGCGATGATACCATAAATGCAATGATTCTTCAGTTTCAAATAGTAACCTGTTTGCGTGTCATATGTTGATTTTTTTAAGGAGGTAAAAAGTTCTAAGCACCTATTATATTGTTGTTTACGCTCTTTTTGTAAACAATTACTATTTCAAACAAGTAATACACTTTTTAAATGGTCAAACAGTGAGTACAGAAGACATGAGCAAAACCCGTGTAATATGAAAGATATAGCTTCACATTAGACGCTGGATTTGCGGTAATACTCGGGATTACTACAGCATATTGTTTTCAGGGATCTTCTCTTTCTTTTCCCACAGTATCTTGCAGTAACAGTAGGCCTATCTTGCAAGTTACTTTCCCGAGTAAAACACACTGCAAATAATGGGTTCATGTAAATAGTAAATTTAAGATGGGTTGGGCTCTAGGCCTTAGATTTGTCTAACACTAAGTTGTGCTAAATCCAATAAATTACAAAAAAAGTCTTTGAAAAAATGTTATAGTTTATTAAACTTGAACATTCAGTAAGTTGCAGTGATAACTTTTACAATGGTCACTCTTCGTGGTTCGGAAGTCACGTAAAGCCGTCGGTCTCTTCCATTAGGCTAAAGACCCAATCTAGGGAACAGTTGGCCCTAGTTTATAACAAGGCTACATCGCATCATCCATCAAAACACTCAGCACACTCGCCACCATTCTATATTCACCCTCTGAGAGTGGTCGGTGTCTCAAAGCAACGAAATATGGGTTTCTCGACGGTTTTATGGTAAAAGTCTAATTACTGTATATTAAAACCAACTTAAATGAATTTACTAGTTCAAGGGCAAAACCTAGACGGTCACAAAGTCTTCATGACAAAAGAAGTAAGATCTGTTAAGACCATAACTGTAAAACGGGAGTAACACCGTTTTCAGAGGGAGAGGAAGTGGTGCAAGGGGGAGTTCTACCGATATTTTGAAGTAACAGAAAAGAGGTCCTGCCGAGTTTTGTAATAGATGTTTTCTACATGCAAGTCGTAAAAATCTCTCGAAAGAGAGAATTAATGAATTGAAGCGATTGGAACAGTAGAAGAAGGTCGGATGATAGCCATAACCGTTAGACTCTTGTCATGAGCTTTTTTCCCTTTTTCCATACCAAAAAATTATTCTAGTTTTTAAAAGTTTACTACTCTATTAATGAATATTTACACGACGACATGAAGAGAGAAGATTGGACTACTGAAGTTTAAATTTATTTGTTTCGTTTTTGTTATATTTTTATTCTTTTCTGCGTTTTATTTAACTTATTCTTCCGTTTTTATATTTTTTTGTTTATAATTTTTTTATATTGTAATTTAATGTTTTTTTATATTTAGTTATAGCCCATGTAAAGGCTTACCTTTGTAAGAGGTTCAAAAAATATTTCTATTTCTAAAACACAAATCCTCTAAATTCGTTATGTTGACACGACAGTCTTTTTTTGTTGGCTCAGAATGCCGACAAACCTTTGAACAACACCTCGCATCTCAAAATCATTTCCTTTTATTTTACAACGTACTTACTCAAAAATTGAGCGTTCGTAATGAAAGTAATTGCCAACACAACGAGTGGTTGTTAAATACTCAGTTAGCGCAGTTCTGAGTCCAGAATTCGATGAGTATTTTGTCAGGGTGTCTGTAGAGATGAGGGGTTGATGGAGGGAAGAAGGGTTGGAGGGTTTGTTGTTTACACCTTCCTAAAGTGTAATCCTCAGTATTGAATAATGGAGCTCCCCGTCTCCGAGAAACCCCGCTCTACTGACTCACTAAGTACTGTAACCTGCAGTGTTGTAAAGTAAACTATTTATTTGGTAAGCTATTGTGATTAATACATGTTATACTTAGGAAAATAAATTATTTGGTATATGGACAATGGTTAGACTTTGTAGACTACATAATATAAATAAAAACAACAAAAACGATGTAGAAAAATAGTTTAAACAAGTTTAGCAAACCCTTGGTAACAAGGCTAGGCCAGTAAATAAATTACTGCGAACATTTAAACCTAATCTACTGTCAGTTAAAATGGAGACCCTCAGTATTTATTGATCCATAAGCTCGTTAATAGTGCAATGATAGACTGCGTCAAGAGACGTTTCAGGCGTAACTTTAGGCGAATGGAGTAATGAATTTAATGTTAGTTTATTAAAAATCTAACATCTCCTTGTGATGGTAATCTGTCAAAAGTTTAAATTTATGTTTAGTTTTCCGAAATAGATTTTTATGTCTCTTGTCATAGCCATGTATATCATCTACTCTTATTAGGTGGTTTTTAGAAAGGCTTAACACAACTGTTTCACATATATAGATGCTCGACAGGGTTAGAGTCTCGGCAGGTAAAGGTAATTAATTGTCTTGTTAAACGAAACGAAGTCAAAACTTCAAAGTCAACGTTATCACTCAACCTTACCTTAACCTCGCATAGTCAGGTTACAAATTATCAGTTATCAGGCTGCAGGGATTGAACCCGCGCCACCGGAGTCAACACGTTACGCGTCGTCTAAATATTGTATCTGATAAATATTGCTGATACAGTAATGTAGTTATTTTCCGTATAGAATATTAACAGTTCACTTTGTTGCAAGCACGTAACATCTTAGAAATGCCATGCTGCAGTGGTACCAATGATTTATGGTCCATATCATAATTGTGAAGTAATTTGTCAAACGAAAAGTTTAGGGGAAACCTGTGTTTGAAACATAATTTTCGTTTCCTAGATTGCATGCTTTACCATCTACTGTAGTTAGGGTCATGAACTATCTACAATATTTCATAAAGTTTCATTTTCCAAGACACTTGATCCTCCAATATGTGCTCTAACTGATATTTCAAAAAACAATAGTTAAAACTCATTTTCAATTTTAAAACATCACCCATTCAACTTCAGTGAACATATAAGAACACTCTTTGCTGAATTCCAGATTCAATACACCTCTACACAAACACTCGTCTACCTTAACTTCTTTCAAGGAGGCTGAGAAAATCCAGTGAATGCGTTTCGTGGCTGGAAAACTAACATCGCCAATGCATTATTTATCAGCAAAGGCCCACACAAAGGGCAGGTATCTGACGATCAAAACTTTCTAAAGAAACACTTTCGGGTTTCAACAAAATTAAGTTAAAATATGAGGATAGCTTAAGAGCCTTAGTACATACGAAAAAAACAACAATCTCATAACTATATTGTATTTATGGCTTGATTGTACTGATATTATGACAATAATTATCGACAAAAATTTAGACGGTTTGAAGACTACTTTAAAATAGTTACAGAACTATGAAAATTAAAAGAGCTCATATGTTTTACAAGGTTCGGTATTTTACTGGCAGCTAAATTTTTGTAGCATACCGTACCTATTTGTTAAGCTTAGGTTTTTTACAGTCTTACCAGTGGTAATAGGTTTTATTTTAAATTTATATGTAATTTTGATGTAAAACAAACAATTTTATACTGTATACATTGACAATCAATTATTATTATGTTTGATTCGGCAACCACAAATTTTTCAATTTTATAAATGAAATCATCGTAACCAGGGTTATAAATATAGTGTGTTCAACATGTTTTCAAAGGAAACAGCCACTGAAATAAGAAAATCCTAATAATATTTGACGCAAATGCGTGGAAAGTGCTTTAAAAGAAACTCTGAGGTGTCAAAGAAATGAACCAATGAGCCGGGAATGTTGTAAGTCCCTCTTCTCAGTTCTTATCACTTGTGAATACCTCATTACACACCAAGCTTTGCTCAAGAGAGTTCTTTGACGTGGCTCAAGCAATGTGGTGAAATGCGTCTATGAGCACAGACAATAGATACTTCCACAGACATCCTCTTCTTCGCAATACAATACAAAGAAAGAGCTAGTTTAATCTCCAAATCCATCACCACATTTTTATAGTGCCATGAAGTTTGTACTTTGCGTCACCCACCCCCAACTCAAAATCGGGTGGGAGGCCTCGTCTTTTAAATAGAATCCTCCCCTTTGTGCCACCTTAAAAGAAAATAATTTTAACGCAAAATCAACCACCCAAAAAAAACGTTTTCAAAACTCATTTTAAGATTATTTCCATAATCTTTAAACATTAAAAGTTGCTAGGTTCAAAAGTTCACATTTAAAATAAAATACCTCTTTGTTAACAATATTTTCTGAAAAAATTCTTGAGGGAAATGTTACAAACCTGTAGAAAATTCCCTTAACAGAATTTTGAAGGAAAATTTAGTTTTCAAAACAAATTTTATTCTTTCTTTTGAGTTTTCTTGAGGGCGGTTCTCTTTTGAAAAAATAGAAGGCCCTCCTCGTTTTGGGTGGTGGGGTGGGGGTTACACAAAGTACATCAAAACCAACTTCAGGACTATAAAAACCTCCCAACAATTATTTTCAAAACTCTTTCTCTATCAACAAGTTAAGGAAGGGGAACGGTCATTTAAAGCTCAATTAGTAAAATAACCACGCTTGTGATAAAATTGACCTCTAAGCATTGTCCTAACACTTTCCCTATCCCATTGGATTTCTCAGACGTCTCCTTCAACCTCTCTGTTACAGACATTTATAGTCGTGAGGTTTAAAGTGTTTGTAGAATTGTAAATGAGTAAAAAGGTACCTTACAATGTTATTTCTTTATAACTAGTTCGTCAACCACTGAGTACAGACATTGTACTAAATATTGTTTTTGTTACTTATAAAGGTACTTACTCTACATATTTATTTTATTTTTACGATATAAAACCATTCAGATGAGATATATCCACTTGCATTTCGGTGGAGATCGTACTTCACATGAGACAAGGAGTTACACTATACAACATTGGAGTTTGTTAACCACATGAGCACATGAGCACAGGGTCGCTTGCTTTACTCTGTGGTTTCAAGTTGTGGTTTGGTTTGGTGAACATTGACACAGTCAGACTATCAATCCTCTACTCTTTACACAGTTTCACTATATTACACTTATCTTACTTCTATCCACTTCACTTTATTTCGTTTGATCTATTTGAGATGCCGACTTCATGAGGGTATTTTAAAGCAAATATGTGGTGAAACATAGGTTAGTCTTGTTACAAATAAGGCCAACTCTTATTTTGAATGGGCCATTAATTAATAGCCCAATGTGGAAATCAACGGTTTAACGTGACTTCCGAACCACGCATGTGATATACTAAACTGTCAGGATTACTGAGACTACTGAGACGCTTTAGACCTAAATCATCCTCATAACTTGACCTCCATGAAGCTGGATTACAGGACCACGCCACGAGTCTCAATCAATTTCAAGATTAGGATGTAAACAAATATCTTTGCTATGCTAATTTTACTCCTATGTTACGCATCAATTACAAAGTGGGGATTAACAGTACTTATTAAAAAGTAAAAGCGATAAAAGTTTTAAACACGAATAAAAAAAAGCTGCAAAGAACTTTTCAAAGTTATCAAACGAATTATTAACAGTACTTATTGGTTCAAAATTCAATCCATACTTCTAACACGTAAGTCCAAAATTTGTTTCAAGTAAATTGTAATAAATAGTACGAGAACATTCCAATTTATATGGAATGAAAGCTTTGTATTAAACTGCCTAAACAAATTCAAGATGTGCCATTTCACAGTCAAACAGTAAAACCCTTTTTAGATGAAATGGTTAGTTAAAATGCCTATACGATTTCGACTTTTAACCCATAAGAAGAAATTTATTTTAGTACTTAGCATTGTCTGTATGTTGTCATACCCTAAAAATAAGGTTTTTATTATAAATTACATAAATAAACTTCAGTGTCGAGCTTACTAAGCACGTTGTGAAGCGACTGCTCAGCTAAATTTCGTGGTCACCAACGCAGTAGCATATCATTTACATGCTTAATTCAATGCTAATCACTTAGCATCGTGTATTATAAGTCATGAAGTTAACCTATTTATCAGGATATTATATTAACTAAATATAGACATTTGGGAGAAGAAGAGAGGGAGTTCCGGAGAGGTTGAAAATGTACTATAAACTAAGTGTTGTAAAGTTGTGTAAACCTTCAGGCACGGGTGTTTCCTTTTAGCTGATTGTGGTAACACAAATGTACCACGTCAATTATCCTGGTCTTGTAACCGGAAGCTGCTAATGGTAAAGCTCTCGTCACGTGATTTGGTGGGATTGCTGGTTTCAATCAGTGCAAGTATTTGAATAGCTGAGGTGTCATTAATCTCGGCCCATTATTGGAGTGATTAATCTCTTGGATTGGTTGGAATCTGTTACACGGTAAACCAGAGAGCCACCTGACTCTCTTGTTGCTTTCAATCATGCTTGGTTCGTTAAAAGTATTTAATGACCGATATCTTTGGAAGTATAAAATATAATCTGTACGCCGGTTAGAGACCGTAATACCAATTGCTGTTTTTGTGTAGCTTTTATCCAAAGTTCAGAGAATTATTTCGCAGTACAACTCACGGTCTTCGTTCCACAAAACAAGTATAATTTCCCTGTGTCCCTCCACCCGCCACTTGAGCGGATCCGTGGTGGATAGGTATCGCGCGTGACTCCGGAGCTCATCACTCTGTTGGCGCGGGTTCAATCCCGCAGACACCCCTTACAATTTGTAAAGAGACTATACAGTGACAATAGGTAAAGGTCGAGGTTGGGTGGTAGAGAGGACTTTGTAATCCTAACTTCGCCTAGTTAAACAAGAGAAACTTTACCTATTTTACCTTTTACTCACTCCTTTTTTAGACACACTGATACACACGTTTGTGAACTAAGATTTTTAATATGGTTACCGGCATTATTGTTGGCGGTCATAGATATTTGGCCGCGAATCCAGGCCTAGACAAGATATTTGCAACTGAAGATCAAACTTGTAGCTCAAATCTACTATGTCAAGTTTGATGCTTTTGATTATTTTCAAATGATTAAAAAAAACGGCAACATATTAATACATTAGTGGTTCTAGGCTGGTAACATTGACGGGGATCTGAGCAACTGGAGCTAGGGGGAGAGCCCATTACCTGTCTGAGGGAAAGCTTCTCGGGAAGAATATAACAAATTCTTTAAGAGTACAGTAATTCTAAACCAACACATAATTGAATTCAATATCACGTTGAAAGAATTACCTCAAAACTGTTCATGGCTAATTGAATTTCCGGATTTCTTTGCTGGAAAGTAAAAGCTAGTCAATTAAGAGCAGGCTCATTCGGTTTTGTGGTGATTGATTGTGCAAGTAATGATGGTAAAACAACAATCCCGCGAAATGCAAGAAACAATCGGTTACAATTGATTTATACGCCAATTACAACCACAGTGATTGTTACAATCAGAGTTCTCTATAAACAGCAATTGTCTATCAGTTATTGTGCAACCCATAACAGATTTGGTGCTTATTGTGGACGAACAATGTTCAGTGTTTGTTCATTTAGTAGCGGTATGAGTAGGCTAATATCAAATTTCTCATTCCCGAAATTGGAATCAAAATTTAACTAAACTTAAATAGAAATAAGATTGTTAAACTTGAATACTAATAAACAAGCCCGACACGCAGCTAAGTGCTAAAGCGCCGCTGCCATGAGTGAAGCGAATTTCCTAATTACTATAGAAAAGTACAAGGCTGAAGCTTCGCTTCGGCATACGGCCTCAGATTTACGTGGAATTTTACTGCTTGTTTTACGTTGTGTCATAAATGGAAAATTTGTTTCAATTATCATTAAAATTTGACTACTTATAACGCTGTTAGATACTATTAACAATCACATATTTTGTCTCAAATTTCATTGAAATCGATGAATTTTTACTGTTTTAAATTGATATTAAAATACTAAATAAAACGAAATAAAACTCCTCCCCAAAAGGGGTTTTTCGGTATTTTGATTATACTGGCTAACGTACCTGAGATATTTTAGAATCCAAAAAAGGAACTTTTGTACCAAGTTTCATGAAAATTGGACAGAAAATGTGACCTATCGAGAGGTACTCACACATATATACACAGTTTATATACGATGCATATAAAGTTTTGAATAAATGCTCAACACGAGTTTTGAGGTCAGGGTAGTGCACAGCTCATGGTCCCGGGTGTAGGACTTACCATGCGGAAAGCATAAATATGGTATAAATATGGTATATAAAATTTCAACACATCAATAATGAGATACCTAACTATTTGTTCTTATTTATTTTTACAAGTATTTAGTTTTGTTATTTTCTATTTATATGTTGCCATTATTTAGATATGTTTCTTTGATTGTGAGTTGTTTTATATTGTATATTGTTTGTAATAAGAACAAATAAAGGTATTTTTGAATTTGAATTTGAAATTTGAATATCTAATTTTTCCAATGGAAATTTGCTAATTAACATATATTTTTACTCGGTACTGTCCCCATTATGACCATGTCCTAGCTTCAAGTGCCAAATGTACTATACTTTTATCTCTAGGCTTAGGTGTTGTTAGTCATCTATTTGAAATGTACTTTAACCTTTAGTCTCATTATTGTGTTTAAGTGTTCCGGAACATCGTACAATCACAATACACTAATGAGTTCCCGACTTGAGAAAGTTCACAGTTCATCAACAGAAACAGCGACAATCGTTACTTTAACTTACTCAACACTGTTTTATGGAGACGGAACATACACTCAAGCATCAAAGAAGTGCCTTGTAATATACCATTTCTGTATTAAAACATACCGCAAATTTAGGACCCGAATTCAAAGGAAAATAAAATTAAAAATATGTGCAACTCCTTTTCCGTGAGTTTTCCAATTAATTTTCGGGAAACCATTAGAACTAATTGAGCCCAAACCAAGAGGCCGAAGGGTTCAGTCTTAATTACTCTCAGGTTACGGTTGATTACAACACAGATGTTGAGTGGATCAGGTTTCTCGGAACCTCCTCCGCCTGAGATTGTACTGATTGACGAGTGTAATCGATTGTAATATTACGTGTCTAACCTGGATAACAACAACATGTTGAACAGTTAATCTAAATTTTTGACTTCAAGCAAATTTGTTTTTTATTCATAGCAGAATGAACCTTTTCAATAATGATTGTAGATTTGAATTCAGTCTAATTTTCCAGCTGCAGTCTAAATTAAGTATGGTAGTGATGGTTTTACCATTAGTTTCTACTTTCCAGGAGCTTACTGCTTGATGTGTTTATACTTACGACGAATGTTCTCTGTAAAACCCGGTTGTGAGGAAGAGCACAGAAGGGTAGGTGGAGGGAACGCGCAGAGTGGAGGTGGAGGTCTGATGGGTTGACCAATAACCATTAGCCTCCACTTTCCAGGAGCATAGAGCACTCTGTAGTTGATGAAAGTAAACTGCTTAGATCTCACAACACCGTACCTTGGTGCATGATAATTATTGATACACCATGCTAAACGTAATTTACGAACAAGATTCACCAAAGTCCTTTTACATAAAGGCCATAAAAGCCTCTAACCCTCAAACAAAGATCCGACGCCTCCCAAGGTTTATTAGCTACCAAACAATTCTAACAATTATTTTCAGGTTGTTATACCAAAATATCAAATGGCGAGAACTTTAAAACCAGTATTAGTAAAGTAAAATATATACATTCATGGCTTTCAAAGTTTAAAAGTAAGATTTTAAATAACTCAATTAAAAATTATGCTGTTTGGTTTGCACAGATACTTAAAGATATTTCAAGACAGTTTACCTCTGGATTCAGCAAGGTTGAGTACTCAGCAAACAGAACTCACTGAGAAATTGTCAAGTGCTGACGTAGATTAAATGCTGAACCGACTCAGCACTTAGTTCTTAGTCTATTCAGCTTCAGTTTCCGTCTTCCAAATGTTGTAATGAAGTATTTTGATGTAACTGTCTTCGCTACCGTAAATATATCAACTCCTGGTTTAGAAAATATTTCCTTATAAAATTCCTAATATTAGTAAATCAAATTATTAGGAAATGCTAGTGTTTCTGTGTACTAACGAATATTTAAGGTTAAAGTTGGGGATAGATGTCTTCATTACTGAAGCAACGTCAAAACTGTTAGCTGGGGAAGGGTTTGGAACTAAAGGCTCAAAGAGACTGACCTCCTTATCAAATATTCAGCTCTTGTGTAGCCTATCGCTTTCCTCTCCTTGGAAGTGATCGTCGTAAATTTCCTGCTTTATGTAATTTTTCGTTTTATTTTCGTTTTATTTTGTGTTTTATCTTTTGTCCTATTAATAGAATATTAAGTGAAATACTTTTTACTGGTGGACTAAAAGCAAGTTCTTATGTGCAATAATCTATCCCTCCCGGTTGACAGCTTGTCAAAACATCATAGTAATTAGATTGACATATTTCGGTGTCACCGTCGACTACCATCTTCAAAACTGATTGGATGAAACTAAGCTGCTTGCTGTCTGCTATTCATACTGTTGCTATCTACTATTCTATTGGTGGCACACTCTTGTATTTTTATTGAACAAAACAAGTTAAAACTTTTCAATCTGAGAAAGACGCAAGGAAGCTTATTTCCAGGTGTATGCAAGAAACACAGAACGAATGACTTCCCATTTCAGATAACAACGTTCATTCTTCTCCTCTGCGTGTGAGCCTGGTCCTTCTCAACAAGGTTTCTTCGGTTCAAAGAATAAAGTTGGGTTTAAAAAATAAGATTATAATCTTTTTTTATAATCGAATCATGATTATTTTATTGGCAGTTCACACTGTTGTAGTTTAAATAATATCCTTGACGTACTCTCAATTTCATCTTTTTAGCTAAAACTTCAACAATACTGAATCAAGATCTACAATTCTTAGTACAATTTGATCATACACAGGATTAGGCAAAAGTAAGGCATATATATTTATCAATGAAGAACGTTAAACGAAGTTTTGAGTAAAAGATCAGTAATGTGTAATTATGGGATGAAGCTTCGGGACTTATGCCCGAGAGATAGAACTCTACTATAGTTTCATGAAAACCCAAGAGTGGAGAAAAGCTCACAATAACTTTGCTCAGTGAAATGAACACAGCACATTTCCGTTGTAATATTTAAGTAACTTTTAGGATCACTAGTTTATTTGTATGATCCTGGGCTTTTCAAGGATGTTAATATTTGCGTTAAATTATGATGGAACCCCAAATAGGACAAAATTGTGCCTATTGATGAATTGTGCTTATTTATGATAAAGCTAAAATTTATAGCGTACACAATTTTAGCTTTATGTACAATCTACCATGTACAAAGAAAAATAAAGAATTTGTTATTATAATAATTACGAGGCTACGTACCCAAGTTAAACGCCGAGGGAATTTACAAAATATACAAGCCGAAGCTCCGAGGCCGAAGGCCGATTACGTAAAGTAATACCGAGGTCAAAGGCCGCAGGGTAACCTTCTTACCTAAAACTATAGAAAATTGAATAAATGGTGGACTTGTGTATGTTTTGTTCCTACTAATTCATATAATGTAGTTACCCGATGTTATACTACTACACACTTATGCAACAAGAGGTTAAACTTAGAGTCACAAAATATCTGCAAAGTTAGTCAGAAGTAGGTAAATATGGAAATAAAGTGGATATCCGAGTAGCATTCCAATATGTAAAGGATGCAAATGTATTTAAATGTGATCAAATCCTCATCGAATGATGCCGAAACTCTTGCCTTTCCTATTCAAATGAACTATGTACATGAACTAGAACCATGTACATAGACGTATACATGAACATATACATATGACATATATGTAAATTTTATTTTACGTATATTTTTAATATACGTAATTCAAAACATAAGTAAGATTATTATACCGTATTTATTGAACGTAAAACTTTATATTATAAACTAATATAACGTTTTGAAACGCGTCTTTTCACTTCAAAGAATAAAATTGCAAACGTTTATATTTCTATTACGTAAAGATGACAGTTCTCAACCAGTCTTAAAACAGTACAACTGTGTTCAACTATTTTAAGTCTTATAAAATAAACACCCACAAGACTCTACTAGCTCTCCAATTATCAGCGAATTTTAAACTTTAACTTAACATTGCCAATATATTTTCTTTAAATTATTGCATTTAATAATTTAGGAATTTCGTAAGCAATTAACACTTTATGCTTTTACTTTATTTGTCTTTATTTACGTTCTCAGGTTTAATTATGTTGTTTCTCAGCCGTCAAAAATTATGTTGTTAAATATCGTGCTCAATTCAATTTTAAACGTTATTACAGGAATATAAGCACAACTTACAGTTATAGTCTGTTTTAACTTTATAACGGCATACTACCTCACACAAATTAAATTGTATTTAAACTTTTCATTATTCTTAAAATATGAACGGACAAAGCAGTAAAATAATAAAACCCCAGAACAAAGAGACATGGTCTGTGTAACAGAAACGAGTACAAGAGCAAATTTATGAGGAAGATTTGTTTTAAATTTGCAGCGTGTGGGATTCTTTTCTTGTTCTTTCTGAGCTTTTATGATTATTGTAACAGAATACTTTTTCCACGTGAATATGCTTTCTTAACCGTTAACCTATAAAGCTATTTAGTTTTTTCTTTGTTTTAATACTTAGTTTGTATAAATATATATTTTTAAGTAGCCGCCACTGTTAGTAGATGGGGCGAATGAGAAATAACATTGAATAATTCAAATTACTCCTTATAACAATAAATCCTGGTATAAATTGATGATAAAACACATCGTTAGTTTGTTCAATCTTGTTTATATTTTTAAAACTCCGTTTGTCTAATAAACCTCATCAAATTCTTCAATGTTTCTTTCTTCAATGGTTGAGTATGAAAGTTGTAAATATTTTGAAGTGCCCTTTAAACACAGTTATGCATATAAAAAACAATAGGTAAAAAGTATTATGAAGTAATAGTTATTGTCAGAGAATAAACTACTTCATTTTTCTATGACCTATTCTATATCAATTAAACAAATTGTTCTGAAATTTAACATTGATAACTCAATGACATTAAATAAACTCTCTGTTTGAAGTTTTTTGTTAACAATGGTACAGTTTCTTATGTTGAAAATTATTTCGAACGTTTCCAATGTTTTAGTGAACAAAGCGAACACAACTGTAAGTGGAACTTTTCACCTGAAGACAGAGTTGGATTCGAGATCCTGAAAGGTCGTGTTCTTCTGGTTTACTAAAGAAATATGGAAAACGTCCGCAGTACATACTACTCGTGTTACGATTTCGTTAAATAAATCATTTGTTCAACATAAGTTTATAAGTTGTGCGTCCACTTAGTTATCAACTAGATTTATTCGTTTTTTATCAACCGGTTTGTGTTTGTGGTAGAAGTTTTGTGTTCAGTTTTGTTACTCTTTTCCCCGGTTTTCAATTTGTCTTACTCCATTTTGTTGTTTAACACTGTTACAACCCAAAACAGCCATTCAATTTCTTTAATCTACAACGTGCTTCACATATATTCTCTTTTATAACTGAATTTTCAGGTTAGGTGTATTTTCACCCTTACGTATCAACTTGTCATTAACACCCCCTTTGTATGACTAATTATAGTGGGTTGTAACTAATGACGTGTATAGCTAGGACATTATATCCTGAGCATATGCAGCCTCAGGTCTAGCACTGGAGTTATGTTTCACCCTTGTATCCGTATGAAAAGTAACAACATTGTAGTTTATCATTTGGAAAAACACACTGGTAAAGGTAGCTGGTGAGTCAGAGGAAGCTATGTGTCACTAGCGTAACTTCCTTTGGTAGTGGGTGATGGGGAAGGGGTCCTTCCCACAAAAAGGGGGTTGATGATATAAAAACTTTATTTATGGTTTCATTTCAATTCAACATCTAACATTTATGGTATCGTACCCAACATGTGTACCGAAAATTAACCAAATCCATTCACCAAGACCAAGATGGCAGCAGAATATTGTTTTCACCGCCATCTTCGTCTAGGAATTTTGATATTTTGTTTATTTTTGATAACCATGTTAGGTATGTGGTAATAAATTTTTACACCAAGTTCAATCAAAACCAAACGATAATACAGTTTCTTTAGTTTAAACCCTTTTTGAGGGCGAAACATCCCCCCCCCCCAACCAAAAGGGCTCATGGGTGTAGTTTTTACCCCGTTGAAGCGCTCGCACCTACGCGTTGGCTATGTCTTCATCTTTTGTAGCATTAATTTCAAGATTGGTAAAATATCAAAATAATAAATAAGCTCAAGAACACTGCAACATACTCGTACATATAATGTTTATACATGTAAAAGGTCTAACATTTATTCAGATGAGACAATTTTAATTTAGAAATTCACAGGAATATATAGCTACACCATCAATAAGAATACTTCTTAATCAATTTGTATTTCAATAATTTCCAAAATTTGTCTTACTTTTAATATAGAAAAAAGACTTTATTTTGTATATGATTTGTAGAACAGCTCTTTATGCTGATGATACAACACCACTCAGAAAATATTAAGATATTGAATGTTAAATAGTTGAACGAAGGTCACAATGAAAAATAATGACTTGAGAGTTAAATAAATTAATAAACAAATGAATGAATTGAACATTTTATTAAATAAAATAAATGTATTCGTTAAGGTTTGGGTTCAATTACTGAGCAAGAGTAAAATATTATTATATAAATGTAACATCGGTCCTGTAAAGCCTGATTGAGCTTTTCGTTAACAATAACTTCGCCATAGAGCATTTATATAACTCTCGTACAAAGATGACCCGTGATGTTGCTTTTCGCTACCCAGCCGTATGTCCAATTGAACAGTCATGGCACTGGCATATCAAAAGACCTGCAGGTATTGGTCAACACAAAGATGAGAGCACATGGAGTCTCATTGTCCAGGATGTGTTATACAATGTACAGGTGCGGTGGTATGTATATACTCGCATTGAGACCAGCTGAAATATACTCTTTGTTGCTTTGAGGTTCGGTTTATCTTTGATCTCTGTCCTTTTGTGAAATCTTAATCAAGAACCTACGTCCTCGAAACAGGACGTTTTAAATTAGCTGTTATTGTTTCATGAATAACTACATAGGATAAATTCGTGTCACAGCACAATAGACTGGTTTCATTGATCAAGGCTACAATTCTATGTTTATTCTATTAAACAATAACTGGCTTAGCTTCAAAGACTTTTTAGCTAAACATAACTAAAACTACACAAATATACATTAATAGCTGTGCCCTTTGGTATAACTGTAGAATATTACATTTTAAATTATTCCTCACTTCGCTGGAACATTCAAAAGTTTAGTTTTAGTATAATTCAAAACAAGATTTTCTAAACTGGGTAAAAAACATATTTAGTGTATGCAAGCATTAAGTAGCCACTAAAAGATAGTAAACCTTGCACAACTTAAGACCTTCTGGACCGATATTGTTTACATAGATGTTTGTAGTTCATCAAGTTGTATGTAGCTCAGCTGATTTCATCACATTAAATCTAGAATGCAATTCGTCTTCTCATGTTTGGACTCCATCTTTGATCTGTGAGCTGCATATTCCGGCTGACCGGATCCATGACTTGATGAACTGAGACAATCGCTCAAACTGTTCACTCTACAATGTTGTGGTCAAGGGAGGTACTGTAGCTGATGAAGCCAAGTGGAAAAGAAGAATATTTTGTCGCTTCTGCATAACTTTATTCAAATTCACTCTATTTTGTTGCACACCGTTTCATTTCGTACCATTCCACCCCCCTTCCAGATTCCATCCCATTTCATTCAACTAATTTGTTGTTTAAAGTCTTAATTACTATTGTGTATGCTCTCAATCAATTGGGAAATGTAACTGGTCTAAGTTTGTTGATGTGTAACTAAACAATGTATTTCCTCTGCATTTAAGAAATCGGTATATTTCTTTCAAAAATCCTCTAAAGGATTGATGGCTGACATCAGTTCTCAATGTTCAGCCGTATGTTTTCCTTTCTGCTGACTTCATTTCATGCACCGATCTCCAATCTCAAGGACCCTTCTCGACTTATAATAAATAATCCTAGTTGAAGCTAGGATCGGTATTGTAAATATTTGATTTCAATTTGAGTAAAATGATAGTTAAACGTATAAGAGGTTCATCAAAAGTGAAGTTTCGTTAAACCTGAGAGCAATCAAGGGTGTAAGACTTTCTCTAAGGCAATTTAACTTTTAAATGAGCTTAAAACCTTTTGGATAATTAGCCGGTTTGTTTTCTTTTCTTCTCAAAAATCTCAACTTTTCCTCTCAACCTAGAACATTCCTGTTCATATAAACTATTCGGTACAATTCTGCTACCTCACAACATTACTTTAAAGCGATGGACGCTTTAAGTACGTTTTTAGCTATAAACCCGGAGTCTTAGTAAAAATTTGGTTATTAGTTAAATTTTCTACCACATTATTTTAGTGCGGAACTTTTCGTTCTTTAATGTCACATTCTGTACAAGTATATAACTCCTAATCCTAGTTGACATGTATATGAGAGCCTAGAATGGTTCACTCGCAACTTGCCACTGTAGGACGAAAAGAGTTCTGTATTGTGTAGAGGATTATATCTCTTCAGCCTAGAGGATTAGCAGACACATAGATAAGCATTGGTGTAGAAGCTTCCATGCAACATTGCCAAGTCTGTGTATGTAATCCTACAGTAAATCCTAGATCTAAGATGTTGTGAGTTTTGTACAACCTATCAGCAACTCTAACTACCTCAATAGACTTGGTGTTAACCGTAGATTTAAAACAGGACTTGCTATCTATAGAGTGTGTTCTGTCTCTTGCTATACAGGGTGGAAATGAAATATCTTGAAACACTAACACTATAAGAAATCATATGTCCTTTATGAACATTTAAACATGTACAAAGGCCTATCTCGTTTCATTTCATTACATGCGGGTTCAAATGTTCAAGAAGCTACTGGCCGCCATTTTATTCTCTTAACGTAACTGTTGCACAATTCTCCTCTCAAGACCAGGTGTTATCGATTACACTTGATTCCCGTAGTTACAAACAATATAGCATTGAACTTCCACGAAACTGTTTCAGCTAGAGAGTAATTTACACATTGAAAGAGTGTCAAATATTACATTGAGCAACCTCTCAACTATCAGGGACCTGAATAAAGTCACACATCTCCAGTACTCTACCACAAACACACTACTTATGCTTGTTTGTTGAATAGTCTCACTGGCCTCGCTGGGTTGGGTTGAATGTTTGTTGGAACACGGCCAAGTTCAGCTTTACAGAATCGCCATCACTCATTTTCCATTTCACTAAGTGGCAAGCCTGACAACACATTTACATAACACAGGGCTTTATCTCATCACTTACTTGACTACTGAGTTCATTTGTCGTTAGTTTATTTACAAGTCTGTTAGATTAAGCCGAGTCAATGTACTGATTGCCTGCTTCACAGCTCTTTTGTTCGAACACAGTCTTTCATTTAGTATAATCAAACTATATTTAAGTTTAATTAGTTAAATTCCTCCTATAAGTTTGCAGACAAAGTTGTCACGTTATAAACACTTATAGCCACACCAAATGTGACGTTATGAACAAACACTTAAGTACTTTAAAAACATTTTTATAAATAATGTGCTATAAAACAATCTATTAAAGCTAATTTAGTTTAACTGCTTTTTAGTTATTTTTCTCTAAACACAGTTTATTAAAACATGTGTACGACCTAAAGTTGCACTTTTATTACCCGAGAAGTAAATGTTTGTTTCAATATTTTTCTACCTAAAGGAAGAAAATATAATTTTAAACATCCAAACGTAGCAAGGATATCAGCTGTTCCAATGACCTTGTGTGATAAAAATGACTGATCTATTGTAAAGAAGTCAACCGTTGAAAATATAACTATTTTAAATCGATCCCAATAGGATTAAGTTTCCTGCCTCAAAAATAATCGTTTCCTTATCGACACTAAACACGAACCAATGATCGGTCAGGATAAACCGGCGCAACAACAGCTGTTTATTCAAGTGAAACTTACAACTCGATTATTTTGGGAATAACTGAGTAGTTAAGTCAGAATTTAAAATTAAAATACATTTAATATATACATTAATTGAAAACATTGGAATAGATTTGGTCTGTCGATGAGCAATTTGTTCTCGAAAGGCTTAACCAGCTATTCAATGGAGTTTTTTAATGTATTGTTTCACATCGTTCTTCTTGTATTCTTAAAGTGTCTATTAAACTAGCATTGAAATATTATTATCATGCACCAGTTATAACGTTAATATCATTAGCGGACCCGTGGTGGGTTGGAATCGTGCGCGATTCCGGAGCTGATCAACCCCGCTGCGCGGGTTCGATCCCCGCAGTCACTACTGAATTTACATTTGTAATGTGACTATACGGTAACGCTAGCTAAAGGTTGAGTTTGAGTGCTTGAAAGGAGTCTGAAGACCTTCGCCTAGTTAAACAAGACAAACTTTACCTTTACCTTTAATTATAACAAAAATAAGTTAAGAAAAATAATGTATCAGCCGAATTTTCCCGAAAGTCATGCAACGCAACATTCTGTTTGGGAACAGCACTGTCCTAAAATGAACTCAACACAAAAATACTTCCTCTCAAAGGTCAACTTAGCTCGGTTAGGCTATAGAGGTAGACAGAGGGGTGAACCCCAAAACAAAGACACCTACAGTAAGTCTTCTTGTATCAACGCTTAAGTCTTTACATTTTACTTCTAAGACAAACACTCTATAATGCAGCACACTGATTGTCAGATTTCAATAACAGGTGAGGTATATTTATGAAAATCAAACAAAGAAAAGATTACCTTTTCATGCGAATTTAAAGAAGAAAGACATGACAGCTGTTTTGAAAGCGTGCTTGGCTGACTGCTTTTCCATTGTTGGTAGGAAACGTTTATTGACGCTGAAGTGTAATATATCTCCTTGTCATTCATAACGCCACACGAGTTTCATGTATTTCTTGAAAACATATTATTGATTGTATTCATATCTTTTCATCTTTCAATAGAACGAAGCATATATAAGATTAGTACTAGCTTTACGAGTATACCTCTGCTTTGATGTGACAGATGTCTTAGCTTTTCTTAGCACTTCTTGTAAACCGTCCCCCCTGGGTGAACACTTAAACTTTGCGTTGTAAAAGAACAAGCGGAAACATTAAAATTAATTCCTCTCAAACTTTTCCTATTTGAATTAGACTTAAATTACTTTTAGTCAACTTCAAACTCGCCTGAGCTTCCTCTTGAATATTGGTATTCCTAGCGATATTACAGTTCAAAGTTATTGAGTTATTCCTTTGACAAAATTGACCTAACTAGGCCTTCAAGTGAGTTAAATGTACCTTAAAGCCTTTATTATTGGCATTTAACAGTTTGTAACAAACATCGAGTGTAAATAATTGGGCAACAAAAAGTGTTAGCGTAATTAAAATTATCTCAATTATATGTATTAATAGTTATAACTTAATAAACCAGCTCAATTCAGAACTGTTCAGTTATTGCCTTGTCTGTGTTGAAATCAACCCTTTATCACAGGAAGAGAAAAACATATATGATGAATATTATACAAAGAGAATACAACAGCTACAAGTGAGATAAATGATCACCGCTACTTTTAAAGACCAGTTCCCTCAACAACGGACTCAATTATAGAGCTGTTCAGGTATTGCCTTGTGTCAGTGTTGTAATCAACTCTTTATCACTGGGAGACAGAACCATGAATGATGAACAATGTACAGAGAGCACACAACAGCTACAAGTGAGATAAATGATCACCGCTACATTCAGAGATCAGTTCCCTCAACAACGGACTCAATTATAGAGCTGTTCAGTTATTGCCTTGTGTCAGTGTTGTAATTAACCCTTTATCACTGGGAGACAGAACCATGAATGATGAACAATGTACAGAGAGCACACAACAGCTACAAGTGAGATAAATGATCACTGCTACATTCAGATACTAATACAAAAACAAGCGACTCAACTACATACCTGTAAGTTATTGACTTGTGACAGAGCTAGAATCAACTATTCATCATTGGAAAACAGAACGAATGGTGAACAATGAACACTGAACAGTAATCACAATGAGAATATTGAGCACTGCTACATTGAGCCACCATTCTACGCTCTTGATTTAAGATACTCAATTTACGTGCTGTTCAGTCGTTGTTGTGCCTCACACTTTTTTTTCAAATAAGTATGAACGTTTCAAAAACGAAAAGTTTGAATTACGACTAATGATAATTATAGATACTGGAAAACATCTTTCAGTGTTTCATTTCTTCCAACGGAAATGAAGAAGGGAATGACACTCCAGGACTAGTTTGATAACCACGATTGTGTCAATGATTTGATACAGTCATACCTTATCACTAACGCAAGTCGTATGAGAGTCGTAGCAAAAGGAGAGGCGAACTCTTGGAGCTTGACGGATTTCCTTCTGTGCCGGAACTCAGTGCCAAGTTTGTCCTGGAGATTAAGAAAAGGAACAAGAACAGGAAGTAACACATGAGGACAAGTTTGTTGGCTACACATGTGTGAAATGTATCATATATAACATGATACAAACCTCATCATCTGACACAGGTCGTCTGTATCAGAGGGAGAGACCAAGTCTTGGAGTTTGAGGGATTTCCTCCTCCGCCGGAACTCAGTGCCAAGTTTGTCCTGGAGATCAAGAACAGGAAGTAACACTTGAGGACAAGTTTGTTGGCTACACATGTGTGAAATGTATCATATATAACATGATACAAACCTCATCATCTAACACAGGTCGTCTGTATCAGAGGGAGAGACCAAGTCTTGGAGTTTGACGGATTTCCTCCTCCGCCGGAACTCAGTGCCAAGTTTGTCCTGGAGATCAAGAACAGGAAGTAACACTTGAGGACAAGTTTGTTGGCTACACATGTGTGAAATGTATCATATATAACATGATACAAACCTCATCATCTGACACAGGTCGTCTGTATCAGAGGAGAGACCAAGTCTTGGAGTTTGACGGATTTCCTCCTCCGCCGGAACTCAGTGCCAAGTTTGTCCTGGAGATCAAGAACAGGAAGTAACACTTGAGGACAAGTTTGTTGGCTACACATGTGTGAAATGTAATGTATATAACTTGATACAAACCTCACCATCTAATGCAGTTCGAAACAAACGTTTGAAACAAATTTAACACAATAGAAGGATTTGATAGTAAAGGTAATGCATTATTGACGAAACATTTCTCTAGACATTATTGAATAGCTCCGAAAACATAAACTCATTCACTACTGCTTACAATACGAAGTGAGTTATGTCTTGTTGAGAACAGATAACTAAACGTAAAGTTAGAGTTTACACTGATGAAATCCCGACGGCTTTCAGCGTAAGTTTATCTTATCCAAGTTCAAAACTCATGCTAACATGACTGCGGGTTGGGTTCGTCTACATCCCTCTCTAAGCCGACTTAGTCTTTCAACTTGTCTTAAACATCATACAGCGTGTAATGCTGCTTGCATTGTTCCTTCTACCATGGTTGAGGGAATAATAACAACTTTTTTATTTGAACTAAACTATAAATTTAAAAGAGTGAAAACCACCCCAAAACGGTGAAAATCAAGCCACTCTTTAAAGAGAGTGGCTGGGGATTTAAAACCCAAAAAAGCGAAATTTCACTCCTTCAGAATGGCCTTTACTCCTTCATTGTTAGAGTGTAAGTTAAACGAAAACAATGAGAGCACTCAGGAGTTCTTTTAATCCTAAGCCATAGCGGAGTATTGAAATTAACTATCTTCTCCCCCAAGCGCAGCAAGTGATAATATTTCTGTGAAGTCGATTCCACTAAGTTTTGTAACACACTCTAAAACTACTATAAAATAAACAAATTACATTTGATTTGCAACGTGTTAGTCTAATTATTAAACATGTGATACACTAAAATACCCATAAACTAGCAAGGATTTAGTCATAAATCCTTTGTTAATGCTAGAGGTGTTAAGGTGTGCAGTGCAGAGTTATCAGAGGGTATTAAGGGATAACAGTTAGCAAATGCTCGTGGATTAGCAGTATTGGAAAGCCATATGTGCAAAGCTTGCTTCAGGCAGGGCAGGAGTACCTGACCTTAGGTAAGGTAGCCTGGCAATGTAGTCTGTCATCCCACGCGCTTCTGCCTTGCACGTGTAATTAAGGGTAGTTGTCATGATTGAGTCCGTATTCGACACTTTTTTTAATGTAAAATAATTGTAAAACGCAGAACAGAAACATGATATGTTATTACTTAAGAAACGACTATTTGTGGTCGTGTTTCTATGTTTGGACTTTGTTGTTAGCGGTGAGAATTTTGACAATATTATTTTAATTTTACGAGAGCTTTGAAAATGAGCTAAGTTTTTTTAATCTAAATGACAAGTTATGGAAAGAACGTAAATCTTCCCGACTACAAATACTTAAATCGTAAACCTGTCATCAAGGGTTTTGAGACTGAGAAAAAGAAACCTGTCTTAAGGACGCCATCGTCCATTTCAAATTCGGTGGACCTCTTTCTCCATGATCAGGTGAATAAAAGGCGTGATGCTCTTAAGACGGCCGAGAAATTCATTACATTTGTCGTATCTATGCGGGAAAACAACTAAGCAACCGTCAGCATATCTCCAATGACTACGGTTTGGACTCAGCCAGGACCAGGGCCTTCAGCTCGAATTACTTCCTTACACCTAAAGAAGGAATAGATTCCAGATCACAAACGACACGTTCTTCTTTAACACTAAACTGGTAGAAAAAGTCCGTAATAATATTTCTACTTGGTTATGTTGTTTGTCAGTCGTGCATGCAAAGAAAATGTCCCCTTACCACATACGTCTGAGCCAAATTACCTAAACTTGTTGTTACTTTGCAATGCCGTATACAAATACATAGGTCTATGTCTATTTCATTTGGTACAATTTATTACGTTTGATAAAGGTACATGCTTCTGTACAATTTACTGTAATTTCTTTACTGTTAATCACTTTGAATGTTTCATTCATAACAGTTTGGTTGTACGATAACGTGTGTGGGCTTGCAAAGTGTTTGATGACACGACGTCATGTGGTAGTTAATTAATGCGTCAAACAATCCCTTAGCTCTGGTTATGATCCAGTTGTAGGAACTAATTAGATTGTTATTGTCACCACGGTAATTGGTTGTCGCATCAGCTCATGTTGCCGTAGTTCTGTAATGAGTGGGAGGCTCACGTGTCAAAACAGCTGTTGGTGTGTTTAAACTTAAAAAAGGTAAAAAGTATGTCTTGTTCAATAAGGCGGAGTTAGGACTACAAAGTCCTTTCTACCACTCAACGTTGTTCTTTACCTACATTTTAAAGTCTGACTCTCTTAACTGAAAACCTCTGCTTAAACGCTTTAGAATAATTATTTCCTTACATTACATAAGCCATAAATACTTACTCGATAACTTTGCCGAACGTGAACGCGAGTAAGTTTATACATCTACTGGTTTGTGTCAAGTTTATTTTAATGAAACCACTTTGGATTTCAGAGATACGATTTATCGTAACGAGAAACTCCAAACTTAGTCTAACATGTCTGGTCGTCAGGCTTAGTGAAATATCATGCAAAGCTTATTTAGTCTTTAAACTCAGACTGCAAAACTCTTTGGTTGGTGCATATTTATCCAGTATGGAAGTAGAGGCCAAACAGAGTATCAGCGGATGTTATAAGAAAGTTCACCATAGTAAGTTGTATATAACTTAAGTACGAGTATAATCGAAACTAGATTTTCAGCAGTGACAGAAAATGGTTTTAGACGACCGATTCTGTAAAGACAAACGGTGAACATAATTAATAATTAAAGTAAAAGATATACATGGTCTCGTATGAAACGGTCATCCAAAGGAATCATAATGCCATTCTTAACTTTAAAGCTTTTGCGTCCGGTGTCATCACTAAGACCTAAGGCTTCCGGTTTACACCACGTCACAGTTGAAACATAAGCACTGCTATACGTTTCGACCTCGCTGTGGAGAGTCATCCTCAGTCGCTGGTTGACTGGCTGAGACGCGTTAACCATCCAGTCTCAGCCAGTCAACCAGCTACTGAGGATGACGCTCCACAGCGAGGTCGAAACGTTTAGCTGTACCTATGTTTCAACAAAGCTTTAGACCAGGGGTTCTCAAACTTGTAGTAACCACGTACCACTTGAAATTTTCAGGGATTTTGACGTACCACCTTATATTTATATTTGTATATAATTAACATCAAGTCATGTTTAGGAAAACCAAAATGCATTCTACAACTGTACGTATGTATGTACATAGAATTTATTTAGAAAATTAGATACTACAAAATAAAATGTATCATACATTGAAAACAATCGTACATTAGTTATTGGTAGATTAGTTCATTGTCCCTGTTGTTGTTTGTCCTTAACCAAATTTTCCATATCTGGGCCAATTTAACTCAACTTCATTATTAAGTCCTCTTCAACACTAATGCGGTTTCTGTATTTATTTTTCATGTACAGCAGTTCTGAAAAGCCTGATTCACATAAGTACGAGGTTACAAATGGAAGTGAAAAGATTATTGCTTGCTTGAACACTGATGGATATTCAGTTCTTTTCCCCATCCAAAAGTCTACTAAAGATTTTTATTTAAATGCATCTTTCATTAAGCAGTCACTTATAAGGTCGATGAAACACTCTTTTGAGTGACTAGGAAATTTCCCTGAAAATGGATTTCTAATCCACTCATATTTAGACAAATCTTGATTAAAGTATTTATCAAAACTCGTTTGAAGTGCTTCCACATGAATAGTGATATCATCAGTCACTTCTGGCTTCAGAGAAATATCATTTTCTTTCAAAAATGATGCAAGAGTAGGGAATGCAGAGAAATCCTTGTCCTGTGTTTGAGAGCGAAACAGAACCAACTTTTTCTTGAAGGATGATATTTTATCGCTGGTAGTGAACACTGTTGTACTCGGCCCTTGAAGTTCCATGTTCAAGATATTAAGCCTATCAAAAATATCAGCCAAATACGCCAATCGTGATAGCCATTCTTCATCATTGAACAAGTGTATCATATCATGATTTTGTTAAATTAAAAACCTTAAGACTTCAGACCTCAGTTCAAATAGACGAGTTAGGACCTTGCCTCGTGACAACCATTTAACCTCGGTATGTAGGAGGAGAGTATTATATTTTCCACCCATATGTTCACACAACAAAGAGAAAAGCTGTCAATTAAGAGCCCTGGCCTTAATAAAATTAATGACCTTCACGCTATCCGTTAAAACAGACTTAAGGTTGGCAGGCATACCCGTGGAAGTCAAAGCTTGATGGTGAATAACGCAGTGAGGACTTTGGCATTCTGGAGCAACTTTTTTTATTCTTGCTCCTAATCCACTTAAATGACCCGACATAGCTTTTGCTTCGTCCGTGCACAAACCAACACATTTAGACCATGGTATTCCCGCTTTCATAATGTACTCATTTATGACATTAAATATGTCCTCAGCTTTAATGTTTGATTCAAGAGGTTTGCAAAATAAAAATTCTTCCTTTACTTCACTTTGGTAATCAAAACGTATGAATACAAGAAGCTGCGCCATATTTGTTATGTCTGTGCTCTCGTCTACTTGCAGTGCAAAATAATTACATTCGCCCAGTTGAAGTAAAAGCTGTTCTTTAATATTCGAAGTCATCTCAACAGTTCGCCTCTTTTCTGTGTCTGCCACTATTCTATGTAAAACACAGATGGAGGAATTGTATTCTTAACGCGGAAATGTTGCATCGTAACTGTAAATTAATGCTATTCACATTCAACCGTTTTTATTGTTATTATTAGTATATGACTGCGTACCACCTGAAATGTCCCCGCGTACCACCGGTGGTACGCGTACCACCGGTTGAGAACCCCTGCTTTAGACATTAGTCCTCATGACATAGTTTTAAATCTGTTGATTTGCAAATGACAACGGCTAACAATTAAATACCAACCAAGGCATTCTTTCATGCTCTTTTGAAACTCTGTCCACTCCACTAATAACTCACATAAGTCTCATGAAATATTGTAAAATAAAACCATAAGTAAAGCCTGCAGTGCTGAGAAAGTGTGTGCAAAGCTGGAGGCTTTACATGCGTTTGCCTTTGACGCCTTGGATTTGCTCTTGTGAAAGGGTTTACAAGAGCAAGCTTTTCTCCTCTGTAACGCAACTCCTTGTGTTCATAGAATCAGAATATTTCATTTGCAGAACACGTTACATGCAGACAAACGTCAGATTGGCTAATTTAATGAACAATTTTGACATCCACACTGTATCTATATCCTGTTCAACCATTTTTGACTGGGACTCGTGGCGTGGTCCTGTAATCCAGCTTCTTGGAGATCAGGTTTTGTATAGGTCTAAAGCGGTTCAGATAGTCTCAGTAATCATCTGATGATACCCGCATCAACTCCCACCATCGTTTAGACATATCAGACCATCACCTGCGTGGTTTGGAAGTCACTTTAAGCCGTTGGTCCTTGTATTTCTATTGATCATTGGGCTTAATGACCCATTCTAAGGAAGAGTCGGCCTTAGTTTGAAACAAGACTACAATTCGTAACTCATTACTACCACTCATCACACTCATCCTTCATCATATATTAGCCTTAAAATACCCTCATGAGAGTGGTCGGCATCTCAAATAGTGATTTATGATTTAGTAATGTCAAAAATATACGCAACTCTCATTCGTTGCCGATTCTTCTATACAAAAGTATATTCAAATTAACAATAGTAATTATTTGAACTAACTAGACTAAATAACTAAAAATGAACAAAAACTAAGAATTGAATTACTCAAACAGTCTTTGACACACGTATGCTTAACGTAAAAATGAAATACCTTTTTAAATGAACTTCATTCAACTGATGCAGGTCTGATTATTAATTTTATACCCACAGGCAAATAATAGATAAAAGGCTATTCCACAGTAAACAACGTACTTTTGAAAGTTTGATGTAAAATGTGGAAGGATTTTCAAAGACAGCCATTAATTTCTAGATATGGTGTTACGAGTGTGGTTTGGAAGGAGTTTTCAAAAGTTATGAAAATTACGTTTGATACAAATCAGAGTTTCTAACATATTGTCATTTATGATTATTGTTGAAGGGCCGATTCTAGTCTGTGCCTGTATAAGATCTACTTGCATCGTAGTTCATATTTACACGGAAATGGTAATATTTTGTAATCATAATACCTGAATTTAAAGTTTGCACAGCTGAAAAATCAGACGATTTAAATTGCTTTTTATGAAGATTAAAAATGGAAATGATCCTTGTGCACTCAGACGAGAGATAGTGTAGGATGAAAACACCGATTAAATATTTGTTTCTTTTAAAATCTGAAATATTTTCAACCACTGGGGTTGTGAAGGTATTGTGTTATTGGCTTAGGACAAGTTTTATTTCCTACTTCCCGTAATAAAACATGTGTAATTAAGATTGGTAAAAAAAACTTAAATAATATATTCTTAGAAGTAATAAAGAATAAAATCGTTTAATCCTGAGGCCTTTCAAATGCATGGCATTCATCGTCAGAGACTCTCAGCAACTGAAGGAAAACAATGATTTTAAACTAAATAACACGTGTTACGAACTACGAGTATAAAGTGATTCAAATTAAATAAAAGGGTTGTTTAATAGGTGTTGTTGTTGAATAAAATATTCTTCACTTTTCTTTTTATCGTATGATGATATTAGTTCCAAAGGGGGTATGTTTAAGACGAATCAATTTTAGTAACACTCTTCACAAAATTGGAAGAAACATAAACGTACTACAAACCATAAAAGTTTAGAATGCGCATTGATTACTAAGTCTTCTTTTGTAAAAAGCAAAAAGTAACACGCCTTTGTTGAAGGTGAGGATATGAAATCAGGAAACGGATAATCTCTTTCATCTTGCTTACAGTTTTCACCAAACATTTCTGTTTTCTAATTCATTATATTTTCTCATTCGTCTCTTTCCACTAAGTTATTTCCGATGTAACAACAAAACATTTGGCATCCCATGCGTTAATTTGTAGTATTGGTGTTTACTTTCTTTTAAATGCACATAAAAAAGACACATACAAGTTTATAGAATGTCATACTCTAAACGTTGTTCATATGCGTAAGTTGGTCAGGTGTTTACATTACCTTTTTCAACATGAAACGCTGTGACCGTAGATATTGGTTTGAGACAAGTTTGATTTCCTACTTCCTGTAATAAAACATTAAAACATGTGTAATAAAGATGGGCGGTAAAATCACTTAAGTAATAGATTCTTCACTTTTTATCTTAATGGACAAAGTTATTGGTTTAAAAGTCGTAAGCATTAGGTTGATAAAGTTGCTGTAAATATTTGCACACAATTTAAAAAAAAAATGTACAACAAAACTACATTTTACTAATTTAGCTATGAAACTTGCAATTGCTTTGCACTATTGACAAAATTAGTCTCTCTGGACAAAAAACACAAATTAACACGCCTTTCTTGAAGGTGAGTAGGATATGAAATCAGGAAACGGATAAGCTCTTTCATCCTGCTTACTGTTTCCCCAAAGATTTGCTGATTTCTTATTCAATACATTTTTTTATTCATTTCTTTCCACTTGATTTAGCGTGGAAAGATTTAGATTGTTAAAAAGGGGGATTCACTGATTCTCTGAACAATTTACAGGTGAACCCCTTACATTTATTTTAAAAGATTACAATATACCAAAAGTTGTTCAGATGCGTAAACCAGCCAACTGTTTATATTAATTTGTTGTTATACAAAACGCAATTACCAAAGATTTAATTTGAGCGGACAGACTACTCGTATATGTTGACATAATGCACGTTACAAAGATAAAAAACTTGAAGATTCAGACGCGAAACTAAACTGTATTAAATTGCAAAGTTGATGTTGCCGAGTATTCTGTTCAAGAGAAACGATGCAACTGTTCACTAGACTTAGAGGAAGTTGATGCTTACCTTGCAACTCAAACCAGTAGTTGAACCGTAACACTCTCCAAGAACAAATTAAGTTTTAAAACCTGTTTATAGCTGTAACAAGATGAATTGCCCTTTCTCTATAAACATAGCAAATGCTAATCACAATTTCTGAGTTACTTTTGTTTAGTTCAAACTGTTTGAGATATATACCCTTAACACAAAACCGTTAACCATTTTATAAAATTAAAATCCAAATTATAACAGAGGTATTTACATATATTCTTAGTTTCCTTTGGGTTGAAACTTTTGTTGAACAATTATATTTTGAGTGAATGTCCGTTCCCGAGCGATAACAAATGTCCTTGTTTTAAACTTGTATGGAAATGATTGAAACCAAAAAAATTTAAAAAAAGGAACTTACTGGCTTGCAAGGTATGAAGTAAGAATGTTAATAGTCAATCTTATCGATGTATTTCGTGCAGTTAGAGAGACTGGGTGTGTGGCCCCAGGATCTCAATATCTCGTAGATTACTCGGTCCATTGCACCTTACATTACCACCCGGCTCGCGGCTAGCTGCACGACGTGAGAAAGGGTTATCAATATCATAGCGTAGAAAACCCTTCTGAGCTTTAGAAGTAATTTGTTTGTGTAAAGTTGCTAAGTTAGATTTGAGTTGATCTCCACACCAAGGAATCTTAAGAAGAATCAACGTTAAACTTATACGCTAAGAAGAAATCGTTTCGAGTTGTTACACAGTGATTTAAGTGAAAGTTCAGATAAGAGACTATTAGCAGAAAACCCATAATGAAGGAGATCAAACTGTTTGGCCAGAAGATTTCAAGCAGATAATTTATTTTATAACTGAAGTATCCTCAGCATACAAGATAGTTTACAACTCGAGGAAGGGAGTTAGAATAGTTTAGGAACAGCATATAAATGTGTTCCTTATCTAAGAAATGGTTTACAACAGTTTCTGATAAGTTCCCCCCTGAAGTCTTCCCTCATGGCAGTCGCTTACAGTAATATTTAGCTAGGTACATGGTAAACTGTTCTTCACTATCGTAAAAACAGTTTTCTTTTCCATTTTTCTTTTTAATTTGTTAAAATACTACTGCGTCAGGTGTGGATTTTGAAAGTACTAGCTCGTATTTGTGAATCGAACGTGGCTTATATTTTATCATGTCAATCGCAGTGAAAGTACTGTTACACAAATATGCCACAGTAATTCAAAATCATTTGTAATTTAGATTTTTTAAACAAGACTTACTGAAGAGTTTAGCTAATGTATTGATGAATCACCTCAGGAACTCATCAATCTGTACAAAGTTTCCTCCTCAATCTCACTTTGCGTTCCATTCTGAAACATTCACCCTCTTATCTCTCACAGCTGACAGGAAATGTGATTTTTTACCCAACAATCTTTATTTGAATGTTTTGCAAGGGTTGTGAATTGTTATGGGGTTAAAACTAGCGGTACAATAGTTTAAAGCATTTGATAGTAGACGTACTAGACCGTTTAAATTGATCAACTTGTACTGATAGAGCCCGGCTTGAATTTATGTGCTTTCTATCCACTGCCATACGAGGTTGTTTGCCCGCTTTCACCATCGCTTTTGCCTCGGCCTCAGAATTATGTGCAAAATCATCTTCAACGTTGCGACTCTCGTTCTTAGCCCTCAGATTTACGTGAAATTCACACCACATACCAAAATGTTTTGGACTGCTCCGAAAAGAATTACAAACTCGTAATAACTGTAGAGGCGCTTCGAGTACTAAGCTTTTAACCCAAAATTCATATTTATATATTCATATATTCATTTTTTTTGTACATTTGTTGCTGTGCTACTCGAGACTGTGCTAGCACTGAAGGGAGGTAAAATGTATCACATTAGAAGTTAATTTTATAAGAGGCACATTAGAAATTAACTTTATATTTTGCAGTACTATAAATATTTTTTCATTTCAAATTCGATTAAAATAACTCCGTTGTTGTCTCCATTTAGTCAGCCCCTAAGGATAATCGGATCCTATACCATACTGTCAAAAGGCTCCTATACCATACTGTACTGTATAAGGAAAGGAATTTTTCTTGAAATGAAGATTATTGGCAATACAAAATATTTGAATTACAAGAAGCCCAATAAAGAGCGAATTATTGGCCTTTTGTATGAGGATACTTAATAAATTTGGTGCCTTATCCAGCTCGACTTATTATCTGCCAACATCCTTTCCAGCTTCTACCACACTGTTCAACCTATCACGTTTAAAACATTGTTACTTTGAGTTTCTTTATGTGAGCATTTATGTATCTGTTGTATATTATTTGCATTTTGATCAAAATTGCCTGTTATCACTTGTCTCTTTTTTTGTTCCAGCTTTTAGGTTAGTTTCTGGTGAGGAAATAACACGAGTTTGCAACGGTAAAAGCTGTAAAAAATCACGTTTTTATCAGCTGTGAAAGATAAGAGTGAAATGGAAAGTGAGATTGAGAGACAAACTTGTTCCAGATTGATGAGTTTCTGAAGTAATTCATCACTGCATTAGCTAAACGTTTAGTTAAAGAGTTTCTGTTCGAAACACTCCAATATAACTTTCTATTTAATATACAATTCGATCAAAATTGCCAAAAAATATATGGCCACAAAAGGATTTGTTTTGGCAATAAGGAATTTCAATCTTATATTTAATCTTGCCCCAATGCAGGGACCCTTCATTAAATAAACGTATGTAATAACACCAAGATGGGTATATATTAAGTGTAACGTCACAAAATTACTAAATCTGTGTGTATATTTACATTATATAATATGCTTTTAGAGTAGTCAAAATATGTTTGTTAAAAGGATTTTCTCTTTAAACGCACATGTATAGAAATCACGCGACTCAAGTTTTTCCAGACATTCGGTGTTCAACTTTCAGGAAGTTACTTGAAAGTTTGAAACTTATTCAAAGTTTGCAGTTGCCGTCATCGCCGGAGCTTGAAATACGTTCTGGTCACGATTGAATATTTTCTACATTATACTCTAAGTCAACATAAACTCAACAACATTGTTATAATTACCAAAAACGTACCATACAACTGTTGAAATAAAGGGTGCTATGACATTACTGAATTGAAATGATTACGGTCATAAGGGTTCCATCATTTGCCCATGTAAATTCCAATCAGGCAGCCCCTATCTTCAAACACCATTTTGAGCAATTTGAAGTGGATGTTTGTATATTGTGCTAGATTAGAATTTTTATGGTCACACCATTCTGGAAATAATCTTTAAACACTATTTCCATAACCCTGTGGTTCAAATAAATGCATTTTTTTGTTTATACAGTTGTTTTTAATAATTTTATTTGAGAAGTTGAACTATTATTGCGGACATTTTCCATCGTTAGTGAACAAAAATAGTTCACGACGTTTCGGGATCTGCAACTCAAAAACTCATAGCATGGTATTAAGGACGCAAAACAGGCCACAGAGAACTTAACTCACGTAAGCCGCCCCCTTCTCCCATTGGCTGTGCATAAATAGGGATTTTTGTGTTTCTTTGTTACAGTTGGCTAGCCTGCTGCTAGTGTGTGTGACTGGCCTGTCACCGGCCAACCAGTTAGCCTAGGGTTAGCTCCTTCAGCTAGTGGACGTGTTTTGTGTTCGTTTGGAATTTACTCTGGTGACTTGTTCATTTTTATAGTGTGGCTTAGGTTTGTAATATCGTAGTTTTGTTTTCTCTAGGCTATTCCTAAATTCTAAGTTTTAATTTGTTGTTTGACTTAACAGCTACATATTGTTTGGTAGAGTTTGACTGGTCAGCTACGCTGACTACTTTAGGCTAGCTCATTTTCTAATGCTCTGTGTTACGTTTTAGGTTATTTTCACCTGAAGACGGGATCACATTGCTAATCCCGAAACGTCGTGATCCTTTCTGTTCACTAACGATGGAAAATGTCCGCAAAAATAGTTCAACTTCTTAAATCCTCCCATCGTCAACATTAAACTTCAAACAAAGAATTTTATTTGATAAAACACCCTATAAATTAATAGTTGAAGTGTCCGTTGGACGGAAACAGTCGGGTTCAATCAGGCCGATTGTGAGCCCTATTATACTTTGAGAGCGAATATCTGTAACAGGGCGAGTCAATGCTGTGAGTGCGTCATGATGAATAATGTATCGACTCTGTGGAAGTAGTAGAGAAATAGAGCTTCTGGAGCAGGTGGGAAAGGGTTAACGCAATAGAATGCTAACAGCCTCATTCTGTGGTCCAGTTCACTGCAAGCTCCCTGTTCATGTTCAATGATATGATTGCATTCAGTGTAAGTATTGTCAATCAAATAATAGAAATGTATTTATTTATTTATTCCATTTACATGCTATAAAACAGATAATATCCAATTACATTACAGCAGTTCATTATATGTTAACATGACATAATGTGGTTAAAATGATAAGTCCAAAATATAACACAAACAATTGAGTCGTACATAAAAAAAAATCATTGCGGAGACCAGTGCAAATATGAAGAAAAACATATAACAGAACATAAATAAAAGTATAGACTTGAGAAAAAACATAATTACGAAAAAACATTCTAATTATAGATATTTTACATTATTAACAGTTAATAAATATCTCAGAGCTAAACAACCATAATTAAACGTGATATTATCGAAACAATTGTATATAAACCCAATCTATATTTATAAAAGGCTTTGTCCTGACTGACTGACTAACTGACTGACTGACTCACTCACTCACTCACTCAAAACTACAAGGCCTAAAGAGTTGAAACTTTGCCCACCTGTTTGTGGTAGCCCAAAACCACCCACTAAGAAACGGTTTTGTAAATTTTGATTTTAAGGGTGGTTTTTGAGGGGGTGAAATTAAGAAAAAATGTGTCATGTTCGTCTTTACTATTTGTCCGCTAGCGCCTAAACGAGTGATCCGATCTTCAATTTGATGAGAAATCGTTAGTGTGGCATGAAATTATCTACAAGTTTTATCTAGAACAATTTTTTGTATCTCTCCAAGTTTACGAGTTATTGAGCAAAATGTAAAAAAACTGGTCACTTGGCCCAGTTTCTCCCGCGCCCCACCCCACCATATTGACCCACTCTTCTATCCAGTTGCTGCCTCTGTGTTGGTAAAATTTCAGATAACGATGTCCTGTTAATCTACTATTTAGGCATTGCAGAATACTTTATTTATTCAACGTTTATTCAGACTAAGATACTTACCTGTACGTTGAAACAGTTATACTGTATTACTGTTCTAGAATGGTTATAGGTTTGAATTCTTCAATACTGCAACTGTACTGTACATCAATACGGTAAATTAAGAATTCTAAAGATGTATCGAATGATTATTAGTGATTTTTACACGCTGAATTAAAAGAATAATCATGGGTAAAGGATGCTGGTGTCAAAATTTAAAAGTCTAATGCTTGAGTTTTTTATAAAATTGTCCATAAAATGACTATTAAAGTAATACAGTTTTATTGCAGAACGTATTATTTGACGAGATACGAGTATTACCTTGTGAGTCAGCTTATTAGCAACAGCAAATAGTTAAAAGTTAGTTTTAATTTTTAGAAGTTTTCGAAGACATAATATATTTAGGAGGTCTAACCTTAGTTTTGTGGAACAAAATATTAGCTTTAAAATATACATTTTGCGCCCAACCTAAACAAATCGATATAATAAAATAAGAATTTTGACTGTACAATGCAATGAATCCATCGGTTTTTGGTTGATATACATATCGGTTGGTATTAATATACAGATACTTTGCAATGACCGAAACTGGCATCTTCAAAACTGTCTGTAACGTTTTTAAGGCATCTTGGACTGCTTATAACTCAAAATCGGCTGACGCTATGGTAGTAAAACTTCGTTTAAGGGTTTAACCCACTAAGCAGTGTGTCTTTAGCTATATTTTGTTTCCATACAACATCCATAAAATAAATGGCGAGGGACCAAAGTAGGCACTGAACACGTTTTTACGGCATACTGGACCGCTTATAACTCAAAATCGGCTGAAGCTATGGTAGTGAAACTTTGTTTAAGGGTTCAACCCATCACGCATTGTGTCTTTAGCTATATTTTGTATCCATACAACGTCCACAAAATAAATGGTGAGGGACCAAAGTGGGCTCTGAAAAGGTTTTTCCCCACGGGCACTCTCGGTGTGTTTGGCAAATTAGTCCCCCACTCTTCCACTCACGTGGTCGTGGTAGCGAGTCCCGACTGGCGAGGCGTAACTGACGGAAAAAAAATCTGTTTGTCTGTCTGTCTGTAACGTTTTTAAGGCATATGGGACTGCTTATAACTCAAAATTGGCTGAAGCTGTGGGGGTTAAACTTCGTTTAAGGGTTTAGCTCATTACTCTGTCTTGACTTTAGCTATATTTCATATACATACAACATCTACAAAATAAATGGCAAGGAAGCAAAGTGGACTCTGAAAAGGTATTAAGGCATTTTGGACCGCTTATAAGTCTGAATCGGCTAAAACTAATCACGCAGTGTGTCTTTAGCAACATTTGATGTACATATAACATCCTCAAAATAAATTGCAAACAATCAAAGTGGGCTCTGAAAACAGCCGGAATGGCGTGGAAGAACTATGACTCTCACAAGGTAGCCAACACTTATAAGGAGAAGACGGTGAACTAACAGACAAACTAAATGGGTTTTCTAAGGATGTATAGGAAACCTTTTTGTTTCCTTTAAATAAACTTTTAGTAAATATACACACATCTATGTTAAGAAAGCCCCGAGGCGAAGCGTGGGTAATATTAGCTAGTAATTATAATAATATATAAATACATAAATAGTTAACATATACAGATGTAATAAATAAATTGATAACTTAACAATCTTAAAATATCTGTGTTTAAGAAATAATGTAACGTGTAAATATTGCAATTGTGTGGATAACTCGTGGGGTTGCATGTTTTTTGCTTTGTACAGTCTAGAAACTATCGTAATAGGTTGGCTATCTATTTATGATTTTTACAAAACTTCACCTAAACTATTATAAATTTATTTATACTTTCAAATGTTTGAATAAACTTATATAGTATAAAATATATAGTAAGCATTTTAGTGTAATCATGACTTAAACAATCAGTTGAGTTCCCTTATCAATTTTTGCTACAGCAATATTTAATAGTTGAAGTGATGGCCTTGTGCGGTGTTTGTTCAAAGGCAATTAAGCCTAATAGTGTTCATATAACCTGTAAGGAGTGTGACCATAGTTTTCATGGTTCCTGCTTGAAAATGAGTAAGGCAGATATAGAGTGTATTACAGCGGATGATCTAGTGTGAAGATGTAAACCATGTGGTGAAAACAGAAGGAAAAGCCTACGTTTTGAAGCTGATGTGGAAGAGGGTAAGCTTACTCTAGAGGACATAATGCGAAAGATGGAAGAAATATTCCAACATCAAAGAAGTCAAGAGACAAGTTTTAATACGTCTTACGAAAATCTGAGTGAACAGTTAAAGGAAAACTCGGAGTTGATAAAGGAGCAAAAATCATCAATTGAAAACTGCTTAAAAACTATCAGCGATCTAGTAAATCGAAACAAACAACTAACTAAAAAGGTTACTGATCTGGAACGCAGACTTGAGGAAACGGAGCAGTACTCCAGAGCTAATACTGTAGAGATTCAGGGTGTTCCTCTACAAACCAATGAAGATGTAGTCACTGTAGTTAAGGAAGTGGGAAAGGCTATGGACATGAATGTTTCCGACGCAATGATTGATGCGTGTCACCGGCTGGGAAGACGAAACGGGAGCAACGGAGATCCACCAGGCATAATCGTCAAGTTTGTGAGGCGCCTAGACAAAGAAGAGTTCCTGAGGAAGCGGCGTGTGAAGAGGACTCTATCCACGAGACACATGAACTTGGGGGTAGACCGTCCGATCTACGTCAACGAGGCCCTGACACCGGAGAGGAGACGTCTACTGGCGGCAGCACGGCAAGTGAGGAAGCAACAGGACTTCAAGTTTCTGTGGGTCAGAGGAGGCAAAATCTTCCTACGCAAAGAAGAAAACTCTCCAGTTGTACAGGTGACTTGCCAAGCTGACCTTTCTGATTTGTAAACGGTTTCACAAAAGTAAGAAACCGATGTATATGTTTTTTTTTAATGATTTTATTAAGTTAGTTGTAATTAGTTTAGAAAATATTTATTCAATTAAATACAATTTAAATGAGTAGAAATATAAAAATAATTCATCAAAATATAAGAAGTTTGAGGCAAAATTTTGATTATTTTGTTACCGAACTAGCTCTTAATACTCAATTACCAGATCTGATAATTATGTCCGAGATCTGGATACAGACAAACGAGGAACATCTTTATAATATTCCTAATTATAACATTTATGTAAATGCTAATGATTTTCATAGAGCAGCAGGTATTGCAGTATTTGTAAAAAATTCAATCCAAGTTATTGAAACTGTAAAGCTAAAATTTTTGACTGCTGATGTTCTATATCTTTCTTTTGTATTTTCCAACAAAACATTTCACTTGATTGCAGTATATAGATTAGTGTTTAAACCCATAGTTGACTTTGTCAATGAGCTACAAAATTTATTATTCAGCAGAGGAGGTATAATATTTAATAAGGACAATGTTTTCTGGATAGGCGATATCAATGTAAATATATTAGAGAACTATAATGTCGGAATAGAGAGTTATAAAGCATTGATGGCTGCTAATGGGTTTGAAAGTATTGTGAATGAACCAACTCGTATAACACAGCGTTCAGCTACTTGTATTGATCATGTGTACATAAGAATAGCGCGTAGGAACATGATTGTTGTAGAAGCGAGTGTTTCTCATATTGGTATCACTGACCACTCACTCACAGAAATATTAGTGCGGGTGAGAGGTGGGCGGGGGGGGGACAGTGTTCCTCCAACCCCCGTACCATCTCTTCACTACCGGACTGATTTTTAACAACTCAATCAGCTGTTGAGTCAAGTCAACTGGTGCTGTGTTTACAGTCAGCCTGATGCGTCATCTGCATTTGACGTTTTTTACAGATATTACAAAATGCCATTGTGCAGAGTAGGATTCAAGTGAAACAATGTAACAAATTCAAAAAGCTCAAGCCGTGGATTAATGATTTTGTGTGCGAAAAAATAAAGAGAAGGAATAAGTTGTTTAAGTTAGTTAAAAAACACCCGTTAAATGAAAATTTGAAGTTATATTATATAAGATTCAGGAGTAAACTACATAATGATATTAAACAGTTAAAACATAATTTTTATAAAGAGAAATTTGAGAAGTGTAAAGGTAACTCAAAAGCTACTTGGAAAGTTTTAAATGAAGTCACAGGTCAATCAAGAAATGTTGAAAGATCAATTGGACTTGAAATTGATAACAAAATTGTAATGGATCCATTTACTGTAGCGAATAAGTTCAATAATTATTTTCTTAATATAGTAAGCAATTTAGACTTAAACAGTAGCAATTCAAATAATTGGTCCATGTTACACTATAAAAATTACTTTCTAAAAAAGAGTGAAACAAAATCAATATTTTTAGACTATATGTTACCAGATGAGATACTTCAGGTCATTCGATCTTTGAAAAATAACACCTCTCCAGGGGTAGATCAGTTTTGATTAAAAACATATCTTTGCAAATAATAGACATATTATCGTACATAGTTAACTTAAGCTTTGAGAGTGGCGTGTTTCCATCAAAACTAAAAGTTGCAGTAGTTATACCACTTTACAAAAACGGGTCAAAATTTAATTGCAATAATTATAGGCCTATATCTCTCTTGTCCTGTTTCTCTAAGGTATTTGAAAAATTAATGAAGGCAAAATTATTAAAGTTCTTAGAAACTACAAACTTTTTTAGCGACAGACAGTTTGGGTTTAGGTTAGGAATGAATACGGAACATGCCCTTCTTAATTTTATGACAGATATAAACGATGGCTTGAACAGTGGCAAGTGTGTAAGTGGTTTATTTCTAGATATCAGAAAAGCTTTTGATACTGTCGATCATAGTATTTTACTGGACAAACTATTTAACTGTGGGGTTCGAGGAGTTGCATATAAATGGTTTGAGAGTTATCTATTAGAACGGAGTCAATGTGTTAGGTTAAATTCAATAAAGAGTAGGATGGGAACAATAAAACATGGGGTACCTCAGGGGTCAGTATTGGGAGCTATACTATTTATAATTTTATACTTTGCGATAACTGTTCACTTTTCAGGGATACTTGGTAAATTAATACAAGAAATTGATACAACTGAGAAGCACCCTTTAGATATATTTTATTTCAACCACTACCGGTTTCGGGAATTATCCCATCTTCCTGGTGGTACAAAGTATCACAATAGTGACCTAAAATACTTAACTTTGTATACAAACAAAGGTATAAATTAACAAATAAATAAATATTACAGATGGTTGATTTTCAAACAGTGTGAAGGCTAAAATTATTATGCATTATAAGTTATTAATATATTCAAAATGGGATTTATAACATCTACATTGGTGCTGTTCAACAAGTTGCCTGCACTCGTCTTTTTGTTCATATATATGTGAAAATCCTCCTTGCAGTTCATTCTGTCTCCCTTTTTATCTACTTCCAGAATATTCATGTTGACTTCCATACTTGTGTAGGTGTGGCTGGTTTGGAGGAGGTGCTCAGCAAAAGATGACTTCATCGATGTAGAGTTATTAGATCTTAAAGCTTGAATATGCTCCCGGAACCTAGATTTGAAAGACCGCCCCGTTTGCCCGACGTAACAGCTAGGACAGTCATTGCATTGGATTTTGTAGATCCCGGACTTGTCATATTTATTCTTATTGCTTGCGGGCCTATGAACCATATTGTCAATCATTTGGAAGGCATTATTCTTGGTTTTGTAGCTTAGGTTTAAGTTTGACGAACTAAATGCTTTCCTGGCAGCCTTTTCAAAGAATCTGTTATAAGGGACGCAAATAAATCTAGTTTTATCCTTTATATTTTGTTGGTTTGTTTGCACATTATTGAGCTTCCTTCTTAACATGTTAGTTATTAGCTTGTCACCATATCCATTCTTAACAGCAAGCTCATTAATAGTTCTTTTTTCTACATCAAAATCAGCTTTGTCCATTGGGATTTTGATCAGTCTGTTTAACAGAGAGTGAAACCCAGCCATTTTCTGCGGCCAAGGGTGATTTGAATTACTTGGTATAACTAACTCGGACTGTGTGATCTACAAAATCCAATGCAATGACTGTCCTAGCTGTTACGTCGGGCAAACGGGGCGGTCTTTCAAATCTAGGTTCCGGGAGCATATTCAAGCTTTAAGATCTAATAACTCTACATCGATGAAGTCATCTTTTGCTGAGCACCTCCTCCAAACCAGCCACACCTACACAAGTATGGAAGTCAACATGAATATTCTGGAAGTAGATAAAAAGGGAGACAGAATGAACTGCAAGGAGGATTTTCACATATATATGAACAAAAAGACGAGTGCAGACAACTTGTTGAACAGCACCAATGTAGATGTTATAAATCCCATTTTTGAATATATTAATAACTTATAATGCATAATAATTTTAGCCTTCACACTGTTTGAAAATCAACCATCTGTAATATTTATTTATTTGTTAATTTATACCTTTGTTTGTATACAAAGTTAAGTATTTTAGGTCACTATTGTGATACTTTGTACCACCAGGAAGATGGGATAATTCCCGAAACCGGTAGTGGTTGAAATAAAATATATCTAAAGGGTGCTTCTCAGTTGTATCAATTTCTTGTATTTATTTATAATTTATATTAATGATCTTTGTAAAGCTAGGTTTGCGGGTAAAATAACATCTTTTGCTGACGACACAGCAATTTCTTACGTGGAATCAAGCTGGAATTCTGTTGAGCTCTCAATGAACAAAGATTTAGAAGCACTTCAGTGGTGGTTTTCCACCAATAAAATGATACTTAGTGCAGAGAAAACGAAGTACATTAATTTTAATTTGAAAAACGAAGTGTCATTTGTTAATCAAATTTACTATAGATGTGTAGAATGCCTAGGAAAACCAGCCACATGTGCAAGAGCAAAATGTGCTGTTGTTGAAAGAGTTGACAACTTGAAGTACCTAGGTGTAATTGTAGATAGGGAGGTTTGTTGGAAACTACATGTCAGCAATCTAAGAAATAAAATTAATGGAGTTCTCCGCTATTTCTATTATCTAAAAAGTTTAAGTTCAAAAGAAACTCTGCATTTATTGTACTTTGCCTTGATTCAAAGCCGGATTGAATACGGCATAATAGTTTGGGAAGTACTTTTGAAACGTATTTAAAGTTAATATATTTTCAGCAAAAACATGCTATTAGACTGATAAATCAAAAGGCAAATTAGAACACTCCAGACCTCTTTTACTGCCGAAAAGATTTTACCTTTGAAACACATTTTTGTCTTCAAAATTTTAAAGACATTCTTTAGTAAAAGTGTAGTTCATGAAAATAACACAAATGTGTATAAGCAAAAGTTGAGAAATGTTGAAAGTTACAGAGTGCCCAAGCCATACACCACCTTTTATACAAGAACATTTAATTTCATTGCCCCTAGAATATTTAACGAACTACCTGAAAACATTAAAGTAATCAACACAAAAAAGATATTTGTCAGAAAGTTAAAAGAATGGCTTCTCAATTTGGAAGACGTTGATTCCTTGTTTTTTATTCATAGATAAAAACAACTTCCCAGACCAATAATGTTTATTTTAAACAAACTGTTTTTAGAATAGATTTCTTTATGATAATGTATTGCTCCTGTTTGCGTTACTTTGCTTTGTTTTGTGCTCGCTTCCTTGTTCCTTGGTTGTTCATGTCTAGTACGGGCTGGCGAAAAGCCGGCTGTCTTTGTTTTATATGAAGGCAGTGCTGTGTTGGCGTCCAGCCCAGGAACGCGTGGATGCCTTGGTCCAGGGGGGTGAGCTTGGAAAAAATGCGAAATCGTCCAGGATTTTTCATGTTTCTTAGATTAGGTTTTGGTTGTAGGAATAAAAGTGCACTATTAGTTAATAAAACCATACAGCACTATTTTCTGAAAGACCAAAAAAGAATATATATTTTTAAACACTTCTGACCGCTGAAGAATAAATTTTAAATGAATTTAACGGAACCTCTAATCAGGCATTTGCCTTAGAGGCCCTAAATTTCCTTTGTTTTTGTTTATTAGTTTGTAGCAGTGAGTGTATATAGATATGTAAATTAATTATGTTAAATATAATTTGTGAATAGTTCTTATTTTTAGTTTTAAATAATTTTAATTGGCAAGTCACCTTCTGAGAAGATTTATTGTGTTCTACAAACTTATATTGATTGTAAATTGAATTTGAGGAAATAAATCAATTTGAATTTGAATTTGAATTTAAACATTAACATGAGTGATTTTACAAGAGCCGTTCTTAATTCTTTGTTTGAAAATTGTGATTGAAAGATTTATAATTACAAGTTGAACTTTTATTGTGGAGGCTCTTGTAGTGAACACGACGTTTTGGGATGTGGAATCTGATCCCGTCTTCAGGTTCTTCTGAAAATGATCCAATGAGAATATGTGACCTAAAGTTAAAAAGCATATGTTAGGTAAAAGGTATTTAGAAAATGTATCAATTTCTCAAAGTACGCATGTCATTAAATTAAAATAAGGATTATATTCAAGTGGTTGTATAGTAATTCACACAAATCAAAACAAGACAGTGTTAAGTTTGTCTGTAAAAGTTTCTTGATTTTATCAAGACTAACTGTATCCTTAGTTCAAAGTGGGATTTGAGGCCTTTGCCACGAAGGGTCATGGGTTCGATTCCCGCCATAGAAAATTGGGTTTTGGTGCACTTTCCGAAAAGTTTGTAATTCCGAAAGAACTCCTAAATCTTGTTGTCTGATTGAAAGTATTGCTACCAGATTGCTTTGGATGGGTTATATACAGTCAAGACAGTGGACAATTTCTTCATCCTTTAGTAGTGATAGTGCGTTAACAAATACATAAACAAACATACCCGAAAAACTGTCACAGAAAGAGATTTGCCTGTTGTTTTGCGAGAATAGAACGTACGCTCAACGGAAAAAGCAGAGACAAATAATATTAAATGAAAATAAATTTACAATAAACGTAAAACATGGCAAAGACAAGAGAGAGGCCAGGCGAGGAATGAAACTGCTTGTCTCAAATTGGATTCAATTTCTGAAACAGACCGAGTCTTTTGTGACCTTAATCTCCGAGTTCTGTTTCTTTCAAGAAAACATTGGAATCATCAATTATATTGCATTATTTATGTGGTCTTAAAAGGTAAAAGTTTAAACGTTGATATGAACGTATCAAATGCAATGATAAGTAGTATTTATTTAAAGTATTTAGGTACTTTCGAGTACAGTAAGTTTGAGGAACCTTTAGTGTGAAACACTGATATATTTTCTTATTATTGTTGGTTAAGGGAAAAAATGGACTTTATAGTACTTAATTCGCAAAAGAAATTAATACATAATTATTTAATTTAGTAACAATCATATAAGGGCGTGTATGAATGTTAAATAGGCTAGTACGAGTATATATATTTGTATGATCCAATACCATAAAACAAGAAAGAATAGCTGTAAGTTTAGAAAACTACATCGCTCTAATTATTATAATAGTGGCTCATTATAACGTAGAACACCCGTTTTGAACAGTCAAAACTTGGGCGTACACTTAGGCACGGTTTTTCAAGAAACCCTTGAAGACAATAATACGTTTTTACGTTTTTTTAATATTTATTTTGACTTGCTATTTAGTTTGAAATGCTAATACAAAATTGAGAGTTTTACTTTGAGCTTTAAATTTTATGCTTTAAGTTATACAGAATAATATTTTAAAATATTTATTGATAACCTGGACGGAAGTTAAGACAGCAATTATTTATTTTTATAAGGTTGTCTCATTTTTTCCTTATTTTGAAAACACTTTTTAATGTTAGTAGCAACCTGATCTTTACTTTAATCATCATCACTACATTAAAACCAACTTTAATTAGCAATGAAAAATAAAACAAAAGAAATAAACATGACTATTTATTCTCAAGCGATTGTTAGTTGGAGCGATTATTATAATTATGTTTTTATAATATGTAAACAATGAAGTATTTGTTTGCATATAAAGGTCAAATAGTAAAACAATTTGAGTAGTTCCAAACATATTTCTCAATGTCACACGCATTATCACACGGAGTGGATTCGTGGCGGATTGGTATCGCGCGCGACTCCGGAGCTCATCACTTCGGTGGTGCGGGTTCGATCCCCTCAGTCACCACTTACAATTTGTAATATGACTATACGGTCACGCTAGGTAAAGGTCAAGGTTGAGTGTTAGAAAGGACTTTGCAGTCCTAACTTCGCCTCGTTAAAGAGACAAACTTTACTTTACATTATGTTTTGTATAGTTCCATTCTCAATCCACCCTTGCAGTTATGTCCTCCTTGCCTGAAATGGAACACTGTGAAGACTTGTTTACTGCCCTGCTGCTCGTGAATGGCTGCGGGTTTCCTTGAGAACTCAAGCAGGAAATGAGGCTGTTAACATTCCATTGTCTTAACTCTTCCTCCCCTTCAACCAAACTTCTTATTCGCGTTTTTTATTTGTTTCTTGCCCAGTTGTTTTGTGTAAAATAACCAAAGCGTTTTCTGAGTTGTTAAAACTTGTCTAGTTGCACATAAGTTAGTGTAAAATGTACTGTTTGTGTTGGATAACTTAAATGTAAACTACACATTCAATCTTTAAGATGAGATAAAGTCAATCACAGTGAAGTGGTTTCAATATATCATAACATAAACGTTCATGTAAACAGTGTTAACCGAGGTAACATATAGTCTATAGCCACAGTTAAAACTAAATAATATGAGTTATTTTGTCGAGCTTCCTAGTCTGTTGAGTAATATTGATATACAGGGGAAATGCCTTAGATCGTTTTCAACTATTGCCTTAGAGGAAAGAGAGCATATTTTCTTACGATTTTACAGCTAAACATGTAAAATTCGTCTGGTTCAAAAAAGTTAAGTAAGGGCCAAAATCTCCTAGCCTAACCTCAACCTTTTTCTAGCGTTACCGCAAAGTCGCTAAACAAATTGATAGTGATGACTACAGGAATTGGACTCGCATCACCGGAAGGATGAGTTCCAAAGTCATGCGCGATACCAACCCACCACGTGTCCATAAATGTAGTAGTTGCAAAACCTTCTCTATTGAAGCGTATTAAAACCACTTACCCTTGACACATTGTAGATACTCTTCAAAACTTTTCCTTTGGTTAAATTAATGGCATCCAGACTACACCATCTAGTACTGACATATTTCAGCAGTGTGTCTAAAAATGTACTGTTTTTTTACTCAAAATGATAATACTCGTAGTTGTTTTTACCATGGCTTATTTGGACATAGTAAAACTAACATTAATGATTGACAATATGATTAACAAAGAAATGGAAAACAAACCTTATAACCCCTTGCTAGCCACGGGCTATTCAATTAGAGGCTAATGGAATTCAAATGAGTAGTTGTCATGTTCAAATGGAACTCAGAACAATACATATTAAAGTTTAATCATGCACTTAATTATATTTTGAAAAAAAGTACAAAGAGGCCAATAATAGTGATTTATTTATCACTTTGTTTTTTTCTTCAAAATATAATCTACGGTTGCCAATAATCACCTCTTCAAGATCATCCTCCACGTTACAAACTAGGGCCGACTGTTCCCTAGGTTGGGTCATTAATTAATAGCTCAACGACCAATGGAATGGACCAACGGACATACGTGACTTCCGAACCACGGGAATAATAAGGCTTCATCAAGAGTTATTACAAGAACATACTATTTACTAATAATGTTCTTTCTATTTACTAATAGAATTTTTGTCCAATAACGAAAGATCATTTTAAACTGAGGAAGGTTTCACAGTTTATAAAAGCATAAGCTCAAAACGTTTTAGTGTGGTGAAATAAGTTTCGTTAAATGACGCAATAAATGATGAAGTAACAACTCACTATTATTAAACTTATTTGTTAAATGTTATACGGTTAGTGTTCATGACCTTGTTACAATATCAAATTAATGTTGGATCATCAAATTAGATAATATACATTCAACCACATAGGTTTTGGAACTTTTTACCACGTTATTCCAGCTTTTATGAAGACAGTTCTTTTAAAATATTTTTAAAGCAGGTTTAACAAATTCTTAAACTGGGAGGAAGTTTGAAGGATCTGAGTCGGTATTGAGCTTCTTGAGAAGGTTTGGGTTGCTAACCAGCTCAAGTTGACTTGGTCTCAGTTACAGCTCATTTTCAAGTGGAGTTCGTAGCTAAAGATTATGTAAAATATAGCTTTTCATTTTTTCACCAGTTAAAAAATAAATAACTTAATACGTTAATTAGCATAGCCACAAGCGCTAGCGTGAATCACAGCTTTTTACGACGCTTTTTTAGACTTTAATTATGGTCATTCTTGAGGTAGCATAGTTATGCTTTTGCGTGTAAACGTTTCTTCTATACATTTTTAGGTTTTGTGCTACAAAAAACTTCGATGAAACTTAAAATAAACATTATTGGTACCGTATACAGGGTGTCCTGTAATTACGGGATCAAACTTCGCCAGGTGATTTGTCAGGTCATAATAAATAAAAACATTCTCTAACACATACGCCTGTCTCGTTCAATTTTCCATCTATCTGACTGTCTGTGTCAATTAGGTTATAAACCTAACACGTTGTACACTTGTAAGTATAATTAAAAACAATGTTTAAAAAGTACTGTTTACTAGTTTAAAAATGGCGGCCATATTAACTTTTCTAAGCTTAATAACTCAAAACCCTTAAACTTGATGGTACATACACAAAATAACAATACGTGGCAAATGATTTTATAAACATTTTAAGACCAAATTTGTTTTGCTGGGATAAGTAATGATGGAGTAATTAAAGTTTTCCTGAGCACGAACCTATAATGTTTCTCAAATGTAAATAGAGGATTGTGTTCAGGTAAACTTTTATGTCTCCGTTATTTTTTATTTATTATGACCTGACAACCACCTAGTGAAGTTTGATCCCGTAATGACTGGACAAACTGTATAATGTTATGTATTTTGAATCAGGAAGAATTGGGGGAGCTGAAACTGCAAACGTTTTCTTCTACGTTGTCAAGTTATGAATGAAGTCTAGTTATACGTAGTATGACGATAAAAATGAATAAGTTGATTTCCTTTCGAAATTTGATAAAAAGGAAAGACAACAAGATTTATGTATAATGTATTAGTTACAAAACTAAAGAATAAAAATCACTGCCAATTTGTGATCTCGTATGATAAGAGAACAATTGGTGTGCAAAAAAATATAAAAGAAACATAATACCAGAAGACTACATTTTCAGGTCAATTTGACGTCCTATAAGATTAATGTTTCTCTTTGAATCACTTCAACCAAGAGCCTGAATCCACTAAAATATTCATTTCATATTCTTGAGCGTTTTGTAAGTAGATATACAGGTTAAATTATGCCTCACCGATGATATATATGAACACTTTTATTGAAAGCCCTTTATTGTATTGATATAATGTGTATACATTATAAAAGTATTTGTTTGGCAATTTTGTATTGTAATTGCTAGGTCGACCTTCTTTCAAGCACTATCTAAAGGTAAGCCAGAGAGGAATAAAGTCAGTGCTCTTGGAGGAGTAAGACCACTCCGGAACCGGAAGTAAGACAAAGGAAGCTGCAGACCACTGCAGGGGTCCGTACTTTATTCTATTGCTTTTGTGTGTAGTTCCTCTTTCATTGTTATGCATATATTTTATCAAAAAGCATTATACTCGAAGAAATGTTTTACGTTACTACAACAGTAAACGTCCAGGTTAAGTTCTGCCCAGCTACTGAAACATCAGACCTCTTAACAGGTCCTTTTTTAGTCACTTACTAACTCCTTACTTACTTTACTCAGTTAGTCCTTACTTAGTTTAATTAGATTTTCACATCGACCTCTTCAGTTCATTTAAGCTCCTCAACTGACACAAATCAAACATAACATACAAAGAAATGCACTAATTATAGTGTGTGTTGTATCATATAAGGAAACCATAACTTTTAACATTAGAAATATCAGTGAAAGCTAGATGAGTGATATTATTTTGTTAGAAAGATGATTTGTTCAGCTGATTCAATGATGCATAAACCTCAAGCAGTGACGTAGATCCACACGGTAAACCGACACCGAGGTTGTGGTGGCGGTAAAACAACAGAGTTCGCAAAGTTCTAAATATTACACAAACCCCTCTGTAACGTGCTTGCTTACAAAGTTGCAAACAAAAACTGTTGTGAGCTAAAAATTTAAACGTTTTTAAGCCACTGTTGCTTCTAATAAATAACTGTTTTAAAATTGTGCAAAGAAAATCAGCTTAAAATGCTATAGATATTATGATCAGCACCAAACATTATACAGTATTCTTTTAATTTAAACAATTCATTATTTGAATAACTTTTCAAGCTTTAAACTGTAAAGTACACATAATATTTATTCTCTGAAGATAGTTTAGAATAACAACTACTACAGTGGATGAAAACAGTTCTTGTTGTGCCTGTATGTTTGATGTTCTGATGTGTGTACATGATTTACACAAAAACGTTTGTTAAAACACATAATATGAACACATACAACCATTATAAATACAGGAAACTATACCTTTACAGAAAAACGAAAAGTTTCATTTATCACTTTCCTGCAAGAATATTTGAAATTCTGTTTCAATGGTTGGGATAATTTCACTCTGGTAAAAAAACAACAACGGCATGCTACAGAACTGGTGACAGTGGTTATTTCATCCGGTGTTTCTGAAGCGTGAAGCGTGTAACAACACAACTCTCTCATGTGACGTCACACACCCTTGAATATGCCTTCACTTTCCCTTGCATGTGATTTCACTCTCCCTTGTGTATGACGTCACTCTTTCACGCATAAGACGTCACTTTCCATTGCATATGACGTCACTCTATCTCGCACATGACGTCACTCTATCTCGCACATGCCGTCACTTACTCTTGCATATGACGTCACCCGTTTGCATATGACGTTTCTCTCCTACGCATATGTCGTCACTTTCTCGCATATGACTTCACTCTCCCTTGCGTATGACGTCACTCTCCCTTGCGTATGACGTCACTCTCCCTCGCGTATAACGTCACTCTCCCACGCATAGGACGTAACTCTCCCTCGCATAAGGCCAAGAGAACAGTTTAAGAACATAAACTAAAACCAGGCCGACACACAGCTAAGCACTAAAGGGCCACTGGCATTAGTGAATCGAATTACTTTTAATTTTTTTACTCTAGTTCACTCTTCTCCGCTTCGGCCTTCGGCCTAGGCTTGGTCTCCTGTATGATTACGAGATTGTTCACTGCATACATATCATGAAAGGAAAACCCCCTTAAAATTCCAATTTATCCAATTAATTTAAAATATCCTAATTTATTATAGAACTTCTTACTCCGATGTTATGGCGAAAACCCACTTTTTGACCACCATTTTGAAATGACCTGATAGATATTCGTGACTATATATATTTTATAAATTTCATTGAAATCAAACAAAATTTACTGCTTTTATATAATTAACTCACATTTTTTGGTGAAAAGTCCCCCAAAAGGTAGTCCGATTTTGCTGGATAACGAACTTGACCAAGATATTTACAAAAGAAACATTTGACCAAACTTCTAACATCCAAACTTTAGTTTTACCAACAATCTTTTGAATATAAAAAAAGTTGTACATGAACTCACATACCCCGGAATTGCTAGACATTTAAAATACACACATAACGCAAACCTATTCTAGCTATACTATAATGATCGCAGAAGGATACGATGTAAATGTTTAGAGAGAAGAAGTAATGATATATTCTTAAAAAGAGCTGACTCCAGAAACGACGGCTTATATTAAAGTTGTGGACGAATTCTTCTTCTCAACTGCTTGCATTGCTACAAATTGCGTCGTATTGTGTTCCTACCTCGCCGTCTCACTTCTGCTTCAATATCACTGGCTTTTGTACATAACGTTAGTCATACATTTGTAAGTATTCTATGCATTGTATCACTTATTTCTTCATATAAAATATTTAGTTTATTTTTACCACAAGCAACTATATATATTTGTGACACGGTTAAAATACATGAATATATGCCGCAACGTTTCTCTTTGTCTTCAGAGGTCTAAGTTAAACAGTTATGCGAATGATACGTGAAGCATTACGATTTGTTATAAAGCCATATTGTAAAGTGGATGTTAAGATTTATGTTTACTCGGTCCTGAAGCCTTTTAGAGAAGCTGTGACGTCAAATGCACAGGCGGGACTTTTATAAAAGACAAGGAATTCTCTTTTACCCATAGTATAAGTTCTATGGGTCAAAACTATAAAATAACGCTAAGCAAGTTCTCAGAACAGTTATTCCATAGCCGCAGTGATACGCCACGTGCTTTTAGCTCCAAAAACCACCTATCTGATTTTCTAAAAGCTCGTTTTTATTAGATACAAGTACTAAATATTTTAGTCGGGATTTGTTAAAAATCACATGTTCAAGATTTTTGCAATATTAAAATCATACCGTTGGAACGTTATAATGCTGGTAGCTGGTATTGAAGTTTTTACTTGTTTACTGAGTTTAAATGTTGGCCGAGTGGTTACGGAGATCAACACAATTAATTCGTGTGCAAACAGATTTCTTGTTACCCAGACATATTTTGAATGCAGTACCGTACTCGAAACTTACTTGAATAAACGTTTGGTTTACACCTGTTTTTAATTAACCCCTGTATATACCCACTTTAAACTAAAGTATATTATCAGCAGCTTTTTGACCTTACCGTCATGGACCTTTTCACTATTACTACTGTATCACAAAACTTGAAAGCGCTGATTAGCACCATTCGAGTCATCCATTCGTTAAAATCAAATCCCTTATTCTAGTTACAACAAATTATTACATAGAAACTTAGATGTAGATATAAAGAGTGTATTATGTTTGCAACAAATGTTGCTGTCGGGAAAGGTTGTTATTACAGGTGCTAGTGTTTGTTTAACAACTGCTGACACAGCGCTGGTTACCTTTTCATGGAGTGTAAACTAACAAGCATCGTATAAAGCCTTTTAACTGTTTAATCTCACTAAATAGGTATTCACCTCTGTCTTGTTACATGTATCGCTGGATATATCTAGCTACATGATACGCTCTGTTAGCGGCAACTCTAAAATGGCATCTACATTTAAAATTCAAGTATTCTTTTTAAGGTTTTGATTATATTTGCTCTGTAAGGCTAAACAAATTTCTTCGATGATCTATCGTCTCTTTCGATTGAAAAACACGACTGCAGCTTACACAGTTCTAAAAATGAGATCTCAGGATACAACTCTTAACTCTTAGGATTTCCTGACCAGTATCACAACTATAATCTTCGTCTTTTGGTTCTCATAGCGTCAAAGCACCACAATAGTCATTTTGAAATATTTTGGGCCCACTGGGGAGAACCATTGTCAGTCACTCATTGGATGAAACTGAGCAGTAACTCATTGCCTGTTGCTGTCCATCTTATTGGTGGCAGGGTCGCCAACCGTCCATAGGAGCAGGGATGCCGTAGACTCTTATTGGCTGTGACACATTCGGTTACAGTTGGCATCTTTGCTCCAATGGACGTTTGGCAGCCCTGACACCAATAGGATAGCAGACAGAAACCAGCAAGTAGAGACCAAATTATTTTAATTTTACAGAATAAAATACAGCTATTTAGTATTTTTTCCTAAGTGAATTAATACTCATCAAATATTGACAACTTCACGAGATGTATTAAGTTTGTTGAGAGTTACCTTTCTAAGATTGAAGGAAAAACAATTATGTACAATATAATTGGCCATGTTTGTTAACTATACCATGATTATTGCCCTAATTAGCACACACAGAAATGTTAAATCCACCCACAAATTGTCTGGACAGTTGGTAATCAAGTTGTGGCAATGAATGAACATGTTTGGTACATGGACGCGGGAGTTTACAGGGTTTAACAAGGGTTAACAGTAGAGCTAGTTACAGGGTCGTGTTGTTGTTGTTGACGTGGTGGAGACACGATAAACTACGTCACAATTGATGTCAGCTCTGTGATTGCTCGAATATTCCATTCTAGTCACCGTAGATGTATGTTGTCTCTCTAGTAAGCATCTGTCACAGTTTAATGTTTAGTAGTGTGTTTCGGTTTGCAAGTCTTTAAGTCTGCTTGAACGTTTTACAGTAAATTATGAAATAAAATAAACGAGTATGACTATAAATTTACTTTTAAAAAATCACGGTTGGACTGAAAACAACACTAATATTGTATAGTTAAAACGGATGTTCATTTCCTAATTAATGACGACGTTTAAAAAAGAAACCAAAGTATTTGTTACTGATAGTACTTTTCCAATAGATTACTACTTGCAAAGATTAAGACTTGGCTGAAACTTTAATGCACGCAATCGTCCAAGAATAACGCTTAGAATAACAAACTTTGGAGTTTACGTTACATTAGCTTCGCGAGACTGTCTCAGAGAGTAAATTAGTGTCATCAAAAGTGGCTTATAACCGTTCTAAAATATGCTTTATGCTCTGTTCTATTAAGCTAAATGACTCATAGGTTAATAGTTACGTTAGTCAGACAAATTAAATGATATTATCTGTAACAAAAAACCGTTTAAAATAAATAATAGCCTGATTTTCTAAAAGTATATTTTTCAGCTGAAGTGAAAATAAAAAAATTATCTCAAATATTTGTTTTAATGTTTGTGTTGACTTGCGATTGTTTGATGGATAGTTGTAGATGTTTTCCATCATATAGGGAGCATGCACTACAACGCTCCGTAGAACCTGGACTACAACCTGACCCAAAATATTTTCTTTAAAAGAAGGAATCAGATCACCGATTCCAAAACATCATGAACCTACCCATCAAAGATTGAAAATCATAGTGGGGATTATTCTCTTTAGGAGGCTTTACCCGTTCATCATTATATGATTAATACTTCAAGTAAACGCCTTTTGATTGATTGCTTACTCACATAATATTGTGCACTATCTCCAGCGTTGCTATCAGAAAATATCGAGGTACTGTGAGATAAACCACCAAATAACTTTTAAAGTAAGAAAGGCTTTTAGTTAAGAAGCAGCCAAACAGCCACTAAACCTTTCCCCAGCAGTTGACAAGTTTACGGCGTCTGATAATCAGATCCTCTCTGCTTCAACTGCGTTACTTTGCGCAGAAACACCAACTTAACGACTGAAGAAGCTACGCAAATATATATCAAACTGCAATCAGTGACATTAACTATCAAACGCATGTAAAATTTAATTATTTAGGGTTCTTTTTCATTTGTAAGACGGTTATCATTGGGGAAAAGTAAACGCATGCGGTTGAGTTAGTTAGGTATTAATGTTGGTTGTAATAAATAATTCGCGCTGAGGTTTAAAAATTATTGCGGCTGTTTTCCTGGAGTTTCTTATTGAGCAAGAACAACACGACGTTTCGGAATCTGGAATCTGATCACGTCTTCAGGTGAAAAGTAACCTGAAAACATAACAAAAACAATTAGAAAATGGGCTAGCCTAACTGTAATAAGCGCAAGCTGACCAGGTACCAATCGCCACTATCAGTTTCCTCTTTTGTTTTTATTTCGTTTTGTGTTTTTTGTAGACAACTTACGTTGTTACTCATACGAGTGTTTTAGACTGTATTTTCCTTACTGCGTTACTTGGCATGAAAGTCCTGTCAAACTTGATCTAGTATAAAACTATGCAAATAGGCAAAGCTACCTCAATCTCGTTTTTTTTGTCTGCATTGTCTAAGCCAAAGAGGTTTTGATCGGTCTCGATCTATTTTTACGGGATTACAGAAAACAATTTTAGGGAAAGCGGTCCAAACCCATGTGTTTTTGTCAGAAATCGAACCTGTGATGCTCCGTACCGCATACGCGAAAAAATTGTATGAAAAACGCAGGACTAATCCTTGAAATCCTGGATCCTTGAAATCTTGTTTCAAAGATTTCATTCCTCCCTCAGCTTCAGAGGTGGGTTCTTGCTCTTTGTGCTTCCAAAGTTTAAAACCTAGTTTAAAGTTGGTTTTAATTGGCATTGTCAAGTGTATATTATGCCGAATCTAAAAAGGTCTATAACTATTCAGATGAACACTGGAATGAGAAGTTGCTTAGCTTCTGCAATGCAGCTAGTTAAGCTTGCCAGCTGCACTTTAAATGCAAATGTTGTGTTTAGGTCAACTCTGGTTTGTTCTCTGAGATACGAGTAGTCATATATGATGGTGTAGTGGTTTAGCATAACCGCCCGGCAGCGGGGAGACCGGGTTCAAACCTGGTTCGGTCCAAATATTTTGTCTTCAAATTTATTTAGTAATAAATTAGCTATTTAGCGTTTATACAAATTAAGATCTATAATAAGTCATTTGACACAGTATTTAAATTCTGTTTGTAATATTTCCAGCTTGTTGATTAAAGTCACTATTTGACAGTCACATGTTTCGGATAAACATTCAGATTTAAGTACTTATTTGAAGGCAGAAATAGTTGGGCCGGATGGTGTAGTGGTTTAGCATAACCGCCCGGCAAGCGGGAGACCCGGGTTCAAATCCCGGTTCGGTCCAAATATTTTTGTCTTCAAATTTATTTAGATATATATATATATCCCTGGATACAGTTTTATAATCTATTTTCAGATTGTTTGATTCCAAACAACGATGAATGAAAGCTTAGTTTATTTTCTCCTGACTTTTCAGTCAAAGAGCGTTGACTTCAGAGTCAAAGAACTGTTTTTTATCGCGTCAAAATGTTCTATTTTAATATTTCTCACAAAAGGTACTATCCTTTTGTTCAAAAATGTGCAATTTATTGTTATTATAAGCATTTAACTACATTTGCCGCTATTATATTATGAAATTTAGTGTCCAAAGTTTGCATCCTGAGATCTTACAACTATGCTACGTATACAGCACAGATGCTTTGCTCCGAATTTTGTCCATCAAAAGTTAAATTATTTTGGTTTGGCTAAGATAAAAGCCTGTTTAAATGTAATATTATATTTAAATGGAAGTTTATAGACGAAACCACGTTTTAATTACTATTTATGCCTCTTTTTATCTTGAATGTGACCACAAAAAATCCTGACATGAACATTGTAACACTGTACATATCAACTGAACAAATAACAACTTCATATTGGGTGACTATTATAATAATTTTAAAGCCAAAGAAGAATACATAAAATGGATTATGAAAGTCTATAGCAAAGTTTAGACGCCAGATTGAATTGGGTTAAAGCCCTTTTTATTCAAGGAAGAGTGGATGATAAAGTTTATCTTGCTTAACCCTTTGTGGTCTCATTTTATTTTTAATTTTTCATTAAAAGCCTGTTGTATGGGTTGTCCCTGTTCCTGTTAGCAAAATTTTAGGATACCCGCACTTTTTGATATGGTGCATTACCAGTCATAGAACCACTCCTCTAAGCGCGGGGATTTAGCGCCTCCCTAAGCCCAAAAGTGCCACTCGCCGCCTCACTGGATTTGATGAGCAATTTTCTCTTCAATGATCCTCAGCGGGTCATAGTGGCTCCCGCGCCCGGAATGATTCAATGACTAGAATTACCAGAGCGCACCCGGGTAGGATTCAAACCCACGCTGTGATAGACAGGGGCCAACTGTCCGGCACTATAACCATTAAACCACCGGGCTGTTTGTCGTGGGCTGTCAATGAAAATTGTAAAATTATACATAATATCAACCGAAAACACAACAACTTCATATTGAGTGACAAATATACCTTTAAACCCAAAGAAGAAAACATAAAATGGATTTTGTGAGTCTAAAACAAACTTTTAGCCACCAGATTAAATTGGGTTTAAGCCCCTTTTCATACTGTGCTGGCATAGTATTGCCATATTAACAGTGACGGTTTGGTTTGTTGCAGCAGGATACATGTTTACTGGAAATTTCTAACCGAAGACACACATGACACAAGCATTAAATCAAATGAGTAAACAGAGATTAGAATCACAAAGTAGGAGTAGACCGAAAGATTATTCCATAAGATTTCTGAAAACAATAAACATACCTAGAAAATAAAAATGAAATTAATGTTATCAGTTATTAGAAAACCTACAAATTATAAAAACCTTACGAACATTCCAACCCGAGTATAATCCAATTAGTGAGCCACTCTCTGTAGTGGCGCTTAAAAGTGTGATTTACAGTTTTAATTAAACCCCTTTGTGGTCTTCCGCTGGAATTTAGATTATCATTAATAACTACAATCAGAACGGCATACACACAAAATGAGGCAGGATTAAAAAGAGATTAAAACCAGGGATGGTGGAAAGCTAAGGTTTAGTACAACCACGTAATAACGGTTTCAAACTCAATGTTGAGCACTGAAGAAATATCTGACGCACTTTGAATCTCAGTTGTTGAGATGAGTTACTATCATAAATATGCTCTTGATAAGTGATCAAGTACAACGTTTGAAACAGTACCGGTTCAGTAAATATTTATACAGTTAACTTATAACCGTGTTATTAAACTCCGTTCAGAGTCAGAAGAAGAATATTCAAAGCAAAGGTCATTTGGCAAATACAGAACATGTTATAAACAGCGTTCCGTTAAATATCCTAAATTAAGCAGACCCAAGGAGAGTTGGTACCACGCGTGACTCGAAAGATAACCATTTACAATTGAGATCAGGAGTTCCTGTAAATTCGTTGGGTAAAGGTCGATTTTGAGTTGTAGAGAGGACTCTTCAGTTCACCTCGTAAACAAGAGGTATACGCTCTTTTACTAAATGTTGGAAGTACAGTATTTTGCATAATGAGCAGCATAAACATAATTTTCGTTAAACCCTTATAAGCGATTTAACCAAGATGTAGTTTTGTTTCGGCTTTCAATGTCAACTGTTTTTCCGGAATCCGCTTAGAACACCTTATCGTATTCACTCTGTAGGTACGATTTCACATATTGAAATCAGTAAATTGGAAATAAGTTTCGACATTCGACATTTCATCGGTGGATCCCGATGAAACCAATATTACACTGTGATTTCATTAAACTCATCATTCACCAAAGGCCAAATGTAACATCTTGACTTATTAGCTTTTACATTTATATAAGGAACTTTAAACATTCTTGACGTACTCTAAAGAATGGCGTCAGTTTGGCATACGAGTACTTAAAATTATTCTTGGCGCAGTCTAAGGAAATACTTGTTAAATGGGATCTTGACAAAACTTATAACCCAATATTTTAACATTTAAGACTACTATGGAGCTAAATTGCTACATGTCCATACTGTAATAACCTTGGTTCAAGCTCGACAACACGGTATGTACACAAACTTATTGTAAGGACTGTAATTCTCAAACAATAAATTCATTAAAAATTCTGTTCAACCATAATTTTATATTTTGATTATTTTACCACAGTGAAGCTCTACAAAATGCTGTATATTTATTTGATGGGTATTTTTCAACGATGGGTTCTTTCTTTTTAACGTATAAGGGCCTCTTTAAAATTGGGAAACCCACTCAAAAAGTGTTTATTTTACGTTGAAGAATTTATACTTAACTTCATACTCGTAGATATTATCTGCAAAATTTTCGCTTATTCTTCATTGACTTGTTTGTGTCTATTTTTTTTTTAGAACTTTAACGTTTTTTTTTTAAAACGTAAAACTACTTTAAAGACATTTTTATTGTATACGCTATTAATATGTATGAAATTGCCCATTTTATGTGAATATGATAACAATAACAATTTATTAGTCATTTTACAAAAATTAATTGTGTTGACTATAAAAACAAAAACAAAAAAACCAAATAACTAATCATTAACATAAAACAAATTATAGAAATGTGATAAAACCTATGGTACCGGGACAGGCCGTGTTGAGGTGTAATATTTTAAGTTATAGTAATAAATCCAATTGTATTACGTTTGATTGTCATGCATAAATTCACCCACACTGTAAAATGATTTATTTATTAAATATGATTTTAATTTTCGCCTGAAAATAGCCAAATTAGGTTCAGTTTTTATGTTTTCAGGCAGTTTGTTGTATAAATTAACTCCAGCTTGACAAGGAAGTTGGTCATAAACCCGAAGCCTGTGATAATTATTTCTAAATACATTTGAATACATTGTATTATGTACATGAAAGTTAGCTCCAGTTTTAAATTACATTTAGTCAGACATAGAACAACTGCTTCAAAATGTACATACAACGTAGTGTTAATATGTTAAGTGTTTTAAAAATTTCTACAAGGTTCTCGAAATCTAGCTTTAGATACGATTTGTACAGCCTTTTCTGAAGTATAAAAGGCGCATAAACCTCTGTTTAGAACACGCTCCCCATAAAGCAATGCCATAATTTAAATGAGGATGGATTAAACCGAAATAAGCCGTTCTCAAAATACTAGTTTTACAATAATCGGATAAATTTCGAAGAAGAAAAATTCCAGATGCAATTTTAGTGCACACGCTCTCAACCTGAGAGCTCCAAGATAAATCTTTATTTATTGTAACATTATAAATGCGAACCTTTTCTTCTGACGTACAGTAATGTATTAAGTTTATTCCATTGCACCGTTTTCCAAATAGGTTATCACGTACGTGTATACGTACCAACGCCAGGTAAAGGTCAAGGTTGAGTGGTAGAGAGCACTTTGTAGTTCTAACTTCGCCTAGGAAAACAAGACAAACTTTACCTTTTTTATAGGAAACTAATAACGCATACCCAAAACATGACGGTTTACAGGATCTGCTGGTTAACACGCCAGTATATTTATGCACAATTGGTACGTTGTTATTATTGTTTACAATCTATAATTATGCAAAGTAATAATGTCAATTGCAGAAACAGCTGTGGTTTATTGGATGAGTCGAACAGCCACGCAATTCCCGAGGCAGTATTTATGATCAACAAACAACTAAACCAGAACCAGAACTCACTGCTGCAAACAGCAACAGTTGAATTAATATCTTCTGTGGTTGTAAGCTCTTTCTCTTAGTTTTGGATATACAATTTCTTGGGGCTAATTTTCCAATCATCCGGTTTCGTGATAGTTTCAAATAGCCAGATTGAGTTTTGATGTTGAAACTTTCAGTTTTTCGTGTGCATAGTTGTTTCATTGCATTTTCTATACTTTATTACTGAAGAAATTTGAAGAAGATTGTTTTGAACAAACTGGGATTTGAACCCGGGTCTCTCGCTTGCCGGGCGCTTATCCTTTTATATTTTCAATACTTTAAAATATAAACATTTGGGTATCGTGCTTGTAAATTACTGGGTAATAAATTTATATTTTCAACCATTATATTCCAAAGTAGTTTTCAAAACCCAGTTCTCTTCTATATTTTCTTCCAACTGTGAAACATAAAACCCCTTTTCCGTCCGTCTAGTGTATACCCTTTTCTTACCAAGCTGCTTGTTCATTTCCTGTCCCTTGGCTGATTCAAATATAAGTTCAATTTAGAGTGAAATAAGAACTAGCTCCACATAATCTGACAATGAGTCGTCCATTGTCCATCGTCCAAGTCCACGTGGACGATCAATCAACCAATCTCCAAGGGTGGTTATCCCCAGGCAACGCCTATTTTAATTGGCTTAATTGATCATTGGATTCCTTTGGTATGAAGATTGGATCATGATTCTGCCGTAGGTCGTCTACCCGATCTTCCTTCTTTTCTCCTGAACATACAAACTATGCATTGTCTAAATTGTATAATAAACTTCTTGATAAATTGAAGAAAGAAGTGTCGTTGATTTTCCTGATCAATGTCTAAATTGTCTCATTGTTTTATCAGTATAGCACAATACTATCATAAATCTAAACTCTCAAACATCCCCCGGGGAAAGGTACTCAGGTTTAGACAGTTGTGTTGAACTTGGCTCCCTCAAGACATTACTGTTAACGTTTGTGTCCAGTAACAACTTAACTGTTGTTCTAAAGCTGGTGCCTCTGTTGTAGAATGACAGGCCTAACAATCCCCCCTGAATTCTTTGTTTGTGAAGAGTGCGTGGTCGGATAAGAGGTTTTATATTTACTATACAAGACTAATAGGCACCGGTACACAGGTACTACTTTTTACTTTCACTTGAAATAATATCCAATCAATTTTAGAAATCCACTGTTGTATTTAGTTTTGATTTAGGTGTGTGCAATGTAAAGAATCTGATTGTAACCGTTTTATTTTGATTATCCTTGGTGTACCTCATGGTTCTGTACCGAAAAGAAACTATTTATACACCATGAAGATTATTTTATATTTTTAACTGAACTAGTTTTTGTATTCAAATTCGATCATATAAGCAAACAAATTTCGAAATATAAATGACGAAAATTTGTTTTGAGATAGCAGTGAGATAGATTGCAGTACATGGATGCAAGAAACAATAGCTTCAGACTGAACAATGGATATAGATGTCTGCCAGAATGGTTCAATAAAAGTCAATACAGCTTAGCAGAATAAACCATCTGAGACAAGTTGATAGATGACAATGAGCCCAAACTGCTGCTGTTTATAGTTGTGACTTTAATCGACCCAAAGCAAATATGTGACAACTGAAACCTTCATAATCCTCATCAAGGTTATCAAAAGTGTTATAAAGTATTTAAAATGACATTAACTTGCACGTCTAGTAATAATAATCATGCGTTATTTATGTGATAAGTGATTCTGTGGGAGGGGGGATTTTCACCTCTACAGCATCCCGCTTTGAACATAAGAATGGGTGTAATAAAAAAGAGCGGACCCGTGGTGGGCTGGAAGCGTGCGCGACTACGGAGCTGATCACTCTGCTGGCGCGGGATCGATCCAGAGAATGCCTGTTTGTAATGTGACTATACGGTTACGCTAGGTAAAGGTCTAGGTTGAGTGGTAAAGAGGACTTACTAATCCGGACTTAGTAATCCTAACTTTGCCTCGCTAAGCAAGAAAAACCTTTTTTAATAAAGCATATACATTTTTACCTTATATTAATCGATCCGTTTTTGGGCTTTAACATGCGAGAAGTTCAAGCGTCTTGGCATCTAAAGTTTATTTATTTTTACTTTATGATAGACTAGAAACGATTACATAGATTTGCATAGGTGTGCTCAGCTTATCAGTAAGAAGATAAGAGTCTTATAGGATTCGTGGCTGTATTGGTATAATTGCTTATTGTATAGCTGTAAGTACGCAAGTTTATTTTGAATCATAATACAGAAGGCCAGGACCACGCTACTTACACATCACTTATACTATGCTTTATAATGCCACTGTAATATACAGTATGTGCATATCTGTACATGAAGATTGCAAGATACTGCGGAAGTTGAATGGAGAGCGCCTGCAATTGTCAAGCCGCTAAGCCCGCATTACACGCTTGTAGCAACATTGCCTCAGCGGCGCCGTCCTTTCGCGCGCATCTCTAGCCTTGGCGTGAAAACGGATTATATTGTTTAACAATAATAAAATTCATTTTATTGAATTCAATCATTTAATTATTAACTATTATCAGCCATTTGACGTGTTATTATTAATAGCCTGAGGGTACGTTTCCTTTGAGGCCAATGCAAATTTCTAAAATAATATTGACGGTAAATTGTTTTGAATTGATTCTTTTATAACTTAATAAATTTCGAAAATACGTTAAAGGCCTATTTATATTTATTTACAAACAAGCTAGCGGCTCGTCAGTCAATAACGCTATTTTTACCATAAAGAAAATTTGAACAGTTAATCGAAATCCAGCGTTTTGCAAAGTCAAACAGGATAAAGAGCGTAACTACGTACGCTTCTCGTTATAGACACTGGCGGCGGAATGTCCATGCCATAGCGTAGAAAACCTACAGACCTAATTGGATAAGGGCTCCGATCTTACTTGTGAATACGTCAAGGTATGTAATTGAAAGGATTCTCTTTCATATGAATATAATGTGTCAACAAATGGTGTGCAACAGTCCTCGTATAACATCACGAACAATGTTAACTTTCAATATAAAACCGGGCTGAGAGTGCATTCTATGATAATTGAAAGCTGCCGCTAATGAAACGTGTGATATCATTTCACTTATGTGTGTGTTTGATAACAACGGGAAATGTAGCGCCGGAACTGTGATAAAACTGGAAGTGAACGAGCCGTCAAATAGTTGATGACACAACGGGTTTTTGTAGCCGAGCAACGTAAACATGTTAAACACTAACATGTCCGCTATGTTTTCAACACACATTTTAGTCATCACACTCGCTTTTTATTGTATTCACCGGGAAAAAACATAGCCAGCATTTAGCCACAAGCGCAACCATGAATTCCTGTGAATTTCGTGTAACGGGGTAAGAATCAAATTGGTAGTGTCCTTTTCGACCCTTGAGACTACTCTACAGGTCGCGTTTTTGTCAGACTTTTACAAAATGTTGTTCAAATGTTCTTTTATAAATACTGTATCTGCATTGAGTTTGTTAAGCAGAAAAATTGATTCACTGAAAAAGCCTTATGCGTCAGAGGGGGCAGGGGGTTGGTTTCCCTCCAAAATATGGTTATATTATCCTATAAAACTGTTTTTATGTTCCGATTTCGATTATTCTTAGTATACAAGTTAAGGCGTCCTTACCTAATATGTTTGCTAAAAATGAGCTATAGTCGTTCTGCTTGACCAAGATAGTGGTTGGAAATTGGTCTTTCATTAAGTTGACCATTCAACGTTTTATTGAAATCTAATCGAAAATACAGTTTTTATAGCCTAGAAAACCCATTGTCTGGGACTCGTGGCGTGGTCCTGTAATCCAGCTTCCTGGAGGTCAGTTTTGAGGATGATATTGGTCTAAAGTGGCTCGGATAATCTCAGTGATCATCTGATGACACCCGCATCAACTCCCACCATTCTTTCGATATATCAGACAATGTTTTATATATACGGTTTATAAATAGCACAACAATGGCCCTGGCAACAATGCCGCGAGCCACCGGGAGTGGGGTTTCCACAGCTTTCAATCCGTATTGGAAAAAAGAGACGTTGTGGAGTCCAGCGTTGGAGGATAATTGTGTTAGGATTTACTAGTAGAGCAGTGTTAGTGGGAAATGTTGCGCCATTTGGGACGCTTTAAACCGTCTTTATAATAAAAAAATCTATACAGAACGCAAACTCACCAAATTATCGTAAAAACGTTAAACTGTTAAACAAATATTTTATTATGCAGGATTGTTAAAAATAGTGTCTTACTTTCTGACGAATCTACTTCATTTATTACTTCGATATACATAAATAAAATACTATTAAAAGAGCACTTTTAATGTTGTTCTTCCTTGGAATAAATGATAAACACGCCCCCGGACTGCTCGGCAAAATTCTAGCCGATAATCAAACTATCCCCACTGAACATGAAGAAAATATTGTTTTATGGAATTGACTGCAGCTCTGATACGGTTCCGCAGATCAATTAGAATTTTTGGAAGAAGTGAGTAGAAGTATGAGTAGAAGTTAAGGATAGCTATTTAAGGCACAGTTAAAAAATATTTTTTAACCTATGTCAACCAAATATCCTCTGTTGCCGTCTATATATTTTTTGCAACGACATTCCCACAGTCAAGAGCTATGCAAACATGATCTAGGTTTATATGGAGAGAAAAGTATGAAGATCTGTTGAGGACTTTGATGGAGGACCACGCTTCAAACTTGCAACGACATTCACATTATCAAGAGCTATGCCATCATGATCTAGGTTTTCATTGGAGGGGAAAGTATGAAGATCTGTTGAGGACTTTGATGGAGGACCACGCTTCAAACTTGCAACGACATTCACATTATCAAGAGCTATGCCATCATGATCTAGGTTTTCATTAGAGGGGAAAGTGTGAAGATATGTTGAGGACTTTGATGGAAGACCACGCTTCAAACTTGCAACGACATTCACATTATCAAGGAGCTATGCCATCATGATCTAGGTTTTCATTGGAGGGAAAAGTGTGAAGATATGTTGAGGGCTTTGATGGAGGACCACGCTTCAAACTTGCAACGACATTCACATTATCAAGAGCTATACCATCATGATCTAGGTTTTCATTGGAGGGGAAAGTATGAAGATATGTTGAGGACTTTGATGGAGGACCACGATTCAACACTGCAACGACATTCACATTATCAAGAGCTATACCATCATGATCTAGATTTTCATTGGAGGGGAAAGTGTGAAGATATGTTGAGGACTTTGATGGAGAACCACGCTTCAAACTTGCAACGACATTCACATTATCAAGAGCTATACCATCATGATCTAGGTTTTCATTAGAGGGAAAAGTGTGAAAATCTGTTGAGGACTTTGATGGAGGACAACCATTCAACCCTGCAACGACATTCACATAGTCTAAAGCTATGCCATCATGATCTAGGTTTACGGTGGATGGAAAAGTATTAAGATCTGTTGAGGACTTTGATGGAGGACCACGATCCAACCTTGCAGTAACATTCACATAGTCATGTGTTGTTCTAACTGCATGTTCATGTTTTTCTTCATTGTAAACTACATAATCTGTGTTACGGGGCAGCGGTTCTGGCGCAGTTTCATTCTCCTTTCTTTGTGAGAGTAATACAAATTGTGTAGGATATTTCGCCATTATTTTGAAATTGTCAACTAACTCCTGGAATGAAGGTCTTGCGGTCGGTTCTTCCACCCAGCAAGTCGCTAGCACAGAGTACAAGTCACCTGAACATAGTTCCGGTTGATGAAGTCGTTCCCCTAACACTAGAGAACGCATCAATTCAGGAAGTGATGTTCCATCGTAGAGTTCTTGACCAAAAGTAAATATTTCCCACAAAACCACACCGAATGTCCACACGTCACTCTTATGGGTGAATACACCATGTGTTATGGACTCCAAGGCAAGCCACTTAAAAGAATAATGTTTTATGTGAGAGAGTATCGAGCTTTTATCTACAAATTTATTTTTTCTGAAATATGCTACTCGGACGCGTTGTACACTTTGAACAAGTACCTTTTTGGCTGCTAGTTCTCTATGTACTATTCCATGTTGTTCTAAATATTCCATCGCCATTGCGATTTGTGTGCACCAGTTGATCAACGTTTTCGGCTCGGTTTCTGTTCTATAGTTTCGTAAATAATGCAGCATATCTCCAAGTGGCATGAATTGTGTCACCATCGTAATTTTTGGAGTTAGGCAAATCGCCAGTACTCTCAGCAAATTAGGGTGATTTATACTGCTTAACAGGTTTGCTTCTTTGAAAAATGTATCAGTCAATGTGTCTCGGTTATATTGATTGTAAACTTTAATGACAACCGGTACTCGAATTTTGATTTTGTCTTGAAATATAAATCCCTTGTAAACTGTACTGCAGACGCCATTGGCTAGTACTGAAGTTTTCTTTAATTTGGACTCATCAACTATTTGAAGATTATTTCCATTATGCGCAAAGTTTGTTGACGCCAAGCTTTCTTCTGGCGCTTCAAAGAACTGCTCAATTTTCATCTGGGTCTTGTAAATATTTACCGTACGCTTTTGAATATAGTAAATAATACCTAAAGCGATCAAAGCTATCACTGAAGCTATGGCTACATACGAGTAATTAAACCTTCCAACTTGGTCTTCATCTTCAAGAGACGTATAATTTAATCTCGAGCAATAGTTCTGATAGACCTGGTCCGACATAGAGTAGGGTTGGTCATCAGGGCATTTTTCCATACACTTAAATGTGCCATCTTTACTCGGCACTAGTTCATCATAGACTCTCTGATGGGTATCTAAACAGCTCATACAATTATATTGAACGCTGAAATTACATTCTTTACATCCACGCATGCATTCACGGCAATAATCAAAGAGTTCAATGTAGACAGAACCTAGTGGACACTTACAGTCCTTGTAGAGAGCGTCACACTCTTGACAAACGTCACTGTTAAACCCATAACCTGTGCATTTCAAGCAATAAGGATGACACTTGATACAAACCTGCTTTCCTTTTAGGGAATAAAATTTCTCCGACGCCTCATCAGGAACTTTGCCTTGAAAATAGTTATCTGGGCATTTGCTATTAGATCTTAAACACCCAGTCACTTTGTACGAAATTGAAGGGGTGGTATCAAAGAAATTCCATTCCGTTATGATTTCAACTTTCTTCGTCGCGCAAGGCTTGCATCCACTCTCGTCTTCATACGGTAGAGGTCCTGTGCATCCATATCGACATATCTCATGACACTTCATGCAGATTCCATTTTTCACGTAGAAACTATCCGGGCATTCTGAGATACACGTGGGACCAATTCTCACGTGTTTGCAGTTGTTACAAGAGGATGGGTCAAGGTCATCACAGCCACCAGTGCACTCTTCATCACATAGCCTACACTCTCTGCGGTTGTTGTTGACATATTCCAACTGTGTTTCCTTATCACATTTGCTGACACATGTCTTGTTATCAATAGCGGTTAAATGTTTACATTTGCTGCACTGATCAGGTCCAGGACCTCGACACCCCAAGTTTTGATCACATTCCTCATCGCATCTCGTATGATTCCCCATCATGGAGGTCCTAGCTTGCAAAATTTTCAAATCTTCTTGATAAGGTCCATCGATGTGTTTTCCTGTCACTGGTATGATAAAATGACGCCAACTGCTCAAACCCACTAAAAGAGCGCAGTAAATTTCACACGTCTTAAGATTTTTCATATACATCATAACTAAATAGAGAACTATACCCAAGTTAAAACTCACTTAAACAAGACATTGGCCAGGTAATTGTGGATGTAATCAAAACGGAAGCTGATATCGGTTAAAACCAACCTGTTGATATCAAATTAGTCAAATCATACAAGTGTTGGTTTCATTTTATTTATTTACCATCAAAAACTTCTTCGTTCCAGTGCAAAAAAGACACTACAAAACAATACCTCAACTCTTTGAAGTTTTTTATTGATAACGGTAGGATTTCAGAAGTTGAACTATTATTGCGGACATTTTCCATCGTTGGTGAGCAAAAAGATCACGTTGTCCACAATTATAGTTCAACTTCTGAATATCACAACAATACAAGCCTCTAGCCAGTTTGCGAGTCTTGAAACTTCAATACCACATAATCCATATTTTCAAGGTGGATAGCGAATTATCTGTTTATTCCTCCAAAATGTTAAAGGTGTTGCAAATTTAATACTTTTTAAGTTCTGTTTTGAAGCTGTTGTATTCGTTTAAGTAAATTATTCGACAATATCCCGACCTGTAAAGTAAATATTTCAAGTATATCATAGATAATTATATGATTAGTAACTAATCGGGTAGCATAGTTATGCTGTTACTTTGGACTAAATTGCATTTGTCGGAGTAAAATATATAGTTTCATAAATATAAAGGGATGGGAAAGTGAGCATCTCTGACTGTTGGAAACTCTTTAAGACTATACAAACTGAATGTATGATATGCTTGTAGTAAGAACGATGTAAACAAAAAATTAGCGAAATCTGTTTATGCACAGACCAAGATGGTAGCGAAATTTCTTTTAACAGTCTTGATTTGGCAAAAACAATAATTTTAATTACAGTACCTTAAACGTGTACGTATATTAAGCTTCATTGCAATAGGGTACAGTGTTTGTTCGTATAGCATAAACACCAGCTTTGGGGGGTGAAGAAACGCTTTCCCTTCTTAAAGGCCACTCGCGGTTATTCACAATACCGCCTGTGGTTACGCGTCGACTAAGTTAAGAAAAATTAAAACCCTTCAGGAACTACATCATTTCCAAGACCAGGAGCTCTTGAAACCCTGCCATGAAGTTCTTTTTAAGCCTCAGCTATTTCATGTACCTAATTCAACAGTCTTTGTTTGAAGTCTGTCCTTGACTATGGCACAATTTATGAGGTAAAAATATTATTATGAACGTTTTCCATAGTTTTGAGGGAACACAAAATACACGACATATCGGGATCTGGAATCTGCTTCGTCTTCAGGTGAAAAGTGTCCTGAAAATAACCATAAACAGTTAGGAATAGAGTTATTACTCAGGTATTACTTTTTACTTTCACTTGAAATAATATCCAATCAATTATAGAAATCCACTGTTGTATTTAGTTTTGATTTAGGTTTGTGCAATGTAAGGAATCTGATTGTAACCGTTTTACTTTGATTATCCTTGGTGTACCTCATGGTTCTGTACTGAAAAGTAACTATTTATACACCATGAAGATTATTTTTATATTCTTAACTGAACTGGTTTTTGCATTCAAATGCGACCATATAAGCAAACAAATTGCGAAATATAAATTACGCAATCTTGTTGTGAGATAGCAGTGAGATAGATTGCAGTAAACGGATGCAAGAAACAATATAGCTTCAGACTGAACAATGGATATAGATGTCTGCCAGAATGGTTCAATAAAAGTCAATACAGCTTAGCAGAATGAACTATCTGAGACAAGTTGATAGACGACATTGAGCCCAAACTGCTGCTGTTTATAGTTGTGACTTTAATCGACCCCAAGCCTTGTGACGACTGAAACCTTCATAATCCTCATCAAGGTTATCAAAAGTGTTTTAAAAGTATTTAAAATTACACTTACTTTCACGTCTAGTAATAATCATCCGTTGTTTATGTGATACGTGATTCGGTGGAAGGGGGGATTTTTACCTCTACAGCATCCTGCTTTGAACATAAGAATGGGTGTAATAAAAAAGAGCGGACCCGTGGTGGGCTGGAAGCGTGCGCGACTCCGGAGCTGATCACTCTGCTGGCGCGGGATCGATCCAGAGAATGCCTGTTTGTAATGTTTAGGACTTACTAATCCGGACTTAGTAGTCCAAACTTTGCCTCGTTAAACAAGACAAACATTTTTTAATAAAGCATATAGATTTTTACCTTATATTAATCGATCCGTTTCTGTGCTTTAACATGCGAGAAGTTCAAGTAATGCGATTTAGCTATAGACTTTGTTGTAGTTGTTGTAAAAGGTAAAGTGTGTCTTGTTTAACATAGTGAAGTTAGATCTGCAGGACTCTCTCTCTCTACCATTCCACTCCTCAACCTTTACCTAGCGTTATCGTAGACTTATATATGATCAACGGTTAAAATTATGTTTACATGGTATATCAGTCAAAAGTGTTTCTAAATAAAGAAAGGGATAAATATCTCTCATTGTAAGCTTCCTCAGACTCCGCGTTCTTCCATGTACACAAGCGCTTCTCTCCTTTCATTAAATAAACCTCACTTACTCAAGAAGAATGATGGACAAAACTAGGTTGAGTGCTCTACAGATTAAAACCATTTATAATGCAGCATCTCTCGAGCTTTATTCAACTTTAAATCATCGCAAACCGTGATGATTTGTTTTATGTTCTTGTCTGTTGCACTTTCAACAGAAAACTTATAGACTACAGGTCACCTGTACATTTAAAATATAAACCCATTATAGTACGTTATTAATTTTATAGGTCAACAATTTTCACGAGATGAGATGTCAGCTGTTATCTGTGGTTAATGTTTGTTTATCTGTGAAACAGCTGACAGTGCCTAAACACTGCTTGCATCAAGTCGTTACATGAAAGTTATTGATCGAGTCCAGCTGGAGTGTGTACATCTAGTTAATGATTATGAATGACATCGGTTGTAGAAAATGTTGTGTCTGTGAAGTTTACAGTGATAATATTGTGTGATACAAGTGTTGTGTTCTGAATAGAGGTATCCAGACGATTCTAAATGGATTTCTACAAGCAGGTGAAACTTAATATTTTATCATACAATCGTTTTTAGACAGCCATTTACTTAATACTTTGACAGCTTTAATCTAAGCATGTTCTTAGGTATAGTTGTATTCAGTATGATGATTAGACGACAGACCCTTTCTATCATGGATATCTCATTTTTCGAAAGGAAATTCAATAACCAGTACTGTATATCGTTAGCATAAAAGTATTTGAGAATCAGCTTGTTAAAAAACACTTTGCTGTATTGTTTTGGTCTTCTAGTACCGCGTTGTAATATTATATTGATATTCAGTACTCAAATTCAATATCAAAACATAGTTTCTTCCACAATGTGTGCAATGATTTAACATTCAAAATTTGAACATGCACATATTACCTACAAGACACAGCTGTGTGTGGACAAGCGTACTATAATATCCGAGAGGTTTGCGGCAAGTGTTGAAGTGGGCAGAATTGAAAGTGAAAATCTCACCTCTCTCGTGAACTCAGGTCAATGCCAAATAAATCACCTTGCTTCGAGAACAGTTTATCTTGGGCCCAGTGAAAGACAAATCCGTGATCCCGACTTAAGTGTAACACGGTGAAAGATTGTTGCGAGATTCATCGAACACAAAACTCATGTTCCTAAACCCAAATAATATGTAAGAACTTAAAAAATACTCAAAATGGGGTGGGGGTAGCCTTATAATTTTCATAGGGAAGCCCCATCGAGTGACATCTCATTTTGAAGGTCTTAGAAAATCTTGTTGAATGCTGAAAACTAGACGTCTCTATCTTAACCCAGAAAGAAATGGCTTCCATTTTAAGTAGCACATATTTTATTACGAGAAAGTGTGGAAACGTCTATACAATTTTAAGCCAGTCTTTCAGCGTATTTAAATTATCAAAAGTATCTTTTAATATATACACACACTCTGCCCCAGTTTTCAAAAAGAGTGATTGAGAGTGGGGTGGACTTAAAACTCTGTGTAACTTGAAATCGACGCCATTTCTCTCTGGGTTAAGCTAGATAATTCTAGTTATCAACATTCATCAATACCTTCAAAAAGAAGTGTCACTCGATGGGGCTTCCCTATGAAAATTATGGCCAACTACCCCAACTCCCCATTAAACGTTTTGAAAACTTAAGTTACATTAAGTTATTAGTTGGCAAAAGTTGGGCAAGTATGCATTAAAAGGTACTTTTAGCTCCTCTAATAAAATGTACCAAGTTCGGTTGCGCTGGAAAAACTGGTTAAAAAGTTATAAAGACGTTTTCACACTTCCGCATAATACTGTACAAATCTGTGTAACTGAAAATCGACGCCATTTCTTTCTGGGTTAAGATAGATACTTTTAGTTTTCAGCATTCACCAACATGTTCTAGAATCTTCAAAATGAGGCGTCACTCAATGTGGCTTCCCTATGAAAATTATGGGGCTACCCCCCAATCCCATTTTAAAAACTGGGGCTAAATGTCAGTATGCAGTAAAAGGTACTTTTGGTTCCTCTAATAAAATGTACCGAGTTCGGTTGCGCTGAAAAAACTGGTTAAAAGGTTATAAAGGTGTTTCCACACTTTTGCCTGACCCTGTATAAGTGTTCGTGGTAAAAAGAAAGACGCTATTGACAGTCACAGGTTTCGTATACATATTCAGATTTAAGTACTTCTCTAAATTTGGAGGCATACAATGGTGGGCCAGATGGTGTAGTGGTCAGCATAATCACCGGGAAAGTGAGAGGCCCGGGTTCGAGACCCGGTTCGGTTCACACATTTTGCCTCCAAATGTATTTAGTAAAAAGGAAGTGACAATATTAAAGAACCTGGAGGAAGTTAATGTTTAGAGCATGTATGATTTTTTACTCTCAGAACAGAATGTTTTTATGTTTTCGCCTTTAAGAAGTGTTTTCAAAATATTATGGAAGAACACTTCAATATTTTGATTCGACGCACCAACCACACTTAGAAAAGTATTTATCTGTGAATATGGGATTAATAGTGATAAGTGTTTTGATGAAAGGTGAGGTGTTGTTTTGTTAAAAACTTACTACTTGTATTCCATTTAAACATTTTAAAATTTGATATTGTTGACGATTTAACGCATATGAAATATTTTTTCGCCGATATAAAGATTATTATTTACTGGTATTGCGCAACTGAGGACAAGTCCTGATGTTGTTGCAGTGGAGAGGCAATGAATTGCTTAAATCCAGGTCACAACAACAACATCAGCTGTGTACGTCTGACCCACGAACCAACCAATCGCGCTAAGCGCTGTGTCAGTGTAAGTAAATAGCAAAACTATATATTTTAAAATCTTGTCATCTGAACGACTCAGGAGTAATAACGAGTAAGGAACCTCTCTCTGCTTGTTTGAATAAATATTTATTCTCATTGAATATAGATGGTAGAAGGCTATTTACAAATATGAACAAGCCACTTAATTTTTATCAATACCTATCTGTATTTCATGAAAAATTCAGTTTGGCACAATTAATTCAAACAGAATCCTCATCTTGCAGATCGACCATCCACAAAAATATTCTCAAATCGGGTACGATTATGATTCATCTTAACAATATCTAAATTTTAATTATGACTTATTTATATCTTAAATGTTTAAATAGTTTTATTAACAATAATTGTTCTTGAAGAACGCAGTACTTTTATTTAGAATGTTCAGACTATTACAAAGAAGTGGTGAATTTATTTGTACATGTGCTCTTAAAAGCACATACTCGAATATTCAAAAGTTTATGAAGAACAAAGTATTAAAACGCCCTATCAAACAAATTGTCACAAACAAATTTCAAAATGGGATTTCTTTTGCTTTTGTATGGTTTTAATTGTAGTTTTCTTTTGTAAAATGAATGCTTATTTAATAGTTTTCTCAGAGCGCCCCCGATTTCCGAGGACCCTTCACAATCTTCTTATTTTCATAGAGTGCCATTTTCACAGCAATACAGTTCATAGAAAACCAATCCTATTTTAGTGTATTTCACCTTATCCCGAGATTGACATGGTATAGCCACATACTCGAGCAATATTGCCTGCGTCCGTGGCTCAGTGGGTAGAGTCACGGCTTGCAAAGCGCAGGGTCGCGGGTTCGATTCCCGGCGCAGGCACATTGGTTTGGAGCGCTTTCCCAAAAGCGTTTGGTAATGCCCACAAAATCTTAGGTTAGGTCTCAAAATAAAAATGCCATTGGCGTAGACAGTAAAAAAAAATAAATTTTCAGGTGGCGAGCCAGGAATCACAGAAATGTAGGGTTTCACTGCGTTACACGTTTCTAAGTAAGATAACGTGTTACGGGTCAGTTCCTTTGCAAACAACACGGCTTTTGTGCAGAACTTCCTTTGTTTCTTTGTAGGATATCGATCTTCCTTTCTGGAACATTTAATTAGCACTGGGAGAAAACGTTGTGATACTTTAAAAATACCATCAATGGAAGTTTTTTTTAGAAAGTACTAACTTTCTTTTTAAGTACTGTATCTAAAATCAAACATGCTGTTGGTTTTAGCTGTTAAACTTGTATGTTAACAATTGTATGATAATATTCTTTACGTACACAAGACAAATCATTGATTTCTAACTGATGATGAGCAAAAGATCATGTCATAGAACCCTTGACCTCATGAATAGTTGATCAGTTTGTATCATAACGTTATATCGATACAGTTCTGTTGATGGAAAGATTAAGTGGAATATTATAGCCAGGCACGCTAGAGCCCCGAACCTACAATCGTGTAATTTCCTCCTTTTTGTTTACTGTGTTTGGAAGGTTTGCACTCGATTTGTTTGCTATACAGGGCACTTTCCCAACAGTTTTACTCTTTAATACATCAGTAGTCCTTTAATACGACAGCAAATCTCTTCTAAGATTTATTAAAAAAATATTTTAAAACTTCTGAAAGATAATCATGCAAAGATATTCAAAGTAACAACAACCAAAGTTTTTATTAATATATATTTATAAAAATTTAATGTTATAAAATTGTATACCAATGATTTTGAATAAAAATAAATATCAAACAGAATAACACTAATAAAATATTTTGTTATTGGGTACATTATCTGGCTGGGGTAACGGATTAACATCAAACTCTACTCAAGGGTTAAGCAGGTTAAATACAAGTGTCTGATAAGTAATTACCCTATTTGATTTTAATGTGGTTGCCAGAATGATTGCATCAGCGATACACTTTTTGGCAAAATGAACAACTATTTCATAAGGTTTTAGTATGAACCAATGATGTTGTTTTGGTTGTTTATTCTAACCAATAATTTGTTAAAAGAAACATGCCAAAGTGTGGTGAAGAAATAGCGAAATTGCTGCTAGATATGAAGTTTTTAGTCTATTGTGGCAGTTCAAAGGTGGTGGAGACGTGAACATGGTGAACATTCAATGCTGAGCAAGAAAACAATAAAAACTGTCATCACAAGTTGATGACATCCGGTATCCTTGACTTTGTCAAGAGGCTGAGCGCTTTCGATCCTCGGTGCCGATGCCCGCGGAGGCTACGGAATGTACCGCAAATACCGGAGCACGTTGAAGTTTTACTTCTGTGCTTATTATGAGAAAAACCTCGTTAAATTATCTTTAATTGCATGTATATTGTATGAAAAACACTAATAAAAACGCCCTTTTAAATATAAAGGGTACTTACTTATCAACACTCTGTATATTACAAAATTACAAAATGTTTTCAAAGGGCGTTTTTCTGTTGATATTCATTTTTTATTCAAAAGTATAACATCCGTTCAACTTCAAATCTTTTAATGATTTTGAATTTAACTACGGCAAAACATAAATTGCGACAAAAGTTACTACAAATCCCATTTACAGAAGGTATTTTATATGTAAAACTAATATTGCTACTAACCTCATAACCAAACTACTCATTCATGAAATACCACTTGGAAAAGTATCAAGAGATTCAAAACTTTGTGAAACATAAAAATAAATCTACAATTAAAAATAACGCTCAAACATTAACAATGATTTCTGTTTACATTATCTTTATTTAATTAACAATTATCTTAAAATATATCTCTAATGATGTAGTCCTTTTGTGTCATTTTAGAACACTAATCACAGATAAAGAGTTATTTATCATAGAAATGTTAGACACGGATACAGAAAATAAATCAAACGTTCGTGTAATTATTGTAGGACTTGAATATCTATACAGCCACAAGTTTGTGTTAACTGTTAAAAGGTTAGAAAACTTTACAACGTACTACATTGTGCACTCCCATCCATTCCATTGTGTTGAGCTCAATTCCATATGGTTTCAGGAATGTTCCACCGGTGTCCATTGTGTCCGCCCTTTCCATTCCTGTTTCCTTCCAGCTCCCCCCCTGTCCTTCCACCCTTCCTTTTCCTCCTTCCCCCCTTCCTCCATTCCCCCTTCCATCCCTTTCATCCTCCACTCCCTCCTCCCTTCTTTCCTGTTTCCCTCCCTACCCCTTCCATCCACAACTTTCCGTCCATATAAAATCCTTTCCACTCTGTTTCCCTTCCTACCCTCTTCCATCCTCAACTCTTCTCCTCACTACAAACCTCTTTCCACTCCGTTCCCCTCCCTACCCCTTCCAACCACCACTCTCCCCCCTCCCTACTAAATCCTTTTCACTCCGGTCCTCTGCCTACCACTTCTATTCTCAACTCTTCCCCTGCCCTTGAAAGGGTCTGCCATTTCTTACAAAACTCTCTAAATCATGTAAATCAGTGTAAATCATGACTTTAAAAACCCGCAAGTAAAAACCGACGATTATATCCTTGCTAATTATTTTTAACTCTCCTGGTGGAATCAAGTATTTGTTTATTCTAATTAAACTGTGTTCTATCAGCTAAAACAGGGCTAAATGGTTATGCATGTTCAATGACACGATAGTTGGTTGCAGGCTACACTAGCACAGCTAAGTGCTATTCAATGGCATATGACGAGCCATGGTGTCAGCACATGTCCTGTCTTGTAGCTTACACCACGTTCTATCTGCTAAACCACTACATGGCTATGCATGTTCAATGACACGATAGTTGGTTGCAGGCTACACTAGCACAGCTAGTGCTATTCAATGGCATATGACTAGCCATGGTGTCAGCACATGTCCTGTCTTGTAGCTAACACCACGTTCTATCAGCTAAACCAGGGCTAAATGGCTATGCATGTTCAATGACACGATAGTTGGTTGCAGGCTACACTAGCACAGCTAAGTGCTGCTATTCAATGGCATATGACGAGCCATGGTGTCAGCACATGTCCTGTCTTGTAGCTTACACCACGTTCCCATCTGCTAAACCACTAAATGGCTATGCATGTTCAATGACACGATAGTTGGTTGCAGGCTACACTAGCACAGCTAAGTGCTATTCAATGGCATATGACTAGCCATGGTGTCAGCACATTGTCCTGTCTTGTAGCTTACACCACGTTCTATCAGCTAAACCAGGGCTAAATGGCTATGCATGTTCAATGACACGATAGTTGGTTGCAGGCTACACTAGCACAGCTAAGTGCTATTCAATGGCATATGACTAGCCATTGTCAGCACATGTCCTGTCTTGTAGCTTACACCACGTTCTATCAGCTAAACCAGGGTAAAATGGCTATGCATGTTCAATGACACGATAGTTGGTTGCAGGCTACACTAGCACAGCTAAGTGCTATTCAATGGCATATGACGAGCCATGGTGTCAGCACATATCCTGTCTTGTAGCTTACACCACGTTCTATCTGCTAAACCACTACATGGCTATGCATGTTCAATGACACGATAGTTGGTTGCAGGCTACACTAGCACAGCTAAGTGCTATTCAATGGCATATGACGAGCCATGGTGTCAGCACAATGTCCTGTCTTGTAGCTTACACCACGTTCTATCTGCTAAACCAGGGCTAAATGGCTATGCATGTTCAATGACACGATAGTTGGTTGCAGGCTACACTAGCACAGCTAGTGCTATTCAATGGCATATGACGAGCCATGGTGTCAGCACATATCCTGTCTTGTAGCTTACACCACGTTCTATCTAAACCAGGGCTAAATGGCTATGCATGTTCAATGACACGATAGTTGGTTGCAGGCTACACTAGCACAGCTAAGTGCTATTCAATGGCATATGACGAGCCATGGTGTCAGCACATGTCCTGTCTTGTAGCTTACACCACGTTCTATCAGCTAAACCACTAAATGGCTATGCATGTTCAATGACACGATAGTTGGTTGCAGGCTACACTAGCACAGCTAAGTGCTATTCAATGGCATATGACGAGCCATGGTGTCAGCACAATATCCTGTCTTGTAGCTTACACCACGTTCTATCTGCTAAACCACTAAATGGCTATGCATGTGCAATGACACGATAGTTGGTTGCAGGCTACACTAGCACAGCTAAGTGCTATTCAATGGCATATGACGAGCCATGGTGTCAGCACATATCCTGTCTTGTAGCTTACACCACGTTCTGCTAAACCAGGGCATGGCTATGCATGTTCAATGACACGATAGTTGGTTGCAGGCTACACTAGCACCTAAGTGCTATTCAATGGCATGACGAGCCATGGTGTCAGCACATGTCCTGTCTTGTAGCTTACACCACGTTCTATCAGCTAAACCAGGGCTAAATGGCTATGCATGTTCAATGACACGATAGTTGGTTGCAGGCTACACTAGCACAGCTAAGTGCTATTCAATGGCATATGACGAGCCATGGTGTCAGCACATGTCCTGTCTTGTAGCTTACACCACGTTCTATCAGCTAAACCAGGGCTAAATGGCTATGCATGTTCAATGACACGATAGTTGGTTGCAGGCTACACTAGCACAGCTAAGTGCTATTCAATATATGACGAGCCATGGTGTCAGCACATGTCCTGTCTTGTAGCTTACACCACGTTCTATCAGCTAAACCAGGGTAAATGGCTATGCATGTTCAATGACACGATAGTTGGTTGCAGGCTACACTAGCACAGCTAAGTGCTATTCAATGGCATATGACGAGCCATGGTGTCAGCACATGTCCTGTCTTGTAGCTTACACCACGTTCTATCAGCTAAACCAGGGCTAAATGGCTATGCATGTTCAATGACACGATAGTTGGTTGCAGGCTACACTAGCACAGCTAAGTTATTCTATTCAATGACGAGCCATGGTGTCAGCACATGTCCTGTCTTGTAGCTTACACCACGTTCTATCAGCTAAACCAGGGCTAAATGGCTATGACACGATAGTTGGTTGCAGGCTACACTAGCACAGCTAAGTGCTATTCAATGGCATATGACGAGCCATGGTGTCAGCACATGTCCTGTCTTGTAGCTTACACCACGTTCTATCAGCTAAACCAGGGCTAAATGGCTATGCATGTTCAATGACACGATAGTTGGTTGCAGGCTACACTAGCACAGCTAAGTGCTATTCAATGGCATATGACGAGCCATGGTGTCAGCACATGTCCTGTCTTGTAGCTTACACCACGTTCTATCAGCTAAACCAGGGCTAAATGGCTATGCATGTTCAATGACACGATAGTTGGTTGCAGGCTACACTAGCACAGCTAAGTGCTATTCAATGGCACATGACGAGCCATGGTGTCAGCACATGTCCTGTCTTGTAGCTTACACCACGTTCTATCAGCTAAACCAGGGCTAAATGGCTATGCATGTTCAATGACACGATAGTTGGTTGCAGGCTACACTAGCACAGCTAAGTGCTATTCAATGGCATATGACGAGCCATGGTGTCAGCACATGTCCTGTCTTGTAGCTTACACCACGTTCTATCTGCTAAACCACTACATGGCTATGCATGTTCAATGACACGATAGTTGGTTGCAGGCTACACTAGCACAGCTAAGTGCTATTCAATGGCATATGACTAGCCATGGTGTCAGCACAATATCCTGTCTTGTAGCTTACACCACGTTCTATCTGCTAAACCACTACATGGCTATGCATGTGCAATGACACGATAGTTGGTTGCAGGCTACACTAGCACAGCTAAGTGCTATTCAATGGCATATGACGAGCCATGGTGTCAGCACATGTCCTGTCTTGTAGCTTACACCACGTTCTATCAGCTAAACCAGGGCTAAATGGCTATGCATGTTCAATGACACGATAGTTGGTTGCAGGCTACACTAGCACAGCTAAGTGCTATTCAATGGCATATGACGAGCCATGGTGTCAGCACATGTCCTGTCTTGTAGCTAACACCACGTTCTATTAGCTAAACCAGGGCTAAATGGCTATGCATGTTCAATGACACGATAGTTGGTTGCAGGCTACACTAGCACAGCTAAGTGCTATTCAATGGCATATGATAGCCATGGTGTCAGCACATGTCCTGTCTTGTAGCTTACACCACGTTCTATCAGCTAAACCAGGGCTAAATGGTATGCATGTTCAATGACACGATAGTTGGTTGCAGGCTACACTAGCACAGCTAAGTGCTATTCAATGGCATATGACGAGCCATGGTGTCAGCACATGTCCTGTCTTGTAGCTTACACCACGTTCTATCTGCTAAACCAGGGCTAAATGGCTATGCATGTTCAATGACACGATAGTTGGTTGCAGGCTACACTAGCACAGCTAAGTGCTATTCAATGGCATATGACGAGCCATGGTGTCAGCACATGTCCTGTCTTGTAGCTTACACCACGTTCTATCAGCTAAACCAGGGCTAAATGGCGATGCATGTTCAATGACACGATAGTTGGTTGCAGGCTACACTAGCACAGCTAAGTGCTATTCAATGGCACATGACGAGCCATGGTGTCAGCACAATATCCTGTCTTGTAGCTTACACACGTTCTATCAGCTAAACCAGGGCTAAATGGCTATGCATGTTCAATGACACGATAGTTGGTTGCAGGCTACACTAGCACAGCTAAGTGCTATTCAATAACATGACGAGCCATGGTGTCAGCACATGTCCTGTCTTGTAGCTTACACCACGTTCTATCAGCTAAACCAGGGCTAAATGGCTATGCATGTTCAATGACACGATAGTTGGTTGCAGGCTACACTAGCACAGCTAAGTGCTATTCAATGGCATATGACGAGCCATGGTGTCAGCACATGTCCTGTCTTGTAGCTTACACCACGTTCTATCAGCTAAACCAGGGCTAAATGGCTATGCATGTTCAATGACACGATAGTTGGTTGCAGGCTACACTAGCACAGCTAAGTGCTATTCAATGGCATATGACGAGCCATGGTGTCAGCACAATGTCCTGTCTTGTAGCTTACACCACGTTCTATCAGCTAAACCAGGGCTAAATGGTTATGCATGTTCAATGACACGATAGTTGGTTGCAGGCTACACTAGCACAGCTAAGTGCTATTCAATGGCATATGACGAGCCATGGTGTCAGCACATGTCCTGTCTTGTAGCTTACACCACGTTCTATCTGCTAAACCAGGACTAAATGGCTATGCATGTTCAATGACACGATAGTTGGTTGCAGGCTACACTAGCACAGCTAAGTGCTATTCAATGGCATATGACTAGCCATGGTGTCAGCACATGTCCTGTCTTGTAGCTTACACCACGTTCTATCAGCTAAACCAGGGCTAAATGGCTATGCATGTTCAATGACACGATAGTTGGTTGCAGGCTACACTAGCACAGCTAAGTGCTATTCAATGGCACATGACGAGCCATGGTGTCAGCACATGTCCTGTCTTGTAGCTTACACCACGTTCTATCAGCTAAACCAGGGCTAAATGGCTATGCATGTTCAATGACACGATAGTTGGTTGCAGGCTACACTAGCACAGCTAAGTGCTATTCAATGGCATACATGACTAGCCATGGTGTCAGCACAATGTCCTGTCTTGTAGCTTACACACGTTCTATCTGCTAAACCAGGGCTAAATGGCTATGCATGTTCAATGACACGATAGTTGGTTGCAGGCTACACTAGCACAGCTAAGTGCTATTCAATGGCATATGACGAGCCATGGTGTCAGCACATGTCCTGTCTTGTAGCTTACACCACGTTCTATCTGCTAAACCACTACATGGCTATGCATGTTCAATGACACGATAGTTGGTTGCAGGCTACACTAGCACAGCTAAGTGCTATTCAATGGCATATGACTAGCCATGGTGTCAGCACAATGTCCTGTCTTGTAGCTTACACCACGTTCTATCTGCTAAACCAGGGCTAAATGGCTATGCATGTTCAATGACACGATAGTTGGTTGCAGGCTACACTAGCACAGCTAAGTGCTATTCAATGGCATATGACTAGTCATGGTGTCAGCACATGTCCTGTCTTGTAGCTTACACCACGTTCTATATATCTATATCTCAGTATACATTCTATATCTCAGCGCACCGCTTTATGCATCACTCACAAGTAATATCATATACAATCTGTAATTCAAAGTAATGTCTTACTGTTTAACCTGTTTATTAATCAAAGAACAAACTTCTGTAATCTTAATCAACTAAAATGGACAGTTAAATAAATTTAACTGAGTACCAAAGATATAGATTCAGTATCTACATCTGGTTGGTTAAAAATCAACAGAATATAAAGCTTGAACAACTGTACACGTTGCAGTGGCGACTACATTTCCACCGATATTTTCCCATTTGCTCAGCAGCTTGATTTCATATTCTAACTTTGTTCTCCGGCCATTACCTTGATTACTGTATGAACTTGTCAATGTACTGGACAGGTGCAGGTTGCTGAATCATTCAAGACTTCATACCGTTCACCAGCAATAACAACCCGTGAGTAATTGTTACAAGACACTTTCTATTGAATACGATGTTATTTTCTTCTCGTTTTTAATTGGAAGATGTTATTCTGAGATACATTAATAAGGTATAGCGTAAGTTTGCTCTATACATTGCTATTTACTTTGTCTTAGCTCTTGGCTGCTCTTTATAATTCAAACTTGACGTCCCAAACTGTTTTCTTGTTCTAGTTTGCGTCTTTATGCCACTTTATTGGGCATTGGTATTTTGTCAATGATATATTTCAAAGTAAATGTCTAGTTTTTTTAGTTTCATGTGCAATATTTTCATGTAGGGTGTAAATTAGACGTTTAAAATAGCAAAATCATATTTGATCAGTTGACGCAGATAACCTTACATATAAAAGAGTTCGCATTATCATAAAAAAAGAATCTTAGGGTAAAGTGTTTACCTGCCTTAATGGACTTTGCCTCACAAAACAAGCTAAGATCTTGCAGATTATCCAATTAAAGTTGTTGTTAATCTTTTCATTTTCAATTCCAAACTCTATTTAGTTAAATCTTTTAAAGACATATTTAAATTGTTCGAAAAACACTTAAAACCCATTTTTCAGTGTTATGGCAGTACAAAGTAGTTTAAGTAAAACAACAGTCAAATAAATAAATAACTTTATAATTTCCATAATGAAATTCAGTGACAAGACTTAACAAGGTAATATCGTTACTCAGCTGAAGCCAGAATAATGTTGTCATTACGAGGTGAGCACTGATAACAAAACCACAAATCAAATCTAGTTGGTAACATAAACATTTAGTAGTCAATCAGGAGATCTGGTGAGGTAATCTCTTGTAATGTTCAATCCTAGCGGCAATCATGCTGTGACACAATTATTAATACTAACATAGTTTCGGTCCAAAGGTGGAATTAAAAATTGGCCACCCTTTCAACGTCTGAGCTTAACTGATTGCTATATGGTTTGTGTCTTATACAGGGTACATGAATTTAAAAGTCCCCTTATCTTTTAAATTAGAAATATTTTAAAACCTTTTAGTGTTTGCTTTATAATATTTTAAAGTTTGTTTGGAAGTAATTTGCGTCACCCACCCTTACTCCAAAACGGGGAAGGGCCCCCAATTTTGAAATACAACCCCTCCTTGTGGATCCTAAAAAGAATGAGAATTTTAATACAAAACGCACATTGACTGACGCAGAGAAAAATTCATTATTTCGATTAGTTTTTTTTTGTAATACCCATTTAAGGATTACAAGAAATTAGGTTAAGTGCTACATTTCACATACAATTTTTGTAACGGCAAATCCTTTTTCAAAATACTCTATGGGATTATGTTATTGGGTTGTAATATTTCCCTCAAAGTATTTTCAAGAATGATTTGTCATTAAACAAAGTTTGTATGTGAACAGTATTGGTTAAACTTCTGATTTCGTGTAATCTTTAAATGACTAAAACTAAAAACTAGTTAAGTTATTTTTTTTGCGTCGGTGAATTTGTTTTAAATTTCCCTTTTTGTTCTGGGTGGGGGCAAGAGACACACAAGTACGTCAACACAACAGGATCAGACATTCCCTGGGGTTAAGTATATTTTCTTTATCAAAACTAAAGGTGGGGAAGAGGGAATTTAAAACTCGGCCTGTATAAGCCTTGTAATTACGAGAGTGAGGTAAACTGATTATTTGTCAAACGGTCAAAATGCTCGAGCCTGCGGCGGGAATCGAACTCGTGACCTGAAGCACTGTATGCCACGACTCTTCCCACTGAACCACAAACGTATGAAGTATAAAAAGCTACAAGTGCAGCTCTATCGTGTTTGTACCAATATTAAACTCATGTTTACAGTATATTGTAAACTTAACTTAACAAGTACAGTATTACCTTTAGTTTATTAAAGTCTCCAGTGATCTCAACTTGGTACGATTTATTACCTTGTGTTAGTTCATGAAACACGGGTGCAAAACTGGGTTGACTGCAGATAAATCTAGAAAGTAAACAAACTAGCTTATTGCATTATAAGACATTGTCAGCTACTAACTTGCATTTAACTTGTATGCATTCAACTTTGTAAATATAACTTTAATCTCATGAGAGCTCATTGTCTAAGACAGACTAAACGTTGAATAACTTTGGTGTTAAAGAAACTATTTAATAAATTAGGTTTATTTATCAATAGGGTTAAAGATAGATTACGTTCAGTTTGTTTCCATGAGCAAACAAACTTTAAAACTGGATTTGTATTAGAAAAAAGCTGATATATTTCTTTCATCTGACTCAACTTGTTATAAGCAATTATGCCACCGTACCTAATATGTGTACCAACAGTCTACTAAGTCCGATCAGCCAAAAATAAACGAAGAAAAACGGTTCCAGAATATTATAATATTTGAAAAAAAGTAGATTAAACCATAGTTATGGTCTTTATTTTGACTTGTCTCTAGTGATGTTTTAAAGTTGTTTTACGAGGAAATCCATCAGCGCAAGTAAACACTTTGCCACCAGTCTTTGTTCATGGTAATGAACTCTTTCTTAGCAGTGAGGTTGTCAGTACCTTCTTCAACACTGTTCGTGCACGCCCTTATACTGTTGATAGCAAAATGAGCTTAAGCGAAGTTATGCTGAAAAACGTACTTTTAAACCATGCAAAATATATCAGTTTTTAACAAGGAAAAACTTCAGTTACTATTCCAAAAAGTTAAATTTATGTTAGATTATTTGATGTATTTCTTGTATGTTTTCAAGTTTCAATAAGAAGATGTTTCCTGTAGTAGAATATGGAAATAAAGAAATCAATATTCCGTGTTAAACCAGATGCATTGGAAATAATAATAAAATACAAGCAAAACACATTGTAAAAAATAACAAAACAGAAAAATCAAATAAATAAATAATCATTAGAACAATTAAGCAAATTTTCTTCCATAGCGTACTTGTGTGTGGAGTAGAAGGCCTTTTTCAAGATACACTGTTTAATGTTGATACGAAAAAACGTTGATAATGAAAAAAATCACAGTTAATAGAACCAGTTAGTATATGAATATTTCTTTTTGACAGTATATGGTTTAATATGACGTACATATAATTAGAACCATAATAGTCTTGCTTGGCGTTTAAATATATAGTATTGTTGTTGTAACTAATATGATTAACTCAATTCCGGTATTAGTTACTAACTAAAGACCGAATTCATAATACAGATTAACAGTATGTAATGTGTATAACCTGCAAAACAAAGGTAACATTGTTTTGGCAGAGTAGTGACCAATACATTGAGCATATGCAACCAAACTCCTGAACCTGTTGACAGAATGTATTTGTCAAACTCATCCCCAGGGATCTTACCTTGTTCACTCAATTCTACTTTAACAATTGAGTTTTATGTTCTGGGGCATTCAACATCTGAGCGTGTTCCCTATGTTGCTCAGGTGAGTACACTAGGTTACGTTCCTCTCTCCTTTATCAATACACCCATGACTTTTGAACGGACGAACGTTTTTAAACTTTAATAACAATGTGGAAAGGTTCGCACGAAGCATTGGTTAACATTATAGAGTAGGCTACTTCTAAATTTAAATATATAAGTTGATGGGTCGGAAGTTGTAATCGGTAGCATTCTGACCTGGGAAGTGAGAGATCCGGGTTTGCGTCCCGGTTTAGTCCACATATTTTATCTTTTGATTTCATTAGTAATGAATAAGCGTGTATACAAATTAAGATCTCTCAACATGATGTATGTGGTATTTATTATGGGTAGTATATTAAGCCTTACTCCTGCCCTAAATGGGGACTTCCAGTAACTACTGTCGAGTCGAAGGGGAGAAATACGACAAAAGATGACAGCGCCATCTGTGCTTGGGCTGCCACAACTATGTTGATTTTCCTCCCGCAGTCACGTGACATCTATGCCTAATCTACCTACCATAATACATATTTATCTTTGGTAAATCCAAACTAGGAACTATGCCAAGCACGTGCAGAATCGTGAAATCGTGTTTAACTACCAAACTAGATACCTAAACACATAACGGCTAGTATTTAGTTTAAATATTATTACAATAAATAGGAAGAATGAATATTTATTTCTTATGATTTCTTATTCACGATATTCAGAGATATATAATTTCTACAGGATTAAAACGTTTTAAATATTAAAAAACGTCAAACACTTTAAAAATATAAGAAAAGGATTTATTTTACTGAAATCATATTCTGCGAACTTGTATTTAGCTGCAATTAAACCGAGTTGTATTGGGTCTGAAGAAAATTTACTTTAAGGAACAAAGAAAACTCGATTAGCAGTATTTTGTTCTCGATTTACTTCGGGTACTTGTTTTCTTAGAAACGCCCTTAATTTTCTTTGTAACTTAAAAAGAACATAACACTTTACCTGTATTGTAACTGGTTACGTTTTTACAAGGAAAAACACGTGTATTTTGAAGCATGTACATTTGTACGGTATGTCTCGTGTTTTTAATACTTTCATATTATTAAAGACATAATTTTATAGTTTTACTAGATATATAGTTTCTACGTAATAAACACAACACAAAGTTTAACCGTGGCAAGTTTACTAAAGGTTATACAATACACATTGTAGTTTGTATTTAATGTTCATAAATAAAATTACAACAACTCAAAATAGTTATTATTTTAACCGATTTCTAAATTGCATACAAATTACATTTGGGAACACATCGACGTTTTTAATCTTATCTTAATTTTCCAAACACAGCAAATAAAGCAGTAAAATTACACACTTAAATGTTTTATAACTTTGCATGTCTGACCATAATATCGCCCACGTTCACTTTGCGTTATTTATCAGGTCGATATAAATTGGCACCTATGACTTAATAACAGTCTACTGAATCTAAATGAACGTTGAAATAATGCTTTACCACGCTGAAACCTGTGCAAAATGCTTCCTTGGTAGTGTTCAAGTTCCGTCTTTGAGGACGAAATTAAATTAAAGTATTTTTGTAAAAAATTGAACAACCCTCAATACAAAAGGTTTATTTGCAGACTCCGATTAATATGTCTTTGCGACAATATGTCACAAAAAATACCTTTGTACAATATTGTTGTGTGAATGTTAGGCCATTAAATGTACTTTAAAAGCCTTAAAGACAGTCTAACCATAACATGACTAGAGGCACGGTTGTTTGGGCATTATTTTATGATGGCACGAAGAACACCTTTACACAATACAATTTGGAAACAAATAATGTCTGAATAACTGAGAAAGCTTGTCTCTTTCAATTGCATCTAACGGTCTGTAGCACTGAACAATTCAGTTAAATGTTCATGTTTGGTTATTCATACATTTGAGCAGGCAGTGGATCTTGAATTGAATTGAATAAAATGTCACCTGCTTTTACAGACCATGTCATAGCAGGAAGAAGAATACAACAATTACCAAACAAAGTGGCGCACTAAATTTTATATTTCCTAAAACAGATTTGGTTGTTAAGTTTCTATCAAGTCTCTTTTATACGTACAATAACTTCAATAACAACAGCTACGTGGTTTTTTGTATTTTTGATGACCCAGACAAATGCATAGCCCTCAATGCAATGGCGTTCAAAATGCCTCAAAGTCTTTGACCACATTTAAGTTAGGAAACAGGTTTCTTTCAAAGTAGCTGGGAAAGAATGCAGGATGGGCGCAAAAGAATCCTCATTTGAAACTTAAGACAAGTAAGTAACTTAAAGGAGGAAACTTTATCCAATAAGAACTTCACTTAAATAGAGCTTAACTTTTCTCGTCGAATGAGATTCAGGTAACTACTAAAGTAACTAGTTCCTTTAGTGAGCTTTTCATCATTACGTTAGGCAAATGAGCAAGACAACTTGCATTTTAGTGATAGGCCAAATTAAAATACTAACAGAAAACAGATAATTATATTATAATTATTTAGGCCTACATCTTGTGATGTCTAGTCGATGATCCTGATAAATTTACGTTGTCCTTTGAAATGACATGAATTTTAATTTATTGCTGCAGCATTCTTTTATTCAATTTTAATTTACGGTATTTAACACAAGGCACGATAATTTCTGTATGTAATTAAATGAAACAAGTCTTTGTTAGGCGAAGTTACGACTAGCAAGTCTCTTTTACACATAAACTGTATGAGTTGACAATACAGATACATACTATACAGATACAGACAATACAGATACATACTATACAGATACAGACAATACAGATACATACTATACAGATGCAGACTATACAGATACAGACAATACAGATACATACTATACAGATACAGACAATACAGATACATACTATACAGATGCAGACTATACAGATAAATACTAACGAGACGGTATTTCAATGGCGGTTTTACGAGTTATTTTATTCCCTCTACTGTGTTTGTGTTATTCTAAGTAACTATGAGCTAGTAAATCCAGCAGCAAAAGACAAATTACCTTGGTTGAGGGCCTGTAGATCCTACGGTGCATGTTGTAGTCTAAACACGTGTTTCGCAGCGCTTGTGCTGCATCATCAATACACTGATATTAAAACTAAACACTATTGACTAAAAAACTTAACTAGAACTATTTACATGGTCACGGCACTTGTTCACTCGCGGTTGACCATGTAAATAATTCTAATTTCTTAGTTTTAATAGTGTTTGAACTATATCAGTGTAAATAATGACTTAGTGTGTCTACTGATGATGCAGCACAAGCGCTGTGAAACACGTGTTTAGGCTACATCATACCTGCACCAGATCTAAAGGCCCTCAATTGATTAATAAACCAGGTCCTGCAACTGGGAAAATAGATATTTAAAAAACAAAGCCAGAAGGTTTGAATGATCTTGAGTCTTTTGTTTCGCTGAAAATATAGGTAACTATGTTCAATTATCTAGTTCTTCAAGGTTCATACCGCGTTTAATTATCATAACAGTTAGCTTGAAATATTTCAGTGTCGGTGTGGATATCTTCAGTCACTGATTGTTTGTTTTCTGCTATCTAATGAAACCTTTGAAATCCTATGTGAAATTATTGCAAATTTTTTAGACTACTACATAGTTTGTGTTCTGCTATGGCCGACTTTTCAACATCGAGTTAAGACAATAGTTTATCTTGAAGCTAACGAGGTTAAACTAAAAATAATCTGTACACAGCAATTAAGGAAAATAGTCCAAGAATAATATATTTGCGTCGTACTCGATGCAACAAAGATTGACTTGAAAGACAAACGCTGGGTCAGTGCTAGTAGGATAAGGATTTATCTATGGCGCCCTTCTTGTCAAGTACAATTCTACTGTCTACTCCTCGCCTTTGCATTGTCAATTGTCAGTATTTATGGCTCTTTTACAGTTTATACAGAGTGATAGTAGCGCGCTATGCAGAACTGGATTTTAAATACAAAAGTAAGTCGAAAATTTCTTATACAATGTTTTTGCTTTCGGCTTAGTTTAGCCGTAATCCGCCATTTTGTCAATTGTTGAACATAATTATTAATAATTGAAACCCCATTTGAGATATTTTTGTGAAATTTGATATAAATGGCGACCATTTAAATATGTTAAATTCTAATTCCAAGTTGATTCCCCTTGACTTTGAAACTTTTAAATGGCTATTATTTTGAAATTTGATAATATTTTTGGAAAATGGTATTAGGAAAACAATTTAGGTGTTTACAAAGTATCACAACAATATCTCAAAAGGGTTTAAATTATTTTTTAATTTCAAATATTTTCACAATGGCGCATTACGGCTAAATTAAGCCAATATAAAAAAATTTAGCTGGAAATTTTCAACATACTTTTGCATTTAGAATCCTGTTTTTCATAGCGCGCTACACATTTTGTGACACCCTGTAGATTGTAATAGTAACTTGGATAGGGTCAGTGATGGGTTTACTAACAGTTTTTAAAAAGTCAAACTGTGCTAACTGGAACTTAACTGCCTGGAGGGTGCCTACCACTATTGTGCAGCTGATGGTTTAAAATTCCACGTTAGTAGATGGGTAATTGAATTCTAAATAGTCCTGGACGAGCCTTACAATCAGAATAATGATTAGTCGGCCATTGACTTAGTGGTTTAGTGTCTTTTTACTAAGCCACTTCTGTTCTACAAACTAAATGCCATTTGAATTAAGTTTAGCACTATGTTGGTACTAAAATCTAGAAATTTGAGCTCCAACATAATAGAAAAAGGTTTGTGGAACACGATACATTAAACAGAGTATTTTAAACTTCAACTTTACAACGCTAAAGCTAAAGCCATAAACGGCATTACATTTACATGATAAACGGCATTGCTACAGCTACATCGCTGCTTTCTTCTATAAGACACAATCCGTCAATTCTACAACTACACGGTGCGCTACACCAAAGCTACATACACAAAGAGCTTTGTTACAGATCACATTGAACTACACAGTCAGTCGAACTACAGCTACACCATGAACCACTTTCAGTTAAAGACCTTACATCTTCAATCGTTTTATCAGCTTAATTATACACTTTGCTGCGTTTCAAATCAGCACAATGCGCATCGCATACAATCAAACTTAACTTGGTTTAAAGTGAAATACGTTTTAACTAACACAGGTTTAAAGTTGTACATGTTTCATACGTACTTGACTGGGACTCGTGGCTTGGTCCTATAATCCAACTTCATAGAGGTCAGGTTTTGAGGATAATATAGGTCTAAAGCGGCTCAGATAGTCTCAGTGATTATCTTATCATACCCGCATCTACTCCCACTATCGTTTAGACATATCAGACCATCACCTGCGTGGTTCGGAAATCACGTTAAGCCGTTGGTCCTTGTATTTCCATTGGTCATTGGGCTATTAATTAATTACCCATTCTAAGGAAGAGTCGGCCTTAGTTTGTAACAAGACTACACCTCATAACTCATTACTGCCACTCATCACACTCATCCTTCACCGCATATTTGCCTTAAAATACCCTCATGAGAGTGGTCGGTAACTCAAATAGTGATTTAGTGATTACTCGTACTTCAATAAGTGAATAAATAAATCTGTTATTGCATGGGAAATGTACTTTGTATCACAATACTCAATAATATTGGTTATCTAAAGGTTTCCACGTATTCTTATCAAAGTATCTTTCATATAGAGGTATTCGTTCACGAATTACGTTCCTTTGAATTATTCACACTCCAGCCCCATTGCTCTCTGTCAGTTTTAAGAGGTCTCTCAGTTGTTCTGGTCAGTGACCAAGAGGAAAAAAATGCCAAATGTGGACGCTGGAAGCTCTATTGCTAACCTATTTTTAAAAGATCCTATAGCAAGGTGTTTTCCAGTGGTACATTAAAACTAACTGTTATCAGGTTATGAACGTCGTTTCTAACTGAGCATGGGTACTTGAGGGATCATCTAAGAAGAAATGGAATTGTACAATGACTACCTTTATACTACCTTTATGAAGACTTTGTGAGCAGTCAGCAAAGACTTGTAGGCATCACATCCTATTAGACTGATCATCTCTGGATGTTAAGAGAAGGGGTATTATCTACTTGAGTGGCGTGACTGGGATAAAGTTCTCTGGTCTGCGCTTGGGAAAGTCATCTTAAGGCTTTGTGGTCCGACGGGGGTGAGTCCATTGGTTGATGTATTATTCAAAATTCAAAATTCAGAATTCAAAATTCAAAAATTCAAAATTCAAAATTCAAAATTCAAATTCAAAATTCAAAATTCAAAATTCAAAAAATTCAAAATTCAAAATTTAAAATTCAAAATTCTTTATGAATGCTTTTATACAGCGTTAGCCAGATACACAAAGCATTAATGTTAAAATAAATATTTACATGCATAATACATAATTAAATTATCGGTACAATATAGCCCAACTGATATTAAGGGAAACATAATGTTTACAATGATTTAACATTGCAAACGATAACAGTCACCACACATATACGCTTTGGTTAAATCAAAGCTCAAACTAAAATGTGAACATCAGTTGAACAAATACAAGTACTATACAACAAGTTGTCTCATATCGTTTGTTTGGCTACGTTGTAGTGGCTTTTATTGAACCATTCTAACAGACATATATATCCTTTATTTAGCACAAGGCTATCGGTTCTTTTATAGGTTACAGTCAATAGGGTGTTGAGTTAGATATGTTTTGTGTATATAAATCAAGATATTGTTTAACATTTGTTCAAAATGGCTATTTCGAAGCGTTGAAATACTTAAATCTTCAGTTTCCAAATGTTCTTATTCTTGAGCAAAAAACGGTTGAAATCCCACAAGTTAAAGCTTTTTGATTACATTTTCTGAAATTACTTTTCCGCAACATTTTTGGACAAATCGTGTTTGAATGTTTGTATTTAAGCTATCGAAGTGGGAATTTCGGAATCCTACGTTTACTTAATTGTTCAAACATTTTAGACGTTAGTTCAAGCTCTCAGCCCTCATTGCTTGATTGCTCTGATTTAACTAGACTTATCTGTAAAGCCATCATTATATGGCAGAGGGAACTGCTATAGAGTTTGGAACAACAGTTAAGTTGTTACTGGACACAAACGTTAACAGTAATGTCTTGAGGGAGACAAGTTCAACACAACTGTCAACGCTTTTGTTCCCTTTCCTGGTGAACGTTTGAGAGATTAGATGTAGGACAATCCACCTAACAATCTGTTCCAAAATATGTAAAAATTTAGATACGTACATAAATTCAACATACAGAGTCTGAAAATGTTTTGCATGTCTCTCGGCCTATTGAGGGACAGCCATTTTGGTTAAAAAAGCAAAACGATTTCATGGGGAATTTTTCTTCTTAGACACCTCTCCCAGCATTGTAAGCAACTTTTATCGAGAATTGCCTACTTCGGTTTAATAGAACTTGGCTTGTTCAGAATATAAAAAGCCATATGGTATCATTCTGTGGGGTTCTTGTTCCGAATAAAAACCATATGGTATCATTTTGGGGTTCTGTGCTCAAAATGTAAAGCTTCATATAGTATCATTTTGTATTCTTATTCACAATTTAAACTCTTAAGAGTTTTCCTCTGCAAAAGAAAGCTGTGCAAATAGTATTAAAATTGGGTTGAAGGGATCCTTGTAGAGAAATAACCATAGTATTAGGTATTCTCATTGTACCTTATTTATGGTATACGAAACTATTATTTTTGTCCTCTACAAACGGTAGTTTGGTAACAGGTCATGCATGATATTCACAACCATGACACCAGAAATAGAAGGTTGGTCTATCACAGACCTGAAATATTCTATTTGTTTATTTCAAATGTGTACGTGAATATATATTCTTCTCGAGATATGTTTGGGGACTCTAACCTCTCAACCACATGTCAGAGTACAAAATTGGATTCAAGTGAACAATCGACCGCGGGTATCGTGCATGTTCATGTTTCATGTTTCACATTCAAATAAGCAGAGTGTCGGACTGTATAAATCTTTAACACAATGAATTCTGCCTCAACACTTAACAGTCAACTAGTCTATATCTAGTTCCCTCTTTCCTTCTTGAAACTGTGTACGTGAATATATATTCTTCTCGAGATATGTTTGGGGGCTGTATCCTTTCAACCACATGTCAGAGTGCAAAGTGAATTCCAGGTGAACAATCGACCGCGTTGAACGTGGTGGCTATCGTGCATGTTCATGTTCATGTTTCACATTCAAATGAGCAGAGGTGTTGGACTGTATAAATCTACAACACAATGAATTCTGTCTCAACACTCAACAGTCAACTAGCCTATATCTAGTTCCCTCTACAACTTGAAACTGTGTACGTGAAACAATACTAAGTAGTTTCAATAAAGTGTATAGGTGACAATACTCGTAGACATCGATGTAAAGTTCAAGAAACCTTTTGTTGGTGAATGATCTTTTCTCGCATTTAAATAAGCAGCAAAAAACATATGGCAGCTTATGGTAATATTATCAACGAAGACCAAAGTGTATCGTTGAGTAAGTTGAAAAGTGTTCATAAGGATATGATATGAGATAACTTTTCAAATACTCTGTACATTTGATATATCATTTTTCAACACAGGTTTAGTATGTTTATATAATATTATCAAAAAGATCAAATTTACTTTTTTTGGTAATTGAGGGTTAAATATTCTAAGTGTTGTTTCTTGATCTTTGTCAAGTACCTAAGTAAATTATTGTATACAGTTTTAACAATCATATAGGTACATTACTCACTCTACTTGCTTAAACATAATATGTTTGAATTAACTAACTCATCAACAGCTATAACATTCATGTACATTTGCGTAAAGTTATTTAGATATAAGCATTGGTCATGAAAAACTACAATACCCTAGGCCTAACTAAAACATTTACAATATGAACGCGAAAATTGTGACACGAATTAATTTGAAAGGTAATAAGCATATTTCTCATAATAACTTACATATAAAATAAAAGGCAAAATTTAAATTTTAAAAGAAACCCTTAAACCAAAGGACAGTGGGGTCGGACCATGAAGTGAAGGGTTTCCCTAGTTATTATGAACTCTACAAATTAGAAGGAGAATGAATTTACAGAAACAAACCATGGAAATGAAGAGAACTTAATAAATTCGACTTTGAAGGAATAATATTTAGCTTCCGACATTTCCACAGTACAAACCTCAATTTCCGGCGGAAACGCTAGTATTACTCTTTAAACGTAACAACGAAGATATGATATGAAACAAAACACGAACTGTGGCATGTTTAACCACATTTATTTATATCCTGAAGACAAACTTATTGCAGCACGAGTAGGCGGTATCTTTGCTGCTCGACGTAATGTAACTGCATTCATCCTTTGATGTTTTCATGAAATAACATTCATGTCATGCAACGCCCCAGGAAGAGTAGATATTACGAATTTTATTACTGTAATTTGACTATCAGGTTTTATAGAACCATTCAATTAAGTAGTGTAAGTAGTACACAAAATATAGTTTACAAATTGAAAACAACAGTAATACAGGTTACAACCTTAAGTACCATATTGAGTACCTCATATAATATTATTACTGTGGTCACATGAAAAAATTACGTACACCCAGTAGAAGTATTATAGATTATAAAATTATCCATTGGGTAATTTATGTTCACTAAATCACTATTTGAGATGCCGACCACTCTCATGAGGGTATTTTAAGGCAAATATGGGCGAAGGATGAGTGCGATGAGTGGTAGTAAATTTCATACCACCTATACACCCTTACAATTACTTATAAAAGGACAATTTAAAAAAACCTTTGTATTGAGGGAAACTTTATAGTTCACTCATGGACAAAATTATGGAACCAAATGGGTTTCTTTCATTTCATCGTCCCTTTTTTGCTTAACCCCCTGTATAATTTTGAGTTTTTTGTAATCGTTTGGTTAATTTTTAGTATTTATGTACGCTTTGCCTTAAGAAAATTCCAATTTCAAACGAAAAAGGGGCAATGAAATGAAAGAAAACCATTTGGTTCCATAATTTTGTCCATGAGTGTATGTTGTATAGTGTTAAATAATATTGACGAGATATGATTTGTCGAATAAGTATAAATTATTTTTCACAAAACAGTGTTTTACATATATATAACGAAGGACAACTGAGATTTTTGTATTCCAAAAATCACCATAGACTGTTTACAAAATTAGTTAGAAGTAAACGTACATTTTATATTCTAGTGACTTGTATAATATTTTGTTTCAATACTCGTTGTGACTCTGATATTATCGTTGACAAAGACTCTTAGATCAAACAGTTAACAATTAACTGTTGGACAAATGAACTGAGTGAGTCAGCGATGATAAAGAAGAGACAACGCGCTGAAGTAAACTCTCATTTGTCTCTTGTTTGCTCGTTTGTTGCGTTTGTTCTCTCAGCTGCTGGATGAGAAACCTAATTGTACATGGGAGAGTGCCAAAGGTACAATAACTACTCACCCAATTATCAAAACTAATAAAGCTTTAACATTATAAGTTGTCGACGTTTTGCATTGCAGTGTAGTATTTTTAAGATCAAAAAGCTTTAAGTCTATATATTAAGTTTTTTATTTATATCGTTTTATTTTCTTCTAAAAAAGGGTTTTGTTGATGTACACTTGTATAAGTCTCTTTCCATTTTAAGTATTTCATGAACAAACAAACCCCTTACGCTTGTGTGTATCGTTTAAAGCTCCTCCCGTGGGGAAGAATACCACTTTAAAAAATAATAAATCCATATGAATGGTATTAACCTTCCAGAGGGCGCATGGGTTTTCAAAGCGTAAGAGGGGGTACCCGGAGGTTACTTCCAGGGAAGTTAAAACCTTAGTGAAAATAGCAAAACATCTTTGTTGTTCTTACAGTAGGCCCTATGACATTTAATCAACATTTAACCAGAATAAAATGCAATAGGTAAAGTGAAACAAAAGCTATAGAACTACAATAATGGTACAGTGAATTTACTTGTTGCAAGCAGGGTCGCACATGGAGGTTAACTCCGGGTTGCCCCGTAACGCGAGGAGGCGCATCACGGAAGTTACCTATGGGCTCTGATATAAACAGTTAAAAGCTAACTGCATCGAAGCTATAAGTAACTGTAGAATAACGAAAGGTGCACGGATTCACAGGTTTTGGCTGATGTTTAAATTTTATTTTAAAGTTTTTATCATTGTTTTTGTGCAAAGCTTCTAAAAGTAAATGAACAAATTCAATGAAGCACTAAACTGTCTGTTTACATCTTAAGTAAAATCTCAACAATGACAACAAACTGACTTCCTTAACTGCTGACTGCGATTTAAAAAAACCTGTTCAACTACAGAAAGAGTTGTTAAACGATATCAATCAATGACGTCACTTGTGACAATGGGAATGCAATGATTGGCCTGGGATATCCTGGCGTTGTACTGCAGTGTGTAAAGGTGGATATTGCTACCCTGGGACATGAGAGAGCTCGTCGTGTTCATAGATATTGATCATGTTTTTACAAGTTTAACATATTATCTGGCGCATGTATAAGTTAAACATTAAACTATCAGAAAAATATAAATCATAATAGGATATTTAATTAACTAAATTCAAATAAGTACACTTTGCCAATACCATTCACTGTGGTTGTATTGGCTTGTAATTCGCAACTCACCTAAAATTATTGCACGGAGAAGAAATCACGTTCAGTGAACTCGTCTTCAATTGTAGAACATTATTTTCTAAAAATAAAATGTATCGATTTTATTCGATTCCTTTACTACTATCGTTACCTACGGGTACCTATGTGACACCGCACACGAGAAGAACACTATGTTGTATCTTGCCACATTCTGTGACAGTGTTGTCGTCAGCTCCATACTGTATTAGACTTATGTCACACGCTGTTTTCATTAAACCCACAAACCTTAAAATAATAAAATGAATACTACGTTACAGTAATTAGTTTTTTGCACATAAACAATTATACTTGAAAAAATTATTAGTGAACTAAAATTTTGATCTGATGAGCGAGTCAGGAAATTTAATTAATTTAATTACCTAGTTAATGTTGAAGCTAAACTGATAACGTAAAATGAATACCAGAAAAATATTTGATAGAGTCCGTGCGTTTCTTCGTGGCGCTTTCTGAGGGAAGTGAGGGGACAGAGTGGGGGAACAAATCAATGTTTTCAAAAGTACAGAAGTAGCCTTTGCTCACAGTACGAGAGCCATGGAAAGGCGGAACAGTTGGTTACCGCCACCCTCGAAAACCCAGTTATAACTGGTTTTAGTCGTCAAGGTCAAGCGCCACGAAGAAACGCATGGACTCTACATTGTATAAATTTATTAAGTTTTTGCAACATTGGTGTTTGTTCTCTATAAAAGAGAAATAGCAAGATCACGTAACACCTGTGAAGTTAAAGTTCTCGACAACTAAACAATTATTGACAACCAGTAATGTTTAAAATGTTTACAATTCTTTATTATAAATACTAGATATTATTAGAAAAAACTAAATAGCGTAGGCGAGTAAGTATATGTGATGTTAGACTCAGGTAACAATTTGCTGTCTAAACATTAGACGTTGATCACTGCAAAGTCCTGTTAGTTGCAAAACTTCCTCCCTAGAGACTTAGTTACACTGGATCCCCTCCTCTCCCCCTCACTTCACTCCATGTTAGTGCAGTTGTCCCCCTTGTAAACTGTTAGTTTCTAGACTACATACTATAACACAACTTGCTGTTGGTATTGGTTTACACATTACACAACACAGTGTTAATCTTTTATACCTGTGTAATGTACCACACCTTTTAGCTTCTAAATACTTACGAGTAAGCCGTTACATCATTCTAGCTTTCATGATGCAATACCAGAATGTAACAGAGTTTGGCTTAACTGCAGTTTCACAGGATATAAACTATTCAAACTTATATAGAAAAGCAAAGCTATCTGAGTTAACATGGAGTTGACAAGCCCCTAAACCACATATCCTGTAGAGATCCTTTGTCTGTTCACAATAGATAATACATCGGGCTCAGAATGCTACATGTATCTCTAAACTAAAGCATTAGATGTCATTTGCATATGTTTTTTTATGAAAAATTTGAAATTATTGTTTTTTCTTGTTTTTATTTGTTTTGAAACTTACTTGTACTGCCAATTGTATTGAATGAAATAAAACTTGTTGGTTATTGGTTTGGCAAACAAATATATTCATTATAATTACCTTATTGCCTGTAGGTCCTAGAGTTGTATGATCTATTACAACACATCTAGGACTATAGTAATAAATATTATATAATAAGGTCCTAAACTGGGATATATAAATTCTTAAAATATATTCAGTTAAGTGCGTTTCAAAATTGAAATGTTTTTAATAATAATATGTTTTCAAAGTGATTTAAAAGGGACCTAAATCACTGACTTAGGTACTTTTTAACACTCATTTAGAAAAATCATTGGTTACTAAGAGGCGTTTTATAGCTTGATCAAGGTACTTTTTAACACTCAGACATCTGTCTACCCCTATGGATTGCAAAAATATTAAAAAGTTGAAAACTAGGAAAAAGTGACTTAGGTACCTTTTAACAATCACACGTTCATTTGTAAGTAAAGTTATAAAACTGTATATATAACATTCTTATGTCACTCTTATAGGAACAACTAATTGCTGTACTATACAAAGAAATGACTATCTTCTTTCATTGTCATGCCCTTTTTTCTTACTAAATTAAAAACAGTAAACATATATATGGCATTATGTAGAAAAAAGATACTCGTATAACCACAGCATAATGATGAGTTATGTATACGTTTCAATCATCAGTTTATATTAAATAACGAGCAAGTTTTTAAACTTGTCATAATTACTTTACGTAAAGGAAGGCGTTTTTAAATGTGTGGTCAGAAGGTGATTCGTTGTTTAAATTTGTTCTTGACGGTAGTCAAATTTCTAAAATTCAGATATTATTGTGGTTTTTTCCATATGGTTCTTTAAGTAAACAAGAAAAAAATGACGTTACGGGATCTGTATTCTGATATGGATAAACAATTTTTTTTCTTTCTCTGTTACAAGTGGTGAGTCTGATACATTGGTCGTCCGCTGCTCTCATCCAGGCAGCCAGTCAGTCGGTGGGCAGCTTTTACAAGCCATGAATGTGTTTAGTTCCTCTGGATCCTATTTCATAACCATTTCATACATGTTATATTCTTCTCTGGTGTATTTGTTTTAAGATTAATAATATAAATACATAACGTACGCGGGTTATCTGTCTAGCCTGTGCTGATAACATTAGGCTATCTCATTTGCTTATGTAATGTGTTATGTTGCTTTTCACCTGAAGACTGGACCAGTTTCCAAACGTGTTCTTCTTGTTCATTAAAACACGATGGAAAACGTTGGCAATAACGTTGAAATGAGATGTAAACCCAGGACATAACAACTCAGAAGTGTTCCATGAATCCAGTCTGAAGAACAAACAAGTCGGTTAGCCTTAGCAGCCACATTTGCATTTATAGTGCTGACAACTTTGATAGTCTGTGTTTTAGACAATGTAAACACTCATTATAACTTTCGAATTGTTGTTTAAACTGGCGAATAACAATCAAGTGTGACAAAGGGGGATACAGAAGTTTTAGAAGTTTATTAAGTTAGCATACAATTTAAAAGAAGGTAGTGGTGGATCTAGAATAATATTTTTGGGGAAGGCTACCAGTAGATTTTATACCTCCTTAAAAATGTAAATTGTGCTCCACAAATTTGCATGGTAAGTTGTCTCTTTAGCCACTTTACCCTAAAATCAGACAGTGATTATAATTAACATAATGTATTGTACTCATTCATAGTTCCTATTCATTTTTTGATAGAAACCCTAGTGTAAACTGTCATTAGTGTTTCAGTCTCAAATAACTTTTAAATATGTCTCCAGTTTAGTTCAAGTTACAAAGAAACCATTTGGATTATTACAAAATGATAATAAATTTTAAGTAAACATATCTTGTTTGTATGTATTTTTTATAATATATTGAGTTTGTATACGCATATCCAAAACGTAAAATATGGAATTTTTTTATCGTAAAAGAAAGATAAACATTCAGTTATAATAGAATCATAGTTTATTCTCAACATCAACAAAAATACAAAATAAATTGAAGCTAAAACTTTAAAAATTGCGAAGTTAATATGTTAATGTGTTTTTTTTTACAGGAGATTTCAGTCGGACCTAATAACCTACATATTCATTGGCACTTCCTTATATTACTTGATTGAACAGCCAGAAAGCAAGTAACTTTCACTTAAGCCTGAACAGACAGAGCTGGTCAACGGTTTAGCAGGTAGTACTTATAAAATGGTTGTTATGATCTCTATTGGCAAATATCCAAAAATCACTTAGGTCGATGCCGAAAATGTGCTGGAGTACTTCACGAACAGTTTAACTATTGAGTTGGCTTTCAATATAACGTACATATTCAATGGCACTTCCTTATATTACTAGGGTTGATTGGAGCATCACTAAATCACTATTTGAGATGCCGACCACTCTCATGAGGGCATTTTAAGGCAAATATGTGGTGAAGGATGAGTGTGATGAATGGTAGTAATGAGTTATGAGGTGAAGTATTGTTAAAAACTAAGGCCGACTCTTCCTTAGAATAGGTCATTAATTAATAGCCCATGACCAATGGAAATACAAGGACCAACTGCTTAACGTGACTTCCGAACCACGCAGGTAATGGTCTGATATGTCAAACGATGGTGGGAGTTGATGCGGGTATCATCAGATGATCACTGAGACTATCTGAGCCGCTTTATACCTATATCATCCTCAAAGCCTGACCTCCATGAAGCTGGATTACATGACCACGCCACGAGTCCCAGCTAGCTACCAAGTAACTTTTCACTTAAGCCTTAACGTGACTTCCGAACCACGCAGTTGATGGTCTGATATGTTTAAACGATGATGATGCGGAGTATCATCAGATGATCACTGAGACTATCTGAGCCGCTTCAGACCTATCATCCTCATGGCTTTCCATGAAGCTGGATTACAGGACCACGCCACGAGTCCCAGCTAGTTACCGCAAGTAACTTTTCACTTAAGCCTTAACGTGACTTCCGAACCACGCAGTTGATGGTCTGATATGTTTAAACGATGATGATGCGGGTATCATCAGATGATCACTGAGACTATCTGAGCCGCTTTAGACCTATATCATCCTCACAACCTGAGCTCCATGAAGCTGGATTACAGGACCACGCCACGAGTCCCAGCTAGTTACCAAGTAACTTTTCACTTAAGCCTTAACGTGACTTCCGAACCACGCAGTTGATGGTCTGATATGTTTAAACGATGATGATGCGGGTATCATCAGATGATCACTGAGACTATCTGAGCCGCTTTAGACCTATATCATCCTCAAAACCTGACCTCCATGAAGCTGGATTACAGGACCACGCCACGAGTCCCAGCTAGTTACCAAGTAACTTTTCACTTAAGCCTTAACGGAAAGTAAGTGAATAGAAATGCAATTTGTGAAGAGTGAAAGCGCCTCTGTCCCTGGCTCTTGTTTCAACCCGACACCGACAAATTACATTAGTTTGGAATCAATTTGTCTTGTGCCTTTGGTCAACAACTTTAGACACATTATTGGACAAAAACACGAATAACGTGGCTAGCTGTGAAAAAATAACGAACAATTGAATCTGAAAGTATACATTGAAATTTGGTTTTTTTCAGGGTTTAATTTTGGGAGCTTTTCAGTACATTGTGTACACAAAACTTATTAAAAACACTACACTCGTAAATTAAACTCTTCCGAATGGGAGTTTAATATAAAACGCTCAAAATACTTGTTTTGCTATTTATTTGCTTTGTATAAAGGATGAGGACCCTTTTTTCCTTTGGGGTTGATTAAATTCTCAATAAGATATGGCAAAAGAGACAATGTGAGAAAGTCATGCCATAAGTAAAATACACAAAATAAAGACGGAAAACTGTCAGAGTTCCAAATTGGCTTAAAAACGTTACAGACAGACATAAATTGTTTGACGTCTATTTTTAACACACTAGATAACTTGAAATGAGAGCTCAGACATTTATTGTGATTTAAATCCAACAAATATTGGTCGCATGGTCAACTTAAAACGTACCAAAAATTAGAAAATGAGCCAGCCTAAAATGAAGCGAGCGAAGTTGTTGACAGTCACCAACCGTCAAATAACCTTGATTTTTATTTCGTTTTTGTTCCTTAAAACTTTTATAGCAGCTAGCCTAGAAAACGACCCAACCTGTACAAACATGTACAAAAACAAAATTTAAAAAACAAACATAGAAATCAAGCACGTCCACGGCCAGTGACAGACACACACTGACTGACTGCCCGGCCAGCCACCAGACAGCCCCATTGGCTGGCTCGGAGCAGCGGACGACAAATCACAGATATGAATAACATACGTAGTTTAGCTTTGGTATTCTCTACAAAATAATATGTTTTTGTCATTCTGTTCTGAAAACCGCTGCTTTAGACACATGTACTGTATTGTTTTGATGATCTTTTTCTCGCTAGGGAGATGATCTTTTTGTGGCATGGACATCAGCTGGTTCAACGAGTTTGTTTGATTGTTTTGAAATGTAACACAGACAGTAAAACCGCACCTCAAAGATAAGTAGCTACAGTAAGATAGTGTACCAGCTGTTTCTTCAAACATTATAATTCAAACTGCTGAGCTCAAAACAATGTTTAGGTACTTAATTAATTGTTTATAATATTTAAACATATTTTATTAACATTTATTTCTCCTTATTATTTGCATCATGACAAAATATCGTTCATCACTCGCCCACAAAGTGTCTTTTGACCCTCGGTCATTTAACGTCCTCGTCTGCGCCTCGGATGTTAACTTGACCTCGTGTCAAAAATAGTCACTTTAGGACCTAGTGATGAAAATATATTGTTCTATTTTGATCTATCATAAAATTGGTATTTAAGCAAGGAGCAAGGACACATTTATACACGGGTCAGACGTAAATGTTTTATTTCCTGAATCTGTACATTTTGTTGACGTTAAACGACTTTGAAGGCTTGTAAACAAACCAAAACAGTTGATTGTTCGAGGACATCAAAGCTGGGATCAGGATCTATCACAGTCACAGTCAACAGGCTACACACAACACAGCTTTGTCATACGATCCAGTGTTTTACATTTAAACTCAACCTCAATGTTAACTGGCGTAAATATTACATACATGCAAAGCAAATGTTCATACTATGTTAGAATATTCTACACTTTCTATAACCAAATATGTTTTCATATATCATACTAGCCCTAGGGACCCACTTCACTATGGGGCGAGAACTAAATATAGTTACAAAACTGTTAAACATAATACAAACTGAGAGAGATAGTAAAATCTAGTTAACTAGAATGTTACACCCAGATCTTTAACAGGAGTCTTTACTTCATAGCAAAGTAAGCTTAAGCGAAGTTATGCTAAAAAACGTACTTATAAACAGGACAAATATACATATTCTAACAATAAAAATATTTAAGGGGTACATCCAAAAACTTTACTCACAAGTAATATATGTATACAATCGGGTTTTAAAATTCCGTGTGTCTTACCTGTTTGTTAATAGAATAACAGACTTCTGTAATCGTAATAAACTAAAATTCATAATTAAATAGATTTAAATGAGTAGCAAAGATATAGATTCAGACGAAGTATCTACGTCTGGTTGGTTAAAAAAATAGAATATTAAGTGAACAGGTGTACACACGTTGCAGTGGCGACTACATTTCCACCGATATTTTCCCATTTGCTCGACAGCTTGATTTTATATTCTAACTTTGTTCTCCGGCCATTACCTTGATTACTGTATGAACTTGTCAATGTACCGGACAGCGCGCAGGTTGCTGAATCATTCAAGGTTTCATACCGTTCACCTGCAAGCAATAACAACCCGTGAGTAATTGTTACAAGACACTTTCTATTGAATACAATGTTATTTTCCTCTCGTTTTTAATGGGAAGAAGTTATTCTGTGATACATTAATAAGGTATAGTGTAATTTTCCTCTGTATATTGCTATTTACTTTGTCTTAGCTCTTGGCTGCTCTTTATAATTCAAATTTGACGTCCCAAACAGTTTTCTTGTTCTAGTTTGCATCTTTTAAGCCACTTTATTGGGCATTGGTATTTTGTCAATGATATATTTCAAAAATGTAAGTTTTTTTTAGTTTCCTGTGCATTATTTTCATGTAGGGTGTAAATTAGACGTTTAAAATAGCAAAATCAACTATGATCAGTCGACGCAGATAATCTTACATATAAAAGAGTTCGCATTATCATGAATCTTAGGGTAAAGTGTTTACCTACCTTAATGCACTTTGCCTCACAAAACAAGCTAAGATCTTGCAGATTATCCACTTAAAGTTGTTGTTAATCTTTTTCATTTTCAATTCCAAACTCTATAGTTAAACCTTTTAAAGACACATTTAATTTTCGAAAACACTTAAAACCCATTTTCATGTTGTGGCAGTCTAAAGTAGTTTAAGTAAAGAACAGTCAAATAAATAAATAACTTTATAATTTCCATAATGAAATTTAGTGACAAGACTTAACAAAGGTAATATCGTTACTCAGCTGAAGCCAGAATAATGTTGTCATTAGGGTGAGCACTGATAACAAAACCACAAATCAAATCTAGTTGGTAACATAAACATTTAGTGAAATCAGGAGATCTGGTGAGGTAATCTCTCTGTAATGTTCAAATCCTAGCGGTCATGCTGCCACAATTATTAATAACATAGTTTCGGTCAAGGGTGGAATTAAAGTTGGCGCCCTTTCAACGTCTGAGCTCAAGATGATTTTCGTGTCTTATAGGTGCATGAATTTAAGTCCCCATTACTTTAAATTAGAAATATTTTAAAACCTTTTAGTGTTTGCTTTTATAATATTCTAAAGTTTGTTTTGAAGTAATTTGCGTCACCCACCCCACTAAAAAGCAGGGAAAGAACCCTTTTGCTTGATACATTTGAACTAAAAAGAATGAGGATTTTAATACTACACCCACATTGACGCAGATTAGTTTTTTTTGTAATACCCATTTAAAGATTACAAGAAATCGGGTTTAAAGTTCTACATTTCACAGACAATTTTGTAACGGCAAACCTTTCTTGAAAATACTCAATTCTGCGATTATGTTATGAGCTGTGAAGTATTTTCAAGAATTATTTGTCATTAAACAAAAATTATATGTGAATTGTGGCTTAAAGCCTAATTCCATGTTATCTTTAAATGACTATAACTAAAAAAGTAGTATTTTTTGCGTCGGTGAATTTGATTTACAATTCCTTTTAATTTGAGGTCACATATGGGGGAAGGTGGTTTGTATGTAAAACATTTCGGGGGCCCTCCCCCACCCGGATTTTTGGGGCCGAGTGATGCAAAGTACGTCAATACCAACTTAAGGATCCAATAAGACAATCCCTAAAAGGGGGTTAAATATATTTTCTTTATCAAAACTTAAGGTGGGGAAGAGGACATTTAAAACTCGGCCTGTATAAGACACAAAGGGTATAGAAGCCTTGTTAGCACGAGCGTGAAGTAAACTGATTATTTGTCAAACGTTCAAAATCCTTGAGCCTGCGGCGGGAATCGAACTCGCGACCTAGAGCACTGTATGTCACGACTTTCCCCACTGATTCACGAACATATGCGGTATAAAAAGCTACAGGTGCAGCTCTATCGTGTTTGTACGAATATTAAACTCATGAATACACAGTATAATGCAAATTTAAGAAAAAACAATTACATATTAACTTTGTTTTAAGTCCAGTAATCTCAACTGTGTGTACGAATATTAAACGCATGTCCACAGTATATTGTAAACTTAAGTAAACAAGTATTACCTTTAGTTTATTAAAGTCTCAGTGATCTCAACTTGGTGATTTATTACCTTGTGTTAGTTCATGAAACAGGGGTGCAAAACTGGGTTGACTGCAGATAAATCTAGAAAGTAATCAAACTAGTTCATTGCATTATAAGACATTGTCAGCTAGCATTTAACTTGTGCATTCAACTTTGTAAATATAACTTTAATCTCGTGAAAGCTCATTGTCTAAGACAGACTAAACGTTGAATAACTTTGGTGTTAAAGATACTACTTAATAAATTAGGTTTATTTATCAACAGAGTTGAAGATAGATTACGTTCAGTTTGTTTCCATGAGCAAACGAACTTTAAAACTGGATTTTTATTAGAAAAAAGCTGATATATTTCTTTCATCTGACTCGACTTGTTATAAGCAATTATGACACCGTAATAATATGTAACAACAGTCTACTAAATCCGTTTAGCCAAAAATAAACGAAGAAAAACGGTTCCAGAATATTATAATATTTGAAAGAAAAGTAGATTAAACCATAGTTCTGGTCTTTATTTTGACTTGTTTTCTAGTGATGTTTTAAAGTTGTTTTAGCGAAATCCATCAGCGCAAGTAAACACTTTGCCACCACTCTTTGTTCATGGTAATGAACTCTTTCTTAGCAGTGAGGTTGTCAGTACTTTCTTCAATACTGCTTGTGCACGCCCTTGTACTGTTGATAGTAAAGTGAGCTTAAGCGAAGTTATGCTGAAAAACGTACTTTTAAACCATGCAAAATATATAAGTTTTAACAAGGAAAACTTCAGTTACTATCCCAAAAGTTAAATTTCATTAGATAATTTGATGTATTTCTTATGTTTTCAAGTTTCAATAAGAAGATGTTTCCTATAGTAGAATATGGAAATAAAGAAATCAGTATTCCGTGTTAAACCAGATGCATTAGAAATAATAATAAAATACAAGCAAAACACATTGTAAAGAATAATAAAACAGAAAAGTCAAATAAATAAATAATAATTAGAACAATTAAGCAAATTTTCTTCCATAGCGTACTTGTGTGTGGAGTAGAAGTAGCTTTTCAAGATACTGTTTAATGTTGATACGAAACATCGTAAAAATTCAGTTATTAGAAAAACTTAGTACGTGAATGAATTTTGAAATGGTATATATTTTATTTGTGTATATGAAAAATCACAGTTAATAGAACAGACTGATGACTAATTCACTGTAGACCCAGTTAGTATATGAATATTTCTTTTCGACGATATATGGTTTATTATAACGTACATATAATTAGAACCATAATAGTCTTGCTTGACGTTTAAATATATAGTATTGTTGTTGTAACTAATATGATAAACTCAATTCCGGTATTAGTTACTAACTAAAGACCAAATTCATAATACAGATTAACAGTATGTAATGTGTATAACCTGCAAAACAAAGGTAACATTGTTTTGGCAGAGTAGTGACCAATACATTGAGCATATGCAACCAAACTCCTGAACCTGTTGACAGAATGTATTTGTCAAACTCGTCCCCAGGGATCTTACCTTGTTCACTCAATTCTACTTTAACAATTGAGTTTTATGTTCACAGGGCATTCAACATCTGAGCGTGTTCCCTATGTTGCTCAGGTGAGTACACTAGGTTACGTACCTCTCTCCTTTATCAATACACCCATGACTTTTGAACGGACGAACGTTTTTAAACTTTAATAACAATGTGGAAAGGTTCGTACAAAGTATTGGTTAACATTATGGAGTAGGCTACTTCTAAATTTGAATATATAAGTTGATGGGTCGGAAGTTGTAATCGGTAGCATTCTGACCTGGGAAGTGAGAGATCCGGGTTTGCGTCCCGGTTTAGTCCACATATTTTATCTTTTGATTTCATTAGTAATAAATTAGCTATTAAGCGTGTATACAAATTAAGATATCTCAACATTATATATGTGGTATTTATTATGGGTAGTATATTCAAGCCTTACTCCTGCCCTAAATGAGGACTTCCCACAGTAACTACAGTCGAGTCGAAGGGAGAAATACGACAAAAGATGACAGCGCCATCTGTGCTTGGGCTGCCACAACTATGTTGATTTTCCTCCCGCAGTCACGTGACATCTATGCCTAATCTACCTTACCATAATATTTATCTTTAGTAAAACCAAACTAGGAACTATGCCAAGCACGAGCAGAATCGAGAAATCGTGTTTAACTACCAAACTACGTACCTAAACACATAACAGCTAGTATTTAATTTAAATATTATTACAACAAATAGGAAGAATGAATATTTATTTTTTAAGAATGATCGCCTGTTTGGATTCTTATTCACGATATTGAGAAATATATAATCTTTACAGGATTAAAATCGTTTTAAATGTTAAAGAAACGTCAAACACTTTAAGAAATATAAGAAAAGGATTTATTTTACTGAAATCTTCTGCGAACTTGTATTTAGCTGCAACTAAACTGAGTTGTATTGGGTCTGAAGAAAATTTACTTTAAGGAACAAAGAAAACTCGATTAGCAGTATTTTGTTCTCGATTTACTTCGGGTACTTGTTTTCTTAGAACCGCCCTTAATTTTCTTTGTAATTTAAAAAGAACATAACACTTTACCTGTATTGTAACTGGTTACGTATTTTAAAAGGAAAACACGTGTATTTTGACGCATGTACATTTGTACGGTATGTCTCGTGTTTTTAATACTCTTATATTATTAAAGACATAACTTTATAGTTTTACTAGATATATAGTTTCTACGTAATAAACACAACACAAAGTTTAAGCGTAGCAAGTTTACTAAAGTTTTATAATACACAACGTAGTTTTAATGTTTTTTAAATAAAATAACAACAACTCAAAATAGTTATTATTTTCACCGATCCCGATGCATCTACAAAATTGCATACAAATTATATTTATTTGGGTAACACATCGACGTTTTCAATCTTATCTTAACTTTTAAACATAGCAAATAAAGCAGTGAAATTACACACTTAAATGTTTTATAACTTTGCATGTCTGACCATAATATCGCCCACGTTCACTTTGCGTTATTTATCAGGTCGATATAAATTGGCACCTATGACTTAATAACAGACTACTGAATCTAAATGAACGTTGAAATAATGCTTTACCACGCTGAAACCTGCAAAATGCTTCCCACATGAGGTGTTCAGAGGTTCCGTCTTTGGACGAAATTAAATTAAAGTATTTTTTGTGAAAATTGAACAACCCTCAATACAAAGGTTTACAAACTCTGATTAATGTCTTTGCGACAATATGTCACAAAAAATACCTTTGTACAATATTGTTGTTGAATTTTAGGCCATTAAATGTGCGATGACTTAAAAGCCTTCAAAGACAGTCTAACCATAACATGACTGGAGGCACGGTTGTTTGGGTTTTTTATGATGGACAGTGAAGAACACCTTTACACAATACAATTTGGAAACAAAAATGTCTGAATAATTGAGAAAGCTTGCCTCTTCAATTGCATCTAACTGTCAAGCACTGAACAAATTCAGTTAAATGTTCATGTTTGGTTATTCATACATTTGAGCAGACAGTAAGATCTTGAATTGAATTGAATGAAAAAATGTCACCTGCTTTTACAGACACGTTGTCTGCAAATTAAACCGAGAAAATATGTGGACTGTAATAATTTTTATAACCACAGTTTTCAAATAACCTTTGAAGAAGAACTCCGCGTACAGTTGAAAAACAATTACCACTGCTAAACGTTTTGACGTCGCTGTGGAAGTCATTCTCAGTGCTTGCGCACTTTAGTAAAGACGTTGTCTTCGGCATTATTCCGACCTGTTATGTTTACTTTTACCCGGGCTATGTCAAACAGATTTGCTCAGTTGTGCTAAGCCTTTATCAATTTCCGTAAACTCTTTTATACATACAATAACTTCAATAACAACAGCTACGTGGTTTTGTATTTTTGATGACCCAGACAAATGCATAGCCCTCAGGGCAATGGCGTTCAAAATGCCTCAAGTCTTTGACCACATTTAAGTTAAGAAACAGTTTTCCTTTCAAAGTAGCTGGGAAAGAATGCAGGATGGGCGCAAAAGAATCCTCATTTGAAACTTAAGACAAGTAAGTAACTTAAAGGAGGAAACTTTATCCAATAAGAACTTCTCTTAAATAGAGCTTAACTTTTCTCGTCGAATGAGATTCAGGTAACTACTAAAGTAACTAGTTCCTTTAGTGAGCTTTTCATCATTACGTTAGGCAAATGAGTAAGACAACTTGCATTTTAGTGATAGGCTAAATTAAAATAATAACAGAAAACAGATAATTATATTATAATTACTTAGGCCTACATCTTGTCATGTCTAGTCAAGGATTCCGATAAATTTATGTTGTCCTTTGAAATGACATGCATTTTAATTTATTGCTGCAGCATTCTTGTATTCAATTTTAACTACGGTATTTAACACAAGGCACGATAATTTCTGTATATAATTAAATGAAACAAGTCTTTATTTAGGCGAAGTTACGACTAGCAAGTCTCTTTTACACTTAAACTGTATGAGTTGACAATACAGATACAACTATGATACAGACAATACAGATACATACTATACAGTTACACAATACAGATACATACTATACAGATACTGCAGATACATACTATACAGATACAGACTATGCAGATACAGACGGTATTTATGGCGGTTTTACGAGTTATTTTATTCCCTCTACTGTATTTGTGTTATTCTAAGTGACTAACGTAAATCCAGCAAAAATACAAATTACTTGGTTGAGGGCCTGTATTACGGTCAGGTTAAAATGTTTCGCGGTTTGCATACGACACACTAAGTCACTATTTACACTTTATTAAAACTAAACACTATAAAACTAAGAAACTTAATTAGAACTATTTACATGGTCCACGGGACTTGTTCACTCGCGGTTGACCATGTAAATTGTTCTTGAGATTCTTAGTTTTAATAGTCAAATATCAGTAAATAGTGACAGTATTATCTACTATGAGCACAAACTGCAAACACGTGTTTAGACACAACGCACCCTACCCTCAACCAACAACTGTAATAAAAGAAGGTCCTGCAACTGGGAAAATAGATATATATTAAAAAGACAAAGCCAGATGGTTTGAATGATCTTTAGTCTTTTGTTTCGCTGAAAATATAGGTAACTATGTTCAATAATCTAGTTCTTCAAGGTTCATATTACGTTTAATTATCATAAATTTAGTTAGCTTGAAATATTTCGCTTTCGGTTTGGAGTATCATCTTCAGTCACCTATTGTTTGTTTTCTGCTATCCAATTGAAACCGTTGAAATCCTATATGAAATTGTTGCCAAGTATCTTTTACCACTACTGCATGGTTTGTGTTCTGCTATGGCCGACTTTTCAACATCGAGTTAAGACAATGATCTTTCTCAAAGATATGAAGGTTGAACTTAAAATAATCTGTATACAGCAAGGAAAGAAAATAGTCCAAGAATAATAAATTTTCGTCGTACTCGATCCAACAAAGATTGACTTGAAAGACAAACGCTGGGTCAGTGCTAGTAGGATAAGGATTTATCTATGGCGCCCTTCTTGTCAAGTACAATCCTACTGCCCACTCCTCGCCTTTGCATTGTCAATTGTCAGTATTTATGGCTCTCTTACAGTTTATACAGGGTGAGTGTAGCGCGCTATGCAGAACCGGATTTAAAATTCAAAAGTAAGTCGAAAATTCCTTGTAAAATGTTTTTGTTTTCGGCTTAGTTTAACCGTAATCCGCCATTTTGTAAATTGTTGAACATTGAAAATTATTAATAATTGAAACCCCATTTGATGAGAACCTACAAATTAACGCGTAACGCGTAACGCGGCCCGCCCGGCGGTCGACTCTGAAAACGTGAAATTTGATATAAATGGCGACCATTTAAATATGTTAAATTCTAATTCCAAGTTGACTCCCCTTGACTTTGAAGTTTTAAATGACCACCATTTTGAAATTTGATATGTTAGATATACAATACATTTGGAAAATGATATTAGGAAAACAATTTAGTGTTATACAAAGTTTCACAAAAGTATCTCAAAAGGGTTTAAACTAGTTATTTTCAAATATTTTCAAAATGGCGCATTACGGCTAAATTAAGCCAAAATAAAAAAATTTAACTGGAAATGTTCAACTTACTTTTGCAGAATCCGGTTCTGCATAGCGCGCTACACGTTTTTTGTGACACCCTGTAGATTGTAATAGTAACTTGGATAGGGTCAGTGATGGGTTAACTAACAGTTTTTAAAGACGAACTGTGCTAACTGGAACTTAACTGTTTGGAGGGTGCCTACCACTATTGTGCAGCTGATGGTTTAAAATTCCACGTTAGTAGATGGGGAATTCTAAATAGTCCTGGACGAGCCTTACAATCAGAATAATGATTAGTCGGCCATTGACTTAGTGGTTTAGTGTCTTACTAAGCCACTTCTGTTTCTACAAACTAAATGCCATTTGAATTAAGTTTAGCACTATGTTGGTACTAAAATCTAGAAATTTGAGCTCCAACATAATAGAAAAAGGTTTGTGGAACATGATACATTAAACAGAGTATTTTAAACTTCAACTTTACAACGCTAAAGCTAAAGCCACATCATAAACGGCATTGCTACAGCTACATCACTGCTTCTTATAAGACACACCCCGTCAATTCTACAACTACACAGTGCGCTACACCTAAAGCTACATACACAAAGAGCTTTGCTACAGCTCTACATTGAACTACACAGTCAGTGCTACAGCTACACCATGAACCACTTTCAGTTAAAGACCTTACATCTTCAATCGTTTTATCAGCTTAACTTATACACTTTGCTGCGTTTCAAATCAGCACAATGTGCATCGCGTACAATGATAACTTCACTTGGTTTAAAGTGAAATACGTTTTAACTAACACAGGTTTAAAGTTGTACATGTTTCATACGTATTACTGGGACTCGTGGCTTGGTCCTATAATCCAACTTCATAGGTCAGGTTTTGAGGATAATATAGGTCTAAAGCGGCTCAGATAGTCTCAGTGATTATTTAATACCCGCATCTACTCCCACCATCGCAGACATATCAGACCATCACCTGTGTGGTTCGGAAATCACGTTAAGCCGTTGGTCCTTGTATTTCCATTGGTCATTGGGCTATTAATTAATTACCCATTCTAAGGAAGAGTCGGCCTTAGTTTGTAACAAGACTACACCTCATAACTCATTACTACCACTCATCACACTCATCCTTCGCATATTTGCCTTAAAATACCCTCATGAGGTGGTCGGCAAATAGTGATTTAGTGATTACTCGTACTTCAATAAGTGAATAAATAAATCTGTTATTGCATGGGCAATGTACTTTGTATCACAATACTCAATAATATAGGTTATCTAAAAGTTTTCCACTCATTCTTATCGAAGTATCTTTCAGACATACAGAGGTATTCATTCACGAATTACGTTCCTTCGAATTATTCACACTCCAGCCCCATTGCTCTGCCTGTCAGTTTTAAGAGGATCTCTCAGTTGTTCTGGTCAGTGACCAAGAGGAAAATTGCCAAATGATGGACGCTGGAAGCTCCATTGCAAACCTATTTTTAAGAGATCCTATAGCAAGGCGTTCTCCAGTGGTACATTAAAATTAAAACGTATTAGTATTAGGTTAAGAACGTTGTTTCTAACTGGGCATGGGTACTTGAGGGATCATCTAAGAAGAAATGGGATTGTAATATGGTATACTACCTTTTGAAGACTTTGTGAGCAGTCAGCAGAAGACTTGCTAGGCATCACATCCTATTAGACTGATCATCTCTCAGGAGGTTAAAGAAGGGGTATTATCTACTTGAGTGGCGTGACTGGGATGAAGTTCACTTGTCTGCGCTTGGGAAAGTCATCTTGAGGCTTTGTGGTCTCACGGGGGTGAGTCCATTGGTTGATGTATAATCGGTCCAATACTAGCCCAACTTTGATATTAGAGGAAACCTTCCTAATATCAAAGTTGGCTATTGTACCGATTATACATTAACCAATGGACTCAGTCAGGAAACATAATATTTACAATTTATTTAAAATAATTGCAAACGATAACAGTCACCACACATATACGGGTTAGTTAAATCAAAGCTCAAACTGCAATGTGAACTTCAGTTGAACCAAATACGAGTACTAAACAACAAGTTGTCTCAGATCGTTTGTTTGGCTACGTTGTAGTGGCTTTTATTGAACCATTCTAACTGACATCTATATTCTTTATTTAGCACAAGGCTATCGGTTCTTTTATAGGTTACAGTAAATAGGTTGTTGAGTTAGATATGCTTTGTTTATATTAATCATGATATTGTTTAACATTTGTTCATTTCCTTTCAAGGTCCCTTATTATGACAAATACTTTCTCAACCGAAGGGTAAATGTATCTACTTTGAAACAGCAAGTAGTTAAATACGTTTTGTTGTCACGGTGGCTGCGTGTTGAGTATTGTAACAACAATTTAGAGTATTTTCGCAAAGGCTATTGTTTGACCACCTTCCTATATCAGTATGAAGTTTCTAAGTGTATACATCTTTATAAAATGACTATTTCGAAGTGTTGAAATACTTAAATCTTCAGTTTTCAAATGTTTTTATTGTTAAAGCTTTTTAATTACCTTTTCTGAAGTTACTTTTCCTGACACCTTGTTTTATTTTTGGAACAGAATCGCGTGTTTGAATGTTTGTATCTAAGCTATCGAAGCGGGAATTTCGGAATCCTATGTTTACTTGTTCAAAACATTTGAGACGTTAGTTCAAACTCTCAGCCCTCATTGCTTGATTGCTTTGATTTAACTAGACTTATCTCTGTAAAGCCATCATTCTATGACAGAGGGAACTGCTATAGAGTTTGGAACAACAGTTAAGTTGTTACTGGACACAAACGTTAACAGTAATGTCTTGAGGGAGCCAAGTTCAACACAACTGTCAACGCTTTTGTTTCCTGGTGAACGTTTGAGAGATTAGATGTAGGACAATCCACCCTAACAATCTGTTCGACATTATGTACAAATTATGATACGTACAGAAATTCAACGTACAGGGTCTGAAAATGTTGTGCATGTCTCTCGGCCTATTGAGGGACAACCATATTGGTTAAAAAAGCAAAAAGTTGTCATCGAGAATTTTTCTCCTTAGATACCTCTCCCAGCATTGTAAGCCACTTATACTGAGAACGGCCTACTTTGGCTTAATAAAGCCATTTATGGTATCATTTTGTGAGGTTCTTGTTCAGAATATAAAAACCATATGGTATCATTTTGTGGGGTTCTTGTTCAGAATATAAAACCATATGGTATCATTTTGTGAGGTTCTTGTCAGAATATAAAACCATATGGTATCATTTTGTGAGGTTCTTGTTCAGAATATAAAAACCATATGGTATCATTTTGTGAGGTTCTTGTTCAGAATATAAAAACCATATGGTATCATTTTGTCGGGTTCTTGTTCAGAATATAAGCTCCAAAGAGTTTTCATTGTGCAAAAGAAAGCTGTGCGAATAGTATCAACATTGGGTTTAAGGGATTCTTGTAGAGAAATATTCATAGTATTAGGTATTCTTATTGTACCTTGTACTTATGGTATACGAAACTATAATTTCTTTCCTCTAAAAACGGTAATTTGATAACAGGTCATGAAAGATATTCACAACCATGACACCAGAAATAGAAGTCAACATATAGGTTGGTATGTCATAGACCTGAAATATTTTTAAAATTACCCTTTTAAATTGGTATTAAATTGTTTAACAAATTACCGGACTATTTGAAAAGTATTGACGGTATAAGCTCTTAAAGTCGGAATTAATTCAGTGTTGGTGAATTTATGGATTATTCAAATACAACTAATTTTCTCAACGACATTTCATGGATATTTAGCTCATTAAGTTACGTAGCAAGTAGTACTATAGAGGAATAATATTTTGTTATGGGTTTGTATTATTTGTTTGTATTTAGCTTGTACTTTGTCACGTAATATTTTGTCTATACGACGAATAAATTTATTTATTGTTTATTTATGTCAAATGGGAATGTGAATATACATGGTTTCCAGTAATAACGGGATCAAACTTCACCATGTGATTTTTCAGGTCATAATAATGTTTTAAAATGGAGTTATAAAGCCTCTCAAATATGCCACGTATTGTTATCCTTTTGTTGTTTAACATTAAGGTTTTTGAGTTATTAAGCTTAAAAGATTTCGTATGGCCGCCATTTTTGAACCCAAAGTTAAGGTTAATCAATTTTATTTTTGAAATATTGGTTTTACCTATACTAAAAAGTGTGCAAAATTTTAAGTTTATAACTTAATTGACCTCGGACATAAAAATTGTTTAGTAAAAAACACAGACAGACGGAGAACTAAGCGAGATAGGTCTATGTGTTAAAAGAAATTTTTTGTTTATTATGATCTGACAAATCACCTGGTGAAGTTTGATCCCGTAATTACTGGACACCCTGTATATTCTTCTCGAGATATGTTTGGGGGGCTCTATCCTCTCAACCACGTGTCAGAGTACAAAGTGGATTCTAGATGAACAGTCGACCACGACAAGAACGTGGCTATCGTGCATGTTCATGTTCATGTTTCATGTTTCACATTCAAATGAGCAGAGGTATCGGACTGTATAAATCTACAACACAATGAGTTTTGTCTCAACACTCAACAGTCATCTAGCCTATATCTAGTTTCCTCTCCAACTTGAAACTGTGTACGTGAATATATATTCTTCTCGAGATATGTTTGGGGGGCTCTATCCTCTCAACCACGTGTCAGAGTACAAAGTGGATTCCAGATGGACAATCGACCGCGACATGAACGTGGCTATCGTGCATGTTCATGTTCATGTTTCATGTTTCACATTCAAATGAGCAGAGGTGTCGGACTCTATAAATCTACAACACAATGAATTCTACATCAACACTCAACAGTCAACTAGCCTATATCTAGTTCTCTCTCCAACTTGAAACTGTGTATGTGAATATATATTCTTCTCGAGATATGTTTGGGGGACTCTATCCTCTCAACCACATGTCAGAGTACAAAGTGGATTCCAGATGAACAGTCGACCGCGACATGAACTATCGTGCATCGTGACTATCGTGCATGTTCATGTTCATGTTCATGTTTCATGTTTCATGTTTCAAATGAGCAGAGGTGTCGGACTGTATAAATCTACAACACAATGAATTCTGCCTCAACACTCAACAGTCAACTAGCCTATATCTAGTTCCCTCTCCAACTTGAAACTGTGTACGTGAATATATATTCTTCTCGAGATATGTTTGGGGACTCTATCCTCTCAACCACATGTCAGAGTACAAAGTGGATTCCAGGTGAACAATCGACCGCGGGTATCGTGAATGTTCATGTTTCATGTTTCACATTCAAATGAGCAGAGGTGTCGGACTGTATAAATCTACAACACAATGAGTTCTGCCTCAACACTCAACAGTCAACTAGCCTATATCTAGTTCCCTCTCCAACTTGAAACTGTGTACGTGAATATATATTCTTCTCGAGATATGTTTGGGGGCTAGGTCTATCCTCTCAACCTTTACATGTCACATTAAAATCAGAGTACAAAGTGGATTCCAGGTGAACAATCGACCGCGGGAATAATTTATTCTATCGTGAAAACAACATGTTCATGTTTTCATGTTTCACATTCAAAGTGATTGAGTAAAATGAGCAGAGGTGTCGGACTGTATAAATCTACAACACAATGAATTCTGTCTCACAAATTTAATTTTATAAGACACTCAACAGTCAAAGCTAGCCTATATCTAGTACCCAAAAATTAAATTTCTCCATTATATGAAATAAACTTGAAACTAATTTTAAAATAATGTGTACGTGAATATATATTCTTCGAGTAATATATTCATACCAATATGTTTGGGGGAATATTTTCGATTAATGTTTATCCTCTAAATTTAGAAATTTAATATTTTTGGTATTTTTATATGTTTTATTTTTTTGATATTTAAACAGTTGATTTTGTCTTTTGTTATTAAACATGTCAGAGTACAAAGTGGATTCTAGGTGAACAATCGACCGCGGGTATCGTGCATGTTCATGTTTTCATGTTTCACATTCAAATGAGCAGAGGTGTCGGACTGCATAAATCTACAACACAATGAATTCTGCCTCAACACTCAACAGTCAACTAGCCTATATCTAGTTCCCTCACCAACTTGAAACTGTGTACGTGAAACAATACTAAGTAGTTTCACTAAAGTGTATAGTTAACAATACTCGTAAACATCGATGTAAGGTTCAAGAAACCTTTTGTTGGTGAATGATCCTTTCTACGCATTTAAATAGGCAGCAAAAACATATGGCAGCTTATGGTAATATTATCAACGAAGACCAAAGTGTATGGTTGAGTAAGTTGAATAGTGCTCATAAGAACATGCTTTGAGATAACTTTTCAAATATCCTGTACATTTGACATGTCATTTTTCAACACAGGTTTAGTATGTTTATATAGTATTATCAAAAAAATCAAATTTAGTTTTTTTTCGGTGAATTGAGGGTTAAATATTCCTACGTGTTGTTTCTTGATCTTTGTCAAGTACCTAAGTAAACGTATTGTATACAGTTTTAACAATCATATAGGTACATTACTCACTCTACTTGCTTAAACACATGTTTGAATTAACTAACTCATCAACTTAGACATTCATGTACATTTTGCATAAAACTTATGTAACTATAAGCATTGGTAACGAAATACACAATACTTTGATAACTAAAGCATTTAAAATATAAACGCCAAAATTGTGGTACAGAGACACGAATTAATTTGAAAGGTAATAAGGATATTTCATAATAACTTATAGGGTGATTCAAAAAATAGCGCCAAATTCAGGGTGGGTTTCTTATGCAAAACAATGAAAAAGTTCATAAACAAGGGTCCTAAAGTTTTCGTTACCATTGCCTTGGTAGGCCGCCATTTTGTATTTTTGCTTAAAAACTATATATCTCCAGAACGGTTTGACCGATTGCATTCAAACTTGGTATGCTGTTTATGTTAAAAGGTCAATTTAAAGAAAAAAATAGTTATTTCATAAAATCTTACAGAAACAAAATGACGGCTGTTTAAATATTTAAAATTAAAATACATGAAAAATGGCACATAATACAACAAAGTTATAAGAATAAAGTTGTATTTTTAATTTTACATAAAAGATACAAACTAATTTTTCCGAACTTTACAATAATACTTTCACTTTTCGCGTCTTTTACAACTAGTACATTACCAGTGTACAAGGTGATTCTAAAATAGGCCGCCGAATTTCAAGGGTGGGTTCTTATGCAAACAATGAAAAAGTTCTATAAACATGGGTCCTAAAGTTCGTTACCCCGGTAGCTGAATCAAAGATCAACTGGTAGTGTACCAGTAATAGGACGCGAAAGTATTTATGTAAAATTCGGAAAATGAGTTTTACCCTATGTAAACTAAAAATACAACTTTTTTATTCTTATAACTTTTTATATTATGCGCCATTTTCATGGTATTTTAATTTGAAAATTTAAACAGCCGCCATTTTGTTTTTATAAGGTTTTATGAAATAATTATTTTTTTCAATTGCCCTTGAGACACATAAACACCATACCGAGTTTTAATGCAATCGGTCAAACCAATCTGGAGATAAATTTTAAGTAAAAAATACAAATGGCGGCCGAGTAACGAAGAATTTTTAGGACCCATGTTTATAGGAACTTTTTTCATTGTTTTTGCATAAGGAACCCACCCCTGAAATTTGGCGCCCTATTTTTGAATCACCCTGTATAATGAAAGGCAAAGTTTAAATTTTAAAGAAACCCTTGAACCAAAGGCCACAGTGAGGTCGGACCATGAAGTGAAGGGTTTCCCTTATTTATTATGAACTCAACAATTTAGAAGGAGAATGAATTTACAGAAACAAACCATGGAAATGAAGAGAACTTAATAAATTCGACTTTGAAGGAATAATATTTAGCTTCCGACATTTCCACAGTACAAACCTCAATTTCCGGCGGAAACGCTAGTATTACTCTTTAAACGTAACAACGAAGATATGATATGAAACAAAACACGAACTGTGGCATGTTTAACCACAATTATTTATATTCTGAAGACAAACTTATTGCAGCACGAGTAGGCGGTATCTTTGCTTCTCGACGAAATGTAACTGCATTCATCCTTTGATGTTTTCATGAAATAGCATTCATGTCATGCAACGCCCCAGGAAGAGTAGATATTACGAATGTTATTACTGTAATTTAACAATCGTGTGTTTATAGAACCAGTCAGTTATAATAGTGTAAGTAGTAAACAAAATATAGTTTACATATTGAAAACAACAGTGATACAGGTTACGACCTTTAGTACCATATTGAGTACCTCATATAATAGTATTACTGTGGTCAGATGAAGGAATTACGTACACCAAGTAGAAGTATTATAGATTATAAATCCAGTGGGTAATTTGCGTTCACTAAATCACTATTTGAGATGCCGACCACTCTCATGAGGGTATTTTAAGGCAAATATGGTTGAAGGATGAGTGCGATGAGTGGTAGTAAATTTCATACCACCTATACACCCTTACAATTACTTATAAAAGGACAATTTAAAAAAAAGTTTGTATTGAGGGAAGCTTTATAATACACTCATGGACAAAATTATGGAACCAAATAGGTTTCTTTTATTTTATCGCCTTTTTTTGTTTAACCCCTGTATAATTGTTAGTTTTGTAATCTTTTGGTTGGTTTTAGTATTTATGTAAGGAAAGTATGCTAAGGAAAATTCCAATTTCAAACGAAAAAGGAGCAATGAAATGAAAGAAAACCATTTGGTTCCATAATTTGGTCCATGAGTGTATGTTGTATAGTGTTAAATAATATTCACGAGAAATTATTTGTTCGAATAAGTATAAATTATTTTTCACAAAACAGTGTTTTACATATATATAACGAAGTAAAACTGAGATTTTTGTATTCCAAAAATCACCATAGACTGTTTACAAAATTTGTTGGAAGTAAACGTACATTTTATATTGCAGTGACATGTATAATAGTTTGTTTCAATTCTCGTTGTGACTCCGATATTATCGTTGACAAAGACTCTTAGATCAAACAGCTGGCAATTACAGTAGCTGGTGGACAAATGAACTGAGTGAGTCAGCGATGATAAATAAGAGACAACGCGCTGAAGTAAACTCTCATTTGTCTCTTGTTTGCTCGTTTGTTGCGTTTGTTCTCTCAGCTGCTGGATGAGAAACCTAATTGTACAGGGGAAAGTGCCAAAGGTACAATAACTACTCATCCAATTATCAAAACTAATAAAGCTTTTAACATTATAATGTGTAGTATTTTTATTGGTAAGTATTTTATTTTAGTCAAAAGGTTTTAAATAATATATATCATAACGTTATTCTTGTTATAGTAAAACAAGTAACATAAATATCGTTGTTCTTACAGTATGACATTTAATCATCATTTTAATAGAATAAAATTAAATAGGTAAATTGAAACAAAAACTATAGAACTACAAAAAAGTGTACATTGAATTGACTTGTTGCAGGCAGGGTTGCACACAGAGGTTAACTCCGGGTAACCCAGTAACGTGAGGAGGCGCATCACGGAAGTTATCTCCGGGTTCTGATATAAGCAGTTAAAAACTAAACCGCAGCTGCAAGTAGCTGTAGAATAACGAAAGGTACACGGATTCACAGGTTTTGGCTGATGTTTAGGTGATTTCATCAACAAGCAGAGATTCACCGGAGGTGACCACCGTCATGCGACCTCCGGTAGGTTAAACTAAGTTTCAATCGTTCAAGTTTTAATGAGGTTAAGTTTTTTATCATTGTCTTTTTGCAAGGCTTCTAAAAGCAAATGAACAAATTCAATGAAGCACTAAACTGCCCGTTTACATCTAAAGTAAAATCTCAAAAATGACAACGAACGAATCCAAACACTGACTTCCCATAAAATGTAGGATGAGTGGACTGCGATTTTTACACACAAAAGCCTGTTCAACTACAGAAAGGGTTGATAAACGATATCAATCAATGACGTCACTTGTGACAATGGGAATGCAATGACTAGCCTGGGATATCCTGGTGTTGTACTGTAGTGTGTAAAGGTGGATATTGCTACTCTGGGACATGAGAGAGCTCGTCGTGTTCATAGATATTGATCATGTTTTTACATGTTTAACATATTATCTAACGTATATGTATATAAATCATAATAGGATATTTGATTAATTAAATTTAAATAACTACACTTTGCCAATACCATTTGCTGTGGTTGTATTGGCTTGTAATTAGCAACTCACCAAAAATTATTGCACGACGAAGAAATCACGTTTAGTGAACTCGTCTTCAATTGTAGAACATTATTATCTAAAAATAAAATGTATCGATTTTATTCGATTCCTTTACTACTAACGTTAGCTACGGGTACCTATGTGACACCGCACACGAGAAGAACACTATGTTGTATCTTGCCACGTTCTGCGACAGTGTTGTCGTCAGCTCCATACTGTATTAGACTTATGTCACACGCTGTTTGCATTAAACCCACAAACCTTAAAATAATAAAATGAATACTACGTTACAGTAATTAGTTTTGTGCACATAAACAATTATACTTAAAAATTTATTAGGGAACTAAAACTTTGATCAGATGAGCGAGTCGGGAAATTTAATTCATTTAATTACATTGTTAATGTTGAAGCTAAACTGATAACGTAAAATGAATACCAGAAGATAATTGATAGAGCTCGTGCGTTTCTTCGTGGCGCTTGCTGAGGGGAAGTGAGGGGACAGAGTGGGGACAATGTTTTCAAAAAGTACAGAAGTAGCATTTGCTCACAGTACGAGAGCCATGGAAAGACTGGACAGTTGGTTACCGCCACCCTCGAAAACCCAGTTATAACTGGTTTTAGTCGTCAAGGTCAAGCGCCACGAAGAAACGCACGGACCCTACATTGTACTAATTTATTATGTTTTTGCAACATTGTTGTTCTTTGCCAAATATAAATAGTAAGATCACGTAACACCTGTGAAGTTAAAGTACTCGACAACTAAACACTTTATTGACAACCAATGTTTAAAATGTTTACATTTCTTTATTATAAATACTAGATAATATAAGAAAAAGTCAATAGCATAGGCAAGTAAGTATAAGTGATATAAGACTCAACAATTTGCTGTCTAAACACTAGACGTTGATCACTGCAAAGTCCTGTTAGTTGCAAAACTTCCTCCCTAGAGACTTAGTTACACTGGATCCCCTCCCTCACCCTCCACCTCTACTCACTCCATGTTAGTGCAGTTGTCCTCCTTGTAAACTGTTAGTTTCTAGACTACATACTATAACACAACTTGCTGTTGGCATTGGCTTACACATTACACAGCACAATGTTAATCTTTTACACCTCTGTAATTTACCACACCTTTTAGCTTCTAAATAATTAAGCCGTTACATCATTCTAGCTTTCATGATGCAATACCAGAATGTAACAGAGTTTGGCTTAACTGCAGTTTCACAGGATATAAACTATTCAAACTTATATAGAAAAGCAAAGCTATCTGAGTTAACATGTAGTTGACAAGCCCATAAACCACATATCCTGTAGAGATCCTTTGTCTGTTCACAATAGATAATACGTCAGGCTCAGAATGCTACATGTATCTCTAAACTAAAGCATTAGACGACAACTCAATATGCTTCTTTTATGAAAAATTTGAAATGATTGTTTTTCCTTTTGTTTTTATTTGTTTTTGAAACTTACTCTTACTGCCAATGATATTAAATGAAATAAAACGTGTTGATTATTAGTTTGCCAAACAAATGTATTCAGTTAAGTGGCGTTTAAATTTGTAAGTAAAGTTATAAAATTGTATAAATAACATTCTTATGTCACTCTTATAGGAACAATTAAGTGCTGTACTACACAAAGAAATTACTATCTTCTTTAATTGTCGTGCCTTTTTTTCTTAGTAAATTATTAAAAAAAAGGAAAGTATATATGGCATTTTGTAGAAACAAGATATAACCAAAGCATAATGATGACTCATGTATAAGTTTTAATCATCAATGTATATTAAAAAACAAGCAATTTGTTGTCTTTTCATAACTAAACGTACGTAGAGGAAGGCGTTATAAAAAAAATGCGTGGTCAGAAGGTGATTCATTGTTCAATTTTGTTCTTGGTGGTAGTAACATTTTTAAAGTCTAAGGATTTGTCCACATAGTTCTTTTAGTTAAATAGAAGAACTCGACCTATCGTGATCTTAAAACTGATTCCGTCTTAAATAGGTGTTTTTGTGTTTATCTGTTACAATTGGTCAAACTGACACACGAATGTGATTGGTCATCCGATGCTCCCAGCCAGCCAACCATGTTACGCAGGTTAAATGTTTTCTAAGCTAGTGGTTTTAACGTAGAATCAGTTTGAAACACACGTATGCACGTTGTTTGGTAGTTGGTGACTGGCCAGATTATATTGATAATTTTCGGCCAGATCATATTCTTACGTAATGTGCTATGTTTTATGTTACTTTTCACCTGATGACTGGGCCAGTTTCCAAACTGTTAAACGTGTTCTTCTTGTTCATTAAACACGATGGAAAACATTAGCAATAATACGTTGAAATGAGATGTAAACCCAGGACATAACAACTCAGTGTGTTCCATGAATCCAGTCTGAAGAACAAACAAGTCGGTTAGCCTTAGCAGCCACATTTGCATTTATAGTGCTGACAACTTTGATAGTCTGTGTTTTAGACAATGTAAACACTCATTATAACTTTCCAATTGTTGTTTAACCTGGCGAATAACAGTAATAAATGGCGATACAAAAGTTTTAGAAGTTTATTAAGTTGGCATACCGGTTGTCTTAAAAATGTGAAGTGCTATGCAAAGCCAGATTCTACATACAAAAGTAAGTCGAAAATGTTCAGTAACATTTTTTTTATTTCGTCTTATTTTAGCCGTAGTCCACCATTTTTAAATATTTGAAAATTATTAATGATCCGAAAACTTGTTGAGATATATTTGTGAAATTTGTAGCCTTAAGTGTTTTCTCAATAACATTTGCCGAAAATGAATTTGATCTAACTTATTAATTTTAAAATGGCGGTCATTAAAAATCTTCATAGTCAAATGGAATCAAAATGGAATTTGACTTTGAAATCTTTAAATGGCTGCTTTTTAAAATTTGATAAGTTAGATAAAAATATGTTTGAAAACCGTTATTAAGAAAACAATTAAGGTTTATAATAAGTTTCACAAAAATATATCAAAGGGGTTTTGAACTATGCCTATTTATTATTTTTAAAACTTAAAAATGGCGGACTACGGCCAAACTAAGCCGAAATCAAAAAGGTTTTACTGAACATTTCCGACTTACTTTTGTACGTAGAACCCGGTTCTGCATAGTGCACTACAGATTTTTGTGATACCCTGTATTATTTAAAAGAGGATAAAGAATTTGTAAAGTCGTTGGTTTGCCGGAATGCAGAATGGAGTGAAAGTACACTCTTTACTCCGCTGGCGCGGGTTCGATCCCCGCAGTCACCACTACATTCGTGATTTGACTACGTGGTAGCGATATGTAAAAGTAGAAGTTGAGTGCTAAAGAGGATTTTGTAGTCCTAACTTCACCTCGTTAAATTAGACAAACTTCACATTTGCCAACAACTCGCGGAGGCTCCAAAAGAAGATAGACAGCGTCTCCAATGGTTTCTCTGCGAATTTACAATGAATTATTTGTAAGTTTCAGAAAAAGAGAAACCTTGATTTTGAGACAGGTTTGAATCCATCAATATTCAAATGCTTTTGGGGTTGATGCCAACAAAGTGCTCAGTGAACAGGATTCCTATTTGAGTTGAGACCTTCAATAACTTACATATTCAATGGCACTTCCTTATATTACTTGATTGAAGCATCAGCCAGAAGCAAGTAACTTTTCACTTAAGCCTTAACGGAAAGTAAGTGAATAGAAATGCAATTTGTGAAGAGTGAAAGCGCCTCTGTCCCTGGCTCTTGTTTCAAGCCGACACCGACAAATTACATTAGTTTGGAACAGGGCCGGATTTAAGAGCATGCCGCCTATAGGCAAAGGTTTATTTTATACGCCTCCGCGGGCAGTTGTGACTGTGACCTTGAATTTCGGTCCCATAAGAGCAATGTGTACATGCATTTTCTGGGACACCTCACACCTACAGTTTTCATAGGATTTTATGAAATACACTTTATTTTAAAGTGCATTAAATGTTTCAATGGCTCCGCTGAGCCTAAGTTCCATTTTCCCATTTTGTGCCATAAATTCAAAAGTTGTAGAACCTATGTATTTATTGAAAAATGGGTTACTAATAAAATAATAACATTCTAACAAAGGTGGTCATCGGAGTCAATGCAGTACATTGTTATCTTTAAAATAAAACCTATTTCAATAAGATCAAATAAAAATAGCAGGCTGGGGGTGTCTCAAGAAAATCATTGTTTTTGTATTGTTCTTACGGGACAAAATCAAAATGGCCGATAAATACTGTGCATACTTAAAGGTCCGCCTCAGCTGCGCTGCGCCGCTTCAATAAAAGAATTTACGGCGGCCTGTTTTTTTATCTTTTAAAATAATTGTTACATTAATAAACATGATATATTTGCAAACTAGAGGAGTTTGCAAAGTGTGAACAATAGAGATGTAACACTGGCATTAAGGGTCCATCTCATGCAGATGCGCCGCGACGAGTCTCTAATAATCCAAAATACGTCGAAACTGTAAAAGTTAATAGTATTTAAAAACGGGCCGCCTTATAATGGTGTTAACCGTATATGTACAAATAAATGAAATCTTGCAGACGGTTGATTTGACGGTTAGGCCGCATCAGTTGAAAGAAGGTCCGTTGTTTAGCCAGTTGTTACGTGCGCGATGCTGTGTGTTCCTTGGGCGGCAGAGTTTAGCCTTTATCTGAGATGACCACTGAGGCGAACCCTAAGCTTTATATTTAGCTGCCTAAAGTCGTTCATGGCTCATGGGCGTAGACAGCGGCGGTCCTCGGTCAGGGCCAAATCATCCGTAAGATACTTAGATACATGTTCGTGGTCTCGCGCTATGGCCGCCCCAACAAGAAAAGGATAAAGTTATTTTCCAAGTAGCGTTTGTAGGTGAGATCGTAGTTTTTTTATTTAAGTTAAATTAAATACGTTTTGAATTTACTGTGTTTACTAGTTCCGGGACATGTCGCGTGCTTACACCGTGGAAGTGTTGCCAAATCTAACCGCTGCGCTCAAGCAGTGTGTTCAATTTTCAAACTAAGCTTGTACTGTATTAAAGTAATAGGTAACTATGCGCTACTATGTCATGTATTTGAAAGTAAGTTGAAAAGGCATATTGAAACTGTAATTTTATTTTTAAAGAATTTATTTTATAAGATTAAAAAATGTCTTGCTTGCCGCCTTAAAAATTTGCCGCTCTAGGCTGCAGCCTTTTTAGCCTATTTAGAAATACGGCCCTGGTTTGGAATCAATTTGTCTTGTGCCTCTGGTCAACAACTTCAGACACATTAGTGGACAAAAGCACGAAGAAAAGTGGCCAACAGGGGAAAATTGAGTGATAAATCTAATTTGAAAGCATACAATTGGATTTTGGTATTCCTCAGCGTTCAGTTTTGGGAGCTTTTCGGTACATTCTGTATATCAAATGTATTACAAAAACACTATAATTTAAACTCTTCCGTAAGGGAATTTGATATGGAATGCTCAAAATACCTGTTTTGCTATTTTTGCTTTTATAGTGGATGAGGACACGCATTTTGTTGCTTTGGGGTTGATTACATTCCAATAAAAGATTGTAAAAAGAGGCCATTTGAGAAACCATGGCATAGGTAAAATTAACAAACAGACGAAAACTGTCAGAGTTCCAAATTGGTTTAGGAAATATACAGACAGACATATAAATTTTAACGTCAGTTTCAAACACACGAGATAAGTTTAAATGAGAGGTTAGACATGTATTGTGATTTAAATCCAACAAATATTGGTCGCATGATCAACATAAACATACCAAAAAATTAGAAAACGAGCTAGCCTAAAATGAAGCGAGCGTAAGCTGACAGTCACCAACTACCAAATAACCTTAATTTTTATTTCGTTTTTTTTTCCTTAAACTTTTATAGCAGCGAAATAACGTGTTAAACACGTGTACGAAATAATGTGTTTTTTTTCTATTTTGATCCACTATAAAACTAGTATTAAAACTGCAAAGAGCAAATGACACATTTTATACACGGGTCAGATGTAAATATTTTATTTCCCGAATCTGTACATTTTGTTGACGTTAAACGACTTTGAATGCTTGTAAACAAACCAAAACAGTTGATTGTTCGAGGGACATCAAAGCTGGGATCAGGATCTATCACAGTCACTGTCAACAAACTACACACACACACACAGACACAGCTTTGTCATACGATCCAGTGTTTTACATTTAAACTCAACCTCAATGTGTACTGGCGTAAATATTACATACATGCAAAGCAAATGTTTGTACTATGTTTGAGAATACTCTACACTTTCTTTAATCTAACGTATTTTTCATATATTGCAATAAATAATTCGAACAATCATGACGGTAATAGTTTCACATTTGAACAATCTCTTGACTTTGAGCTAAATATGTTTAAGTTGTGAACAATTGATTGCCGCACTTTAGGTTTGTTTCGTAAATATGCAATGCTGATACTGGAAACTGTACAAACTAGCGTTTGAAGAATATTAGATTGGATTCACAGTGATTAAAAACGTAATGATCAGTGATAAATCACACTGAATGCCAAAGCGACGCTGTGAACAGAGCAAACAGTATAATGCAAATTTAAGAAAACAAGTGCAGTATTAACTTTAGTTTATTAAAGTCTCCAGTGATCTCAACTTGGTACGATTTATTACCTTGTGTTAGTTCATGAAACACGGGTGGAAAACTGGGTTGACTGCAGATAAATCTAGAAAGTAAACAAACTAGCTTATTGCATTATAAGACATTGTCAGCTACTAACTTGCATTTAACTTGTATGCATTCAACTTTGTAAATATATCTTTAATCTCATAAGAGCTCATTGTCTAAGACAGACTAAACGTTGACTAACTTTAGTGTTAAAGATACTACTTAATAAATTAGGTTTATTTATCAACAGATTTGAAGATACGTAAAGTATGTTCAGTTTGTTTCCATGAGCAAACGAACTTTAAAACTGGATTTGTATTAGAAAAAGCTGATATATTTCTTTCATCTGACTCAACTTGTTATAAGCAATCATAACACCTTGCCTAATTAACATGTGTTCAACAGTCTACTAAATCCAATCAGCCAAAAATAAACAACGAAAAACGGCTTTCCAGAATATTATAATATTTGAAAAAAGTATATTAAGCTCTAGTTCTTGCCATTTGACTTGTTTTCTAGTGATGATTTAAAGTTGTTTTACGAAGAAATCCATCAGCGTAAGTCAACACTTTGCCACCAGTCTTTGTTCATGGTAATGAACTCTTTCTTAGCAGTGAGGTTGTCAGTACTTTCTTCAATACTGCTCGTGAATGCCCTTGTACCTTTCATAGCAAAGTAAGCTTAAGCAAAGTTATGCTGAAAAACGTACTTTTAAACCATGCAAAATATATCAGTTTTTAACAACAAAAAACTTCAGTAACCATCCCAAAAGTTAAATTTCTGTTTGATTATTTGATGTATTTCTTGCATGTTTTCGAGTTTCAATAAGAAGATGTTTCCTATAGTAGAATATGGAAATAAAGAAATCAGTATTCCGTGTTAAACCAGATGCATTGGATATAATAATAAAATACAAGCAAAACACATTGTAAAAAATAACAAAAACAGACAAATCAAATAAATAAATAATCATTAGAACAATTAAGCAAATTTTCTTCCATAGCGTACTTGTGTGTAAAGTAGAAGGCCTTTTTCATGATACACTTTTTAATGTTGATACGAAACATCGTTGATAGTAAAAAAATCACAGTTAATAGAACCACTTAGTATATGAACATTTCTTTTCGACGATATATGGTTTATTATAACGTACATATAATTAGAACCGTAATAGTCTTGCTTGACGTTTAAATAATATATAGTATTGTTGTTGTAACTAATATGATTAACTCAATTCCGGTATTAGTTACTAACTAAAGACCAAATTCATTATACAGATTAACAGTATGTAATGTGTATAACTTGCAAAACAAAGGTAACATTGTTTTGGCAGAGTAGTGACCAATACATTGAGCATATGCAACCAAAATCCTGAACCTGTTGACAGAATGTATTTGTCAAACTCATCCCCAGGGATCTTACCTTGTTCACTCAATTCTACTTTAACAATTGAGTTTTATGTTCACAGGGCATTCAACATCTGAGCGTGTTCCCTATGTTGCTCAGGTGAATACACTAGGTTACGTACCTCTCTCCTTTATCAATACACCCATGACTTTTGAACGGACGAACGTTTTAGAACTTTGATAACAATGTGGAAAGATTCGCACGAAGCATTGGTTAACATTATGGAGTAGGCTACTTCTAAATTTGAATAAATTGAGGTCGGAAGGTGTAATCAGTGGCATTCTGACCTGGGAAGTGAGAGATCCGGTTTGCGTCCCGGTTCGGTCCACATATTTTATCTTTTGATTTCATTAGCAATAAATTAGCTACTAAGCGTGTACACAAATTAAGATCTCTCAACGTTATATATGTGGTATTTATTATGGGCAGTATATTCAGCCTTACTCCTGCCTTAAATGAGGACTACTCACAGTAACTACTGTCGAGTCGAAGGGGGAGAAATACGACAAAAGATGTCAGCGCCATCTGTGCTTGGGCTGCCACAACTATGTTGATTTTCCTTCCGCAGTCACGTGACATCTATGCCTAATCTACTTACCATAATACATATTTATCTTTAGTAAAGCCAAACTAGGAACTATGCCAAGCACGAGCAGAATCGTGAAATCGTGTTTAACTACCAAACTACGTACCTAAACACATAACAGCTAGTATTTAGTTTAAATATTATTACAATAAATAGGAAGAATGAATATTTATTTCTTATGATTTCTTATTCACGATATTCAGAGATATATAATTTCTACAGGATTAAAACCGTTTTAGAAGTTAAAGAAACGTCAAACACTTAAAGAAATATAAGAAAATGATTTATTTTACTGAAATCTTCTGCGAACTTGTATTTAGCTGCAACTAAACCGAGTTGTATTGGGTCTGAAGAAAATTTACTTTAAGGAACAAAGAAAACTCGATTAGCAGTATTTTGTTCTCGATTTACTTCGGGTACTTGTTTTCTTCCTTTCTTAATTTTCTTTGTAAGAACACTGCACTTTACCTGTATTGTAACTGGTTACGTATTTATAAGGAAAATACGTGTATTTTGACAAATTTACATTTGTACGGTATGTCTCGTGTTTTTGATACTTTCATATTATTAAAGACATAACTTTATAGTTTCACTGGAAATATAGTTTTTACGTAATACACACAACACAAAGTTTAACCGTAGCAAGTTTACTAAAGTTTTATAGTACACAACGTAGTTTTAATGTTTTTTAAATAAAGTAACGACCACTCAAAATAATAATTATTTGTACTGTTTTCTAAATTGCATACAAATTACATTTATTTCAGGAGCACATCAACGTTTTCAATCTTATCTTAATTTTCCAAACATAGCAAATAAAGCAGAGAAATTACACACTTAAATGTTTTATAACTTTGCATGTCTGACCATAATATCGCCCACGTTCACTTTGCGTTATTTATCAGGTCGATATAAATTGGCACCTATGACTTAATAACACTAGTATACTGAATCTAAATGCACGTTGAAATAATGCTTTACCACGCTGAAACCTGTGCAAAATACTTCCACATGAGGTGTTCGGAGGTTCCGTCTTTGAGAACGAAATTAAATTAAAGTATTTTTGTAAAAAATTGAACAACCCTCAATACAAAGGTTTATTTGCAGACTCCGATGAATATGTCTTTGCGACAATATGTCACAAAAGTACCTTTATACAATCTTAACTCTTAGGCTTTCGCGGCGGTGTCATCACTAAGATCTAGGCTTCCGGTTTACACCGCGTCACAGTTAAAATAAATTACTGCTAGACGTTTGATTTAGACCTCGCTGTGGAGGTCATCCTCAGTAGCTTGTTGACTGGCTGAGTCTCAGCCAGTCAACAAGCTGTCTAACAATAATTTTAAATGATGTAAACCGGAAGCCTTAGATCTTAGTGACCTTTATACAATATTGTTGTGTGAATTTTTAGGCCATTAAATGTATTTTAAAAGCTTCTAAGACAGTCTAACCATAACACATGACTAGAGGCACGGTTGTTTGGGAATTATTTTATGATAGCACGAAGAACACTTTTACACAATACAATTTAGAAACAAATAATGTCTGAATAACTGAGAAACCTTGCCTCTTTCAATTGCATCTAACGCTGTCAAGCACTGAAAAATTCAGTTAAATGTTCATGTTTGGTTATTCATACATTTGAGCAGACAGTAGATCTTGAATTGAATTGAATAAAATGTCGCCTGCTTTTACAGACACCATGTCATAGCAGGAAGAAGAATACAACAATTACTAAACAAAATGGCGCACTAAATTTTATATTCCCTAAAACAGATTTAGTTGTTAAGTCTTTATCAAGTCTCTTTTATACGTACAATAACTACAATGACAATAGCTATATGGATTTTGGGAATTTCAGATAAGCCAGACAATTGCATAGCACTCAACGCAATGGCGTTCAAAATGGCTCATATTCTTTGACCACATTTAAGTTAGGAAACAGTTTTCTTTTCAAAGTAGCTGGGAAAGAATGCAGGATGGGCGCAAAAGAATCCTCATTTAAAACTTAAGACAAGTAAGTAACTTAAAGGAGGAAACTTTATCCAATAAGAACTTCCCTTAAATAGAGCTTAACTTTTCTCGTCGAATGAGATTCAGGTAACTACTAAAGTAACTAGTTCCTTTAGTGAGCTTTTCATCATTACGTTAGGCAAATGAGTAAGACAACTTGCATTTTAGTGATAGGCTAAATTAAAATAATAACAGAAAACAGATAATTATATTATAATTATCTAGGCCTACATCTTGTCATGTCTAGTCAATGATTCTGATAAACTTATGTTGTTCTTTGAAATGACATGTATTTTAATTAATTGCTGCAGCATTCTGGTATTCAATTTCAAGCTACGGTATTTAACACAAGGCACGATAATTTCTGTATATAATTAAACGAAACAAATCTTTGTTAGGCGAAGTTAAGACTAGCAAGTCTCTTTTACACATAAACTGTATGAGTTGACTATACAGATACATACTATACAGATACAGACTATACAGATAAATACTAACGAGACGGTATTTCAATGGCGGTTTTACGAGTTATTTTATTCCCTCTACTGTTTTTGTGTTATTCTAGGTACGGTAACTATGAGCTAGTAAATCCAGCAGCAAAATTACAAATTACCTTGGTTGAGGGCCTGTAGATCCTACGGTGCATGTTGTAGTCTAAACACGTGTTTTTGTGCTGCATCATCATAGACTAAGTCACTATTTACACTTATATTAAAACTAAACACTATTCAAACTAAGAAACTTATTAGAACTATTTACATGGTCCACGGCACTTGTTCACTCGCGGTTGACCATGTAAATAGTCCCAATTGAGTTTTTAGTTTTAATAATGTTTAGTTTTAATATCAGTGTATAGTGACATGCACTTTCTACATGTTTAGACTACAAATGCACCATCTAAGGCCCTCAACCAAGGAAACTGTAATAAAACAAGGTCCTGCAACTGGGAAAATAGATATTTATTAAAAAGACAAAGCCAGAAGGTTTGAATGATCTTGAGTCTTTTGTTTCGATGAAAATATAGGTAACTATGTTCAATTATCTAGTTCTTCAAGGTTCATACCACGTTTAATTATCATAAAAGTTAGCTTGGAATATTTCAGTTTCGGTGTGGATATCTTCAGTCACTGATTGTTTGTTTTCTGCTATCTAATTGAAACCTTTGAAATCCTATGTGAAATTATTGCAAATTTTTTTAGACTACTACATAGTTTGTGTTCTGCTATGGCCGACTTTTCAACATCGAGTTAAGACAATAGTTTATCTTGAAGCTAACGAAGTTAAACTTAAAATAATCTGTACACAGCAATTAAGGAGAAAAAGTCCAAGAATAATATATTTGCGTCGTACTCGATGCAACAAAGATTGACTTGAAAGACAAACGCTGGGTCAGTGCTAGTAGGATAAGGATTTATCTATGGCGCCCTTCTTGTCAAGTACAATCCTACTGTCCACTCCTCGCCTTTGCATTGTCAATTGTCAGTATTTATGGCTCTTTTACAGTTTATACAGAGTGATAGTAGCGCGCTATGCAGAACTGGATTTTAAATACAAAAGTAAGTCGAACATTTCTTATACAATGTTTTTGCTTTCGGCTTAGTTTAGCCGTAATCCGCCATTTTGTCAATTGTTGAACATAATTATTAATAATTGAAACCCCATTTGAGATATTTTTGTGAAATTTGATATAAATGGCGACCATTTAAATATGTTAAATTCTAATTCCAAGTTGATTCCCCTTGACTTTGAAACTTTTAAATGGCTATTATTTTGAAATTTGATAATATTTTTGGAAAATGGTATTAGGAAAACAATTTAGGTGTTTACAAAGTATCACAACAATATCTCAAAAGGGTTTAAATTATTTTTTAATTTCAAATATTTTCACAATGGCGCATTACGGCTAAATTAAGCCAATATAAAAAAATTTAGCTGGAAATTTTCAACATACTTTTGCATTTAGAATCCTGTTTTTCATAGCGCGCTACACGTTTTTTGTGACACCCTGTAGATTGTAATAGTAACTTGGATAGGGTCAGTGATGGGTTTACTAACAGTTTTTAAAAAGTCAAACTGTGCTAACTGGAACTTAACTGCCTGGAGGGTGCCTACCACTATTGTGCAGCTGATGGTTTAAAATTCCACGTTAGTAGATGGGTAATTGAATTCTAAATAGTCCTGGACGAGCCTTACGATCAGAATAATGATTAGTCGGCCATTGACTTAGTGGTTTAGTGTCTTTTTACTAAGCCACTTCTGTTCTACAAACTAAATGCCATTTGAATTAAGTTTAGCACTATGTTGGTACTAAAATCTAGAAATTTGAGCTCCAACATAATAGAAAAAGGTTTGTGGAACATGATACATAAACAGAGTATTTTAAACTTCAACTTTACAACGCTAAAGCCACATCATAAAGGGAATTGCTACAGCTACATCACTGCTTTCTTATAAGACACACTCCGTCAATTCTACAACTACACAGTGCGCTACACTAAAGCTACATACACAAAGAGCTTTGCTACAGCTCTACATTGAACTACACAGTCAGTCGAACTACAGCTACACCATGAACCACTTTCAGTTAAAGACCTTACATCTCTAATCGTTTTATCAGCTTACTTATACGATTTTGCTCCGTTATAATGTGCATCGCGTACAATCATACTTCACTTGGTTTGAAGTGAAACTCGTTTTAACTAACACAGGTTTAAAGTTGTACATGTTTCATACGTATTTGACTGGGACTCGTGGCGTGGTCCTGTAATCCAGCTTCATGGAGGTCAGGTTTTGAGGATGATATAGCTAGGTCTAAAGCGGCTCAGATAGTCTCAGTGATCATTTGATGATACCCGCATCAACTCCCACCATCGTTCAGACATATCAGACCATCCCCTGCGTGGTTCGGAAGTCACGTTAAGCCGTTGGTCCTTGTATTTCCATTGGTCATTGGGCTATTAATTAATGACCCATTCTAAGGAAAAGTCGGCCTTAGTTTGTAACAAGACTACACCTCATAACTCATGACTACCACTCATCACACTCATCCTTCACCACATATTTGCCTTAAAATACCCTCATGAGAGTGGTCGGCATCTCGAATAGTGATTTAGTGATTTCTTGTACTTCAATAAATGGATATATAAATCTGTTATTGCATGGGCAATGTACTTTGTATCGCAATCGTCTATAATATAGGTTAGCAAAATTTTTTCCACTCATTCTTATCAAAGTATCTTTCATATAGAGGTATTCGTTCACCAATTACGTTTCTTCAAATCATTCACACTCCAGCCCCATTGCTCTCTGTCAGTTTTAAGAGGTCTCTCAGTTGTTATGGTCAGTGACCAAGAGGAAAAAATTGCCAAATGTGGACGCTGGAAGCTCTATTGCCAACCTATTTTTAAGAGATCCTATAGCAAGGTGTTCTCCAGTGGTACATTAAAATTAAAAAGCACTGATATTAGGTTAAGAACGTTGTTTCTAACTGGGCATGGGTACTTGAGGGATCATCTAAGAAGAAATGGGATTGTAATATGGTTTAATTTTCTGAGCAGTCAGCAGAAACTGCTAGGCATCACATCCTATTAGAAGCTCTCAGGAGGTTAAGAGAAGGGGTCTTATCTACTTGAGTGGCGTGATTGGGATGAAGTTCACTTGTCTGCGCTTGGGGAAGTCATCTTGAGGCGACGGGGGTGAGTTCATTCGTTGATGTATAATCGGTACAATACCAGCCTAACTTTGATAGAAGAGGAAACATGATATTTACATTAAAAGCTGATTGGCAGCACACCTTCTTTTATAGTAAAAATAAAACTATTATAAAACCTGAGATTATATTTACAATGGTTTAAAATTACAAACGATAATTGTCACCACACATATACGCTTAGGTTAAATCAAAGCTCAAACAGCAATAAGAACTTCAGTTGAACCAAATACGAGCACTAAACAACAAGTTGTCTCAGATCGTTTGTTTGGCTACGTTGTACTTGCTTTTATTGAACCAATCCAACGGACATTTATATTCTTTATTTAGCACAAGGCTATCGGTTCTTTTATAGGTTACAGTAAATAGGGTGCTGAGTTAGATATGTTTTGTTTATATTAATCATGATATTGTTTAACATTTCTTCATTCCCCTTCAAGGTCGCTTATTATGACAAATACTTTCTCAGCTGAAGGGTAAATGTATCTACTTTGAAACAGCAAGTAGGTAAATACGTTTTGTTGTCACGGTGGCTGCGTGTTGAGTATTGTAACAACAATTTAGAGTAATTTCGCAAAGGCTATTGTTTTACCACCTTCCTATATCAGTATGAAGTTTCTAAATGTATATATCTTTATAATATTATGACTATTTCGAAGTTTAAAATACTTAAATCTTCAGTTTCCAAATGTTCTTATTTTTGAGCAAAAAAAGGCTAAAATCCCACAAGTTAAAGCTTCACGATTACATTTCGTGAAGTTACTTTTCCTGACACCTTGTTTTATTTTTGGAACAGAATTACGTGTTTGAATGTTTGTATCTAAGCTATCGAAGCGGGAATTTCGGAATCCTATATTTACTTGTTCAAAACATTTATCAATAGTTCAAACTATCAGCCCTCATTGCTTGATTGCTTTGATTTAACTAGACTTATCTGTAAAGTCATCATTCTATGACAGAGGAAACTGCTATAGAGTTTGGAACAACAGTTAAGTTGTTACTGGACACAAACGTTAACAGTAATGTCTTGAGGGAGACAAGTTCATAACAACTGTCAACGCTTTTGTTTCCTGGTGAACGTTTGAGATATTAGATGTAGGACAATCCACCCTAAAACATCTGTTCCAAAATAGGTAAAAATTGTGATACGTAAATAAATTTAACGTACAGGGTCTGAAAATGTTGTGCATGTCTCTCGGCCTATTTCGGTTAAAAAAGCAAAAGGATGTCATCGAGAATTTTTCTTCTTAGATACCTCTCCTAGCATTAGAAGCCACTTATACTGAGAATGGCCTACTTTGGTTTAATAAAACCATACATAAATTATGATACCGTTTTGTGGGGTTCGTGTTCAGAATATTAACTCCTTAAGAGTTTTAATCTGCAAAATAAAGCTATGCAAATAGTATCAAGTTAGGTTTAAGGGATCTTTGTAGAGAAATATGTATAATAGTAGGTATTCTTATTGTACCTTGTATTTATGGTAAACGAAACTATTATTTTTTCCTCTACAAATAGTAGTTTGGTAACAAACAGGTCATTTATGATAATCACAACCATGACACTAGAAATAGAAGTCAATATATAGGTTGTTATATCATAGACCTGAAATGTTTATTAAAATTACCTTTTTAAATTTGTATTAAATTGTTTAACAAATTACCGGACTATTTGAAAAATAATGACAGTATAAGCTATTTAAGTCGGAATTAATAACAAAAATAATAATACATTTGCTGTAGACAGTACAAAGTATTGCGTAGCAAAACACAAAACAAATTACAATACAATGAAATTAAACATTGACATCATTCACACTTGACTCATTCCACATTCACACTTAACATCAGACCTGGATTTAGGGGGGGGGGAGGAATTAAAATGTGATTTAAGGAAATAAGTTGTCCATAAGATTATCTATGAACTCATCCACCGAGTAATAAGCTTTGTTTAACATCAACCGTTTTATTCAAGATTTAAAAATTTTGGTACTTTCAATTTCTTTTAAATTTTTAGGAAGGTGGTTGAAGAGTTTTATACCTACTTGCATGGGTAGTTGTTCAAATTCTTCTTTTTGGAGTCTAAAAAGCCTCTCAAATTGAATGTTGGAACATCCTCCCCACAACCTTATTCCATAAGATAAATGAGGGAATATTAGTCCAAAGTAAGCTATTCGAAGAATTTGAACAGAGCATAATTTGGCTAGATCAATAAAAATTCCTAAGAATTTGGTAAATTCTACCTGTTTTAGAAAGATTTCATCCACCTAAACGATAGAGTGGCTTGTTAATCCGTAGAGAAAATAGATATAGTTAGATTTTGAGAAATTTGTTTGGAGGTATATATTGGCAAAATAGTGAATGCATGAACACAAATCTAAGAAAGAGTTTATTTCTAGTTCTTCTAGAGTTTTACCTTTAAATGAAGATCGGTGTAATCTGCAAATTTTATTACATCCCCAATTGAGATTGAACTTAGTAAGTTGTTTACATAAATGAGGAATAATATGGGGCCCATTATGGATCCCTGTGGAACTCCATGTTGTATTCTAGTTTTCAATGTCTCCGCACTGCTCCATATTATGTAGGTAAGATGCAATCCATTTATGTGGTAAGCCACGAATGCCATTGTGTTCTAACTGGCCCAACAGTATCTCATGATGCACATAGTTAAAAGCTTTGAATAATTTAGTTGAAAAAACATTTTACAAAGTTGGTAAATTTATGAATTATTCAAATATAACTAATTTTACCAACGACATTTCATGGACAATTAACTCATTAGTTACGTAGCAAGTAGTACTTACTATAGAGGAACAATATTTTGTAATGTGTTTGTCTTATTTGTTTTTACATTTAGCTTGTATTTTGTCACGCAGTATTTGTAGTACACTAAAATGAAGTTATTCATTGTTTATTTATTTCAAATGTGAATATATATTCTTCTCGAGATATGTTTGGGGACTCTAACCTCTCAACCACATGTCAGAGTACAAAGTGGATTCCAGGTGAACAATCGACCGCGGGTCGACCGCGGGGTATCGTGAATGTTCATGTTTCATATTCAAATAAGCAGAGGTGTCGGGCTGCATAAATCTACAACACAATGAGTTCTGCCTCAACACTCAACAGTCAACTATATCTAGTTCAATCTCCAACTTGAAATTGTGTACGTGAAACAATGCCAAGTAGTTTCGCTAACGTGTACTAATGAAATACTCGTAAAGGTTTGGCCTTTATCACGAGGCGAAGCTAGGTCTACAAAGTCCTCTCTACCACTCACCCTCGACCTTTACCTAGTGTTACCTTATAGTCACATTAAAAATGTAAGTAGTGACTGCGGGAATCGACCCCACGCCAGTGGAGTTTACAGCTCCGGCCGGAGTCGCACACGATTCCAAGCCGCCACAGGTCCAATACACGTAGGTATACATTATAAGGTTCAAGACACTTTTTTTTGGTGAATAATTTATTCTACGCAATTGACGAGAGGTAGGAAAACAACATAGACCAGCTTTCATGCGTTTTTCTGGTTTTTGATTAGGAACTACGCTGGAAAACACTGACGCTAATCTTATCAACGTAGACCAAAGTGATTGAGTAAAAATTGAAAATGCATTGAGTAAGTGCTCACAAGAACATGCTATGAGATAACTGTTCAAACATCTTGTATATTTTACATATCAGTCCTTAACACAGGCTAAGTATTAATGAATCAGACATTGTTTAGACTTTTCACAAATTTAATTTTATAAAGAGCTAGCTTTCGCCGGCCAAGGCATCTTCAGTTTAATAACAAAAGACAAAATCAACTGTAAACTTAAATATCAAAAATAAAACATATGTACACCAAAAAATATTAAATTTCTAAATTCAGATATAACATTATATGAAATAAACTATTAATCGAAAATATTCTTTGAGGTCCTAATTTTTAAAAATAATTAGTGTGAGTGTGTTTAAAAATAATTGCATATCCCAACCTTCTCTAAATTTTAGTAATATATTCATACCAATAGTTAAAGATCAAATCGAACAAAAATTAGGACCTCAAAGAATATTTTCGATTAATAGTTTATTTCATATAATGTTATATCTAAATTTAGAAATTTAATATTTTTGGTGTACATATGTTTTATTTTGATATTTAAGTTTACAGTTGATTTTGTCTTTGTTATTAAACTGAAGATGCCTTGGCCGGCAAGCTAGCTCTTTATAAAATTAAATTTGTGAAAAGTCTAAACAATGTCTGATTCATTAACACCTTCTACTTTTCATCAAGTATTTACCGAAGAAAAAACAGGCTAAGTATGTTTATGCAGAATGGCATAAAAGTCTGTATTCAGATTAGGATTCTACATATAAAGTTATGTCAAACATTTCTAGTAACATTTTTATGATTTCGGCTTAGTTCAGCCATAATTTGCCATTTTGTTAATTTTTTATAATAATTAATTATTTAAAAATCCTTTGGGATATATTTGTGAAACTTAGTAAACCCTGATAGCACTTTCCAAAAATATTCTTGATCTAACTTATCAAATTTCAAAATTGTTGCTATTTAAAAATGTCAAAGTCATACGTAATCAAACTTAAATTTGACTTTGAAATTTTCAATGACCACCACTTTGTAATTTGATAATTAAGATAAAAAATGTGTTTTGATAGTATAATTAGGAAAACAATTTAGGTTTATTCCAAGTTTCACAAAATACCTCAACAGGCTTTTAAAAACTAACTATTTTTAAACCCCTACAAAATGGTGAATTACGGCCAAACTAAGCCGATATCAAAAAATTGTCACTTGACAATATCGGAACTACTTTTGTATGTAGAATCCGGTTTTGCTAGCGTGCTACTCATTTTTGTGACACTGTATAAATTTGTCAAAAAGGAAAAATTAGTTTGTTTTTTCGTTGACTTGTTTAAGGGTTGAAATCCTTATTTAATATCACTTGACCTTTGTTAATTGTCTAAGCAAACTTATTGTATACAGTTTTAACAATCACAGAGGTACATTACATGCATTGTTTGTTTAATCACATGTTTGAATTAACTAACTCATCAATAGCTATAACGTTCATGTACATTTTGCGTACAAATTATGTAAATATTCTATGAGATAACTTTTCAAATGTCCTGTACATTTGACATGTCATTTTTCAACACAGGTTTAGTATGTTTATATAATATTTTCAAAAAAGATCAAATTTAGTTTTTCGGTGAATTGAGGGTTAAAAATTCCTACGTGTTGTTTCTTGATCTTTGTCAAGTACCAAAGTAAACGTATCGTATACAGTTTTAACAATCATATACGTACATTACTCACTCTACTTGCTTAAACATATGTTTGAATTAACTGACTCATCAACAGCTATCACGTGCATGTAAAAAATTACGTGCATTTTGCGTAAAATTATGTAAATATAAGCATTGGTAACGAAATACTACAATACTTTTGAGCCTAACTAAAACATTTAAAATATGAATGCAAAAATGTGGTACAGTGACACGAATTAATTTGAAAGGTAATAAGCATATTCCTCATAGGCACTTACATATAAAGTAAAAGGCAAAATTTCAATTTTAAAAGAAACCCTTGAACCAAAGACCACAGTGGGGTCGGACCATGAAGTGGTTAAGGGTTTCCTCTAGTTATTATGAACTCAACAAATTAGAAGGGGAATGAATTTACAGAAACAAACCATGGAAATGAAATGAACTTACTAAATTCGACTTTGAAGGAATCATATTTAGCTTCCGACATTACCACAGTACAAACCTCAATTTCCAGCGGAAACGCTAGTATTACTTTTAAACGTAACAACGAAGATATGATATGAAACAAAACACGAACTGTGGCATGTTTAACCACAGTTATTTATATCCTGAAGACAAACTTATTGCAGCACGAGTAGGCGGTATCTTTGCTCCTCGACGAAATGTAACTGCATTCATCCTTTGATGTTTCCATGAAGTAACATTAATGTCATGCAACGCCCCAGGAAAAGTAGATATTACGAATTTATTACTGTAATTTAACAATCGTGTGTTTATAGAACCATTCAATTAGAATAGTGTAAGTAGTGTACAAAATATAGTTTACATATTGAAAACAACAGTAATACAGGGTACAACCTTTAGTACCATATTGAGTACCTCATATAATATTATTACTGTGGTCAGATGAAGAAATTACGTACACCAAGTAGAAGTATTGTAGATTATAAATCAAGTGGGTAATTTGTGTTCACTAAATCACTATTTGAGATGCCGACCACTCTCATGAGGGTATTTTAAGGCAAATATGTGATCAAGGATAAGTGTGATGAGTGGTAGTAAATTTCATACCACCTATACACCCTTACAATTACTTATAAAAAGGACAATTTAAAAAAAGTTTGTATTGAGGGAAGCTTTATAATACACTCATGGACAAAATTGTGGAACCATATGGGTTTCTTTTATTTCATCGCCTTTTTTTGTTTAACCCCCTGTATAATTTTTAGTTTTTGTAATCTTTTGGTTGGTTTTTAGTATTTATGTAAGGAAAGTATGCTAAGGAAAATTCCAATTTCAAACGAGAAAGGGGCAATGAAATGAAAGAAAACCATTTGGTTCCATAATTTTGTCCATGAGTGTATGTTGTATAGTGTTAAATAATATTCACGAGAAATAATTTGTTCGAAGAAGTATAAATTATTTTTCACAAAACAGTGTTTTACATAAATATAACGAAGGACAACTGAGATTTTTGTATTCCAAAAATCACCATAGGCTGTTTACAAAATTTGTTGGAAGTAAACGTACATTTTATATTGCAGTGACATGCATAATAGCTTGATCAACCCTCGTAGCGACTCTGATATTATTGTTGACAAAGACTCTTAGACCAAACAGTTAACAATTAACTGTTGGAAAAATGAACTGAGTGAGTCAGCGATGATAAAGAAGAGACAACGCGCTGAAGTAAACTCTCATTTGTCTCGTGTTTGCTCGTTTGTTGCGTTTGTTCTCTCAGCTGCTGGATGAGAAACCTAATTGTACATGGGAAAGTGCCAATGGTAGAAGAACTACTCACCCAATTATCAAAACTAATAAAGCTTTAACATTATAAGTTGTCCACGTTTTGCATTGCAGTGTAGTATTTTTAAGATCAAAAAGCTTTAAGTCTATATATTAAGTTTTTTATTTATATCGTTTTATTTTCTTCTAAAAAAGGGTTTTGTTGATGTACACTTGTATAAGTCTCTTTCTACTTTAAGTATTTCATGAACGAACAAACCCCTTACGCTTGTGAGTATCGTTCAAAACTCCTCCCGTGGGGAAGAATACCACTTTAAAAAAATAATAAATCCATATGAATGGTATTAACCTTCCAGAGGGCGCATGGGCAAAGCGTAAGAGGGGGTACCCGGAGGTTACTTCAAGGGAATTTAAAACCTTAGTGAAAATAGCAAAACATCTTTGTTCTTACAGTAGGCCCTATGACATTTAATCAACATTTTACCAGAATAAAATTCAATAGGTAAAGTGAAACAAAAACTATAGAACTACAAAATGGTACAACGAATTCGCTTGTTGCAAGCAGGGTTGCACACAGAGGTTAACTCCGGGTAGCCCCGTAACGCGAGGAGGCGCACCACGGAAGTTACCTTCGGGTTCTAATATAAGCAGTTAAAAACTAAACCGCAGCTGCAAGTAGCTGTAGAATAACCAGAAAGGTACACGGATTCACAGGTTTTGGCTGATTTTTAGGTGATTTCATCAACAAACAGAGATTCACCGGAGGTGACCATCATGCGACCTCCGGTAGGTTAAACTAAGTTTCAATCGTTCAAGTTTTAATGAGGTTAAGTTTTTTATCATTGTCTTTTTTTGCAAGGCTTCTAAAAGCAAATGAACAAATTCAATGAAGCACTAAACTGCCCGTTTACATCTAAAGTAAAATCTCAAAAATGACAACGAACGAATCAAACACTGACTTTCCGTAAAATGTAAGATGAGTGGACTGCGACTTTTACACCCAAAAATTGTTCAACTACAGAGAGAGTTTTTAAACGATATCAATCAATGACGTCACTTGTGACAATGGGAATGCAATGATTGGCCTGGGATATCCTGGCGTTGTACTGCAGTGTGTAAAGGTGGATATTGCTACTCTGGGACATGAGAGAGCTCGTCGTGTTCATAGATATTGATCATGTTTTTACAGATTTAACATATTATCTAACGCATGTATAAGTTAAACAATAACATCAGAAAATAATGTCGTAATGGAATATTAATTAATTACATTCAAATAACTCCACTTTGCCAATACCATTCGCTGTGGTTGTATTGGCTTGTAATTACCAAATCAACTGAAATTATTGCACGATGAAGAAATCACGTTTAGTGAACTCGTCTTCAATTGTAGAACATTACTATCTAAAAGTAAATGTATCGATTTTATTTGATTCCTTTACTACTAACGTTACTTACTGGTACCTATGTGACACCGCACACGAGAAGAACACTATGTTGTATCTTGCCACATTCTGCGACAGTGTTGTCGTCAGCTTCATACTGTATAAGACTTATGTCAAACGCTGTTTTTATTAAACCCACAAAACTTAAAATAATAAAATGAATACTACGTCATAGTAATTAATTGTGTGCACATAAACAATTATACTTAAACAAATCAATAGTGAACTAAAATTTTAATCTGATAAACGAGTCGAAAAATTTAATTCTTCTAATTAGCCTACCTTGTTAATGTTGAAGCTAACCTGATAACGTAAAATGAAAACCAGAAAATCAATTGATAGAGTCCTTGCGTTTCTTCGTGACGCTTGGAGATGGGAAGTGAGGGGACAGAGGTGGGGGGGGAACAAATCGATGTTTTCAAAAAGCACAGTAATAGCATTTCCATAGTGTACGAGTGTCACGGAAAAACTGAACAGTTGGTTACCCCCACCCTCGAAAACCCGGTTATTACTGGTTTTAGTTGTCAACGTCAAGTGCCAAGAAGAAACGCACGGACTCTACATTGTATTAATTTATTATGTTTTTGCAACCTTGTTGTTATCTGCCAATAGCATAGATCACGTAACAATTTGGAAGTTAAAGTACTCAACGACTAAATGTATTTTGACAACCAGTCGTTTATAAATTATTTACAATTATTTATTGTGAATACTAGATAATATTTAGAAAAACACGTAGCCAGTGTAAACAAGTATATGTTATGTAAGACTCAGTTAGCAATTTGCTGTCTAAACATTAGACGTTGATCACTGCAAAGTCCTGTTAGTTGCAAAACTTCCTCCCTAGAGACTTAGTTACACTGGATCCCCTCCCCCTCCTCTTATTCCATGTTAGTGCAGTTGTCCTCCTTGTAAACTGTTAGTTTCTAGACTACATACTATTACACAACTTGCTGTTGGTATTGGTTTACACATTACACAACACAGTGTTAATCTTTTACACCTCTGTAATGTACCACACCTTTTAGCTTCTAAATACCTAAGCCGTTACATCTATGTTTTCATGATGCAATGCCAGAATGTATCAGAGTTTGGCTTAAGTGCAGTTTCACAGGATATAAACTATTCAAACTTGTATAGAAAAGCAAAGCTATCTGAGTTAACATGGAGTTGACAAGCCCCTAAACCACATATCCTGTAGAGATCCTTTGTCTGTTCACAATAGATAATACGTCGGGCTCAGAATGCTACATGTATCTCTAAACTAAAGCATTAGATGTCAATTCAATATGCTTTGTTGTTTATAATAAATTTGAAATTATTGTTTTTTTCTTCTGTTTTGATTTGATTTGTAACTTACTCGTACTGCCAATGGTATTGAATAAAATAAAACTGGTTGATTATTACTCAGTTAAGTGCGTTTCAAAATTGAAATGTTTTTTAATAATATGTTTTCAAGTGATTTAAGGGACCTAAATCACTGACTTAGGTACTTTTAACACTCATTTAGAAAAATCATTGGTTACTAGAGGCGTTTTATAAAAATATATTCAGGTAAGTGGCGTTTAAATTTGTAAGTAAAGTTATAAAATTTAATACATAACATTATTATGTTACTATTATAGGAACAATTAAGTGCCGTACTACACAAAGAAATTACTATCTTCTTTCAATGTCATACCCCTTTTTCTTAGTAAATTAAAAACAGAACAATACGAGTATACATGGCATTATGTAGAAACAAGACATAACCAAAGCATAATGATGACTTATTTATAAGTTTTAATAATCAATTTATATTGAAAAAAAGGCAATTTATTGTCTTGTCATAATTAAATGTATGTAAAAGAATTAAGTGTTTAAGGCGTTTTTAAGTGTTTGATCAGAAGGTGATTCAATGTTTAAATTTGTTCTTGGCGGTATTAAAATGTCTAAAATTAAGATATTATTGTGGTTTTTTCCATATGGTTCTTTAAGTAAACAAGAAAAAAATGACGTTACGGGATCTGTATACTGATATGGATAAACACATTTTTTCTTTCTCTGTTACAAGTGGTGCGTCTGATACACTGGTCGTCCGCTGCTCTCATCCAGGCAGCCAGTCAGTCGGTGGGCAGCTTTTACAGGCCATGAATGTGTTTAGTTCATCTAATTCCTATTTGATAACCATTTCGTATATGTTATATTCTTCTCTAGTTTATTTGTTTTAAGGTTAAAAATATAAAGAATTTATTTATCCCAGTTTAGGACCTCTTTAAGTATTATAATTACCTTATTGCCTGTAGGTCCTAGATGTGTTGATCTAGGATGTGTCCAACACCTCTAGGACCTACAGGCAATAAGGTAATTATAATAAAAATATTAATACGAAGCCAACGCACGCATGTTATCGGTCTAGTCTATTCTGATAATGTTTGGCTAGCTCATTTGCTTATGTAATGTGTTATGTTGCTTTTCACCTGATGACTGGGCCAGTTTCCAAACTGTTAAACGTGTTCTTCTTGTTTATTAAAACACGATGGAAAACGTTGGCAATAATAAGTTGAAATGAGATGTAAACCCAGGATATAACAACTCAGAAGTGTTCCATGAATCCAGTCTGAAGAACAAACAAGTCGGTTAGCCTTAGCAGCCACATTTGCATTTATAGTGCTGACAACTTTGATAGTCTGTGTTTTAGACAATGTAAACACTCGTTATAACTTTCTAATTGTTGTTTAAACTGGCGAATAACAGTGGTAAAAGGCGATACAGAAGTTTCAGGGGTTTATTAGGCTAGCATACAATTTAAAAGGGGGCAGTGGCGGATATAATATTTGGAAGGCTACCAGTAGATTTAATACCTCCCTAAAAATGTAAATTTTGCTCCACAAATTTGCAAGGTAAGTTCTCGTCTAGCCACTTTACCCTAAAATCAGACAGTGATTATAATTAGCATAATGTATTTTCTTCATTTATAGTCCTTTCCATTTTTAGATAGAAACCCTAGAAGATATAGATAGAAACTAAACTGTCATTAGTGTTTCAGTCTCAAATAACTTTTTAAATATGTCTCCAGTTTAGTTCAAGTTACAAAGAAACCATTTGAATTATTACAAAATGATAATAATTTTTAAGTAAACACATCTAGTTTGTATGTATTTTTATAATAATTTGTTTGTATACAGTTGAAGAAGGCATAGTCCAAATATACTGGAATTTTGTTAAAGCACTTTTTAAAGTTATTGTATATTTTGAAAAGTCGAACGACAGTTTTATGGTTTTATATAATAAGTTATATTAACATATTCAATAGCACTTCCTTGTATTACAATTGATCAACAGCAAAAACAGTTAACAAAGTAACTTTTTTTCAGCCTTAACAGACAGAGCTGGTTAATGGTTTAGCAGGTAATAATTATAAAATGGTTGATGTCCAAAATCACTTAGGTCAATGCCGAAATGTGCTGAAGTACTTCACGAACAGGTTAACTATTGAGTTGACCTTCAATAACGTACATATTCAATGGCTAGGGTTGATTGGAGCATCACTAAACCACTATTTGAGATGCCGACCACTCTCATGAGGGTATTTTAAGGCAAATATGTGGTGAAGGATGAGTGGTAGTAATGAGTTGTGAGGTGTAGTCTTGTTACAAACTAAAACCGACTCTTCCTTAGAATGGGTCATTAATTAATTGCCCAATGACCAATGGAAATACAAGGACCAACGGCTTAACGTGACTTCCGAACCACGCAGGTAATGGTCTGTATATGTCCAAACGATGGTGGGAGTTGATGCAGGTATCATCAGATGATTACCGAGACTATCTGAGCCGCTTTATACCTATATCATCTCAAAGCCTGACCTCCATGAAGCTGGATTACAGACCACACCACCAGCCCAGCTACACCAGTAACTTTTCACTTAAGCCTTAACGTGACTTCCGAACCACGCAGTTGATGGTCTGATATGTTTAAACGATGATGATGCGGGTATCATCAGATGATCACTGAGACTATCTGAGCCGCTTTAGACCTATATCATCCTCAAACCTGACATCCATGAAGCTGGATTACAGGACCACGTGCCACGAGGTACAAGTAACTTTTCACTTAAGCCTTAACGTGACTTCCGAACCACGCAGTTGATGGTCTGATATGTTTAAACGATGATGATGCGGGTATCATCAGATGATCACTGAGACTATCTGAGCCGCTTTAGACCTGTCATCCTCAAAACCTGACATCCATGAAGCTGGATTACAGACCACGCCACGAGTCCCAGCTAGTTACCAAGTAACTTTTCACTTGAGCCTTAACGTGACTTCCGAACCACGCAGTTGATGGTCTGATATGTTTAAACGATGATGATGCGGGTATCATCAGATGATCACTGAGACTATCTGAGCCGCTTTAGACCTATATCATCCTCAAAACCTGACATCCATGAAGCTGGATTACAGGACCACGCCACGAGTCCCAGCTAGTTACCAAGTAACTTTTCACTTAAGCCTTAACGTGACTTCCGAACCACGCAGTTGATGGTCTGATATGTTTAAACGATGATGATGCGGGTATCATCAGATGATCACTGAGACTATCTGAGCCGCTTTAGACCTATATCATCCTCAAAACCTGACATCCATGAAGCTGGATTACAGGACCACGCCACGAGTCCCAGCTAGTTACCAAGTAACTTTTCACTTAAGCCTTAACGTGACTTCCGAACCACGCAGTTGATGGTCTGATATGTTTAAACGATGATGATGCGGGTATCATCAGATGATCACTGAGACTATCTGAGCCGCTTTAGACCTATATCATCCTCAAAACCTGACCTCCATGAAGCTGGAGTACAGGACCACGCCACGAGTCCAAACTAGTTACCAAGTAACTTTTCACTTAAGCCTTAACGGAAAGTAAGTGAATAGGAATGCAATTTGTGAAGAGTGAAAGACTCTGTCCCTGGCTCTTGTTTCAAGCCGACACCGACAAATTACATTAGTTTGGAATCAATTTGTCTTGTGCCTTTGGTCAACAACTTTAGACACATTAGTTGACAAAAGCACGAATAACGTGTATAGCTGGCTGTGAAAAAAATAACGAACAATTGAATCTGAAAGTATACATTGAAATTTGGTATTCCTCAGGGTTTAATTTTGGGAGCTTTTCAGTACATTGTGTACACAAAACTTATTACAAAAACACTACACTCGTAAATTAAACTCTTCCGAATGGGAGTTTAATATAAAACGCTCAAAATACTTGTTTTGCTATTTATTTGCTTTGTATAAAGGATGAGGACCCGTTTTTTCTTTGGGGTTAATTAAATTCTCAATAAGATATGGCAAAAGAGACAATGTGAGAAAGTCATGCCATAAGTAAAATACACAAAAAAAAGAAGGAAAACTGTCAGAGTTCCAAATTGGCTTAAAAACGTTACAGACAGACATAAATTGTTTGACGTCTATTTTTAACACACTAGATAACTTGAAATGAGAGCTCAGACATTTATTGTGATTTAAATGCAACAAATATTGGTCGCATGGTCAACTTAAAACGTACCAAAAAATTAGAAAATGAGCCAGCCTAAAATGAAGCGAGCGTAAGCTGACAGTCACCAACCATCAAATAACCTTGATTTTTATTTCGTTTTTGTTCCTTAAAACTTTTATAGCAGCTAGCCTAGAAAACGACCCAACCTGTAAAAACAAAATTTAAAAAACAAACATAGAAAACAAGCACGTCCACGGCCAGTGACAGACACACACTGACTGACTGCCCGGCCAGCCACCAGACAGCCCCATTGGCTGGCTCGGAGCAGCGGACGGCAAATCACAGATATGAATAACATACGTAGTTTAGCTTTGGTATTCTCTACAAATAAATATGTTTTTGTCATTCGGTTCTGAAAACCGCTGCTTTAGAGACATGTACTGTATTGTTTTGATGCTCTTTTTCTCGCTAGGGAGATGATCTTTTTGTGGCATGGACATCAGCTGGTTCAACGAGTTTGTTTTGATTGTTTTGAAATGTAACACAGACGTATAGTAAGATAGTGTACCAGATGTTTCTTCAAACATTATAATTCAAACTGCTGAGCTCAAAACAATGTTTAGGTACTTAATTAATTGTTTATAATATTTAAACATATTTTATTAACATTTATTTCTCCTTATTATTTGAATCATGACAAAAATATCATTCATCACTCGCCCCCAAAGTGTCTTTTGACCCTCGGTCATTTAACGTCCTCGTCTGCGCCTCGGATGTTAACTTGACCTCGTGTCAAAAGTGTCACTTTAGGACCTAGTAATGAATATACTATTGTTCTATTTTGATCTATCATAAAATTGGTATTCAAACAGCAAGGAGCAAATGACACATTTTATACACGGGTCAGATGTAAATGTTTTATTTCCCGAATCTGTACATTTTGTTGACGTTAAACGACTTTGAAGGCTTGTAAACAAACCAAAACAGTTGATTGTTCGAGAGACATCAAAGCCGGGATCAGGATCTATCACAGTCAGGAACATCAACACACTACACACACACACACACACACTCACACACAGCTTTGTCATTACGATCAGTGTTTTACATTTAAACTCAACCTCAATGTGTACTGGCGTAAATATTACATACATGCAAAGCAAATGTTCATACTATGTTTGAGAATACTCTACACTTTCTTTAATCTAACGTATGTTTCATATATCGCAATAAATAATTCGAACAATCATGACGGTAATAGTTTCACATTTGAACAATCTCTTGACTTTTGAGCTAAATCTGTTTAAGTTGTGAACAATTGATTGCCGCACTTCAGGTTTGTTTCGTAAACATGCAATGCTGAACTCTATACTGGAAACTGTACAAGCTAGCGTTTGAAGAATATTAGATTGGATTCACAGTGATTAAACACGTTATGATCAGTGATAAATCACACTGAATGCCAAAGCGACGCTGTGAACAGAGCAAACAGTATAATGCAAATTTAAGAAAACAAGTACAGTATTAACTTTAGTTTATTAAAGTCTCCAGTGATCTCAACTTGGTACGATTTATTTCCTTGTGTTAGTTCGTGAAACACGGGTGCAAAACTGGGTTGACTGCAGATAAATCTATAAAGTAAACAAACTAGCTTATTGCATTATAAGACATTGTCAGCTACTAACTTGCATTTAACTTGTATGCATTCAACTTTGTAAATATAACTTTAATCTCATAAGAGCTCATTGTCTAATACATACTAGTTAAACTATGAATAACTTTGCGTTAAAGAAACTACTTAAATTAGGTGTATTTATCAAGAGAGTTGAAGATAGATTACGTTCAGTTTGTGTTTGAGCAAACGAACTTTAAAACTGGATTAGTGTACTATAAAAATTGATATATTTCTTTTATCTGACTCAACTTGTAATAAGCAATTATAACACCGTGCCTAATTAGCATGTATATCAACAGTCTACTAAATCCTATCAGCCAAAAATAAACAACAAAAAACGGCTTTCCAGAATAATATAATATTTGAAAAAATTACATTAAACTCTAGTTTTCGTCTTTATTTCGACTTGTTTTCTAGTGATGTTTTAAAGTTGTTTCACGAGGAAATCCATCAGCGTAAGTAAACACTTTGCCACCAGTCTTTGTTCATGGTAATGAACTCTTTCTTACACCAGGCGCATATTGAGCTGTGCCACGCAGTTCGTGCCGCGCAGAGCGGGAACAGAAACGTGCCGCGCAGTTTCTGCTCCTACCTCGCATGTTGGGACGCAGTCTCGTTGAAACTGAACGCACACGTGCGGGAAACGCTTCGCGTTTCGAGTATTAATTGTAACTTGTAATTTTTCAAGATTTCTGTATTTAAGCTCAGAGTCAGGTTCGGATGCCGATTTAGACTCACTTTTACTGTTACGGTATCGGAAAACAAAGAGAGCAACACGATTTACTTTAGAAAAGACCCACTCGCAAAACATTTGCTATAAGATTAAAATGTTACAAATTATTTTTTCCTTATTATACAGGGTATCCCATAAGTATAGTGCCAGACTCTAAGAAAAAGTTGTATGGGTCAAAATAAAGAGAAAATCAAATATACAATTTTTTCTAAAAGCGCAGTTAATAAGATGTTATAAATTATGGTCATTTATGGACAAAATTAACAGGATGATCTAACATCATTTCAAAACGGTGGCTATTTTATGGTAATTTCAGGGTTTTTGGCGTTACACCTTAAATAGCGAATAAACGGTTAGTTTAACGATAAAATGTATGGAATAACGTTTTGTAGGGAATATTATTACCTATCTATTAATACCAAGGTCATACAAATCTATTGGGAAACAACGAAGCTTTAGGGGAAAATCTGACTGAAAATAGACAACTTTCCACTTTAATATCTTGATGTTTGCCACGGTTTCCACTGTAACTTTGTTGATAATCGATGTTTTTGATCTTGGTGGCAATATATAGGTAGTAAAATTCGCTAAAAAAAGTTAATTTACATCTTATCGTACAACTCACCGTTTATTCGCTATTTAAAATTTAACACTAAAATAAAGCCGCCACAGTTTTAAAATTATAAGTTCGATCACGCTGGTAATTTTTTTCATAAATGGTCTTACTTAGATACAAATGTATGCTAAGTTTGAGTCAAACCCGATAAGTGGTGTGGGAAATAATAAATAATTAGTGAAAAATATAAAATAACAAATATTTGGTTAACTAAGCGTTTTCGAAAAATTGTATTTTTAATTTCTCTTTATTTTGACCCATATAACCTTTTCCTAGAGTCTGGCACTTTACTTATGGGACACCCTGTATACGAGCTCTGAGATACAGCTATTAGATCTTTTCCATATTGAATGAAATAATTAGTTGAACTATTTATTTCTTCAGAGGGATGGATGTAATGTCCAAAAACCTGTAAGTGTCCATTCAATTGACAGACACAGTTTCTGCGCGGCACAGTTTCTGCGCTCTTGCCACAAGTGCGAGGTAGCCCGAGTGCGGCACGTGCGAGTGTGACTCTGCTCTGCTCTGCCTCATGTCTCAATATGCGTGTTCTCTAGGCTATACATGGAACGCAGAAACTGTGCTGCTCTGCTCTGCGCTGCGCTGCTCCACCTGCGTCCCAATATGCGGCGGGCCTTAGCAGTGAGATTGTCAGTACTTTCTTCAATACTGCTAGTGCATGCTCTTGTACTCTTCATAGCAAAGTAAGCTTAAGCAAAGTTATGCTGAAAAACGTACTTTTAAATGGGCAAAATATTACAGGGTTTAAAAATATAATATATTCAATAAATATATCCAAATGACTTTAGAATTATTATCCCAAAAAGTTCAATTTGTGTTGGATTATAAATTGATGTATTTCCTGAATATTTCCTAGTCCCAATAAGAAGATTTTTCTGCTATATGGACATAGAAAGAAATCATTATTCCATGTTATACAAGATGCATTGGAAACAATAATAAAATACAAACAAAACACAATGAAAAAATATTTAAATAGAAAATCGATAAAAAATAATAAATAGAACAAGGAAAATAAGACTAATTTTCTTCCACCATGTAATTGTGTGTGGAATAGAAGGCATTCTTCATGGCACCTTTTTACTTTGATACAGAAAATCGCTGACCTATTGCTTCAAGTTTTCTTGGCGTTTATTATACATTATTTAGATTTTTAACAGATAAAAATTCAGTTATTAGAAAAACTTAGTACGTGAATGAATTTTGAAATGGTATATATTTTATTTGTGTATATACGGTGGTTGGTACCCTCTGGAACCATTCATATAAAATTGTTCCTAGGTTGAGACCAACAAATTTCACATATGAAACAGACAGACTGATGACTAATTAGGCACTGTAGACCCATGTTTATACTGTCAAATTTGTTTGTCTCAACAAGGAACATTTTTATGAATTGTCTAAGACAGACTAAACGTTGACTAACTTTAGTGTTAAAGATACTACTTAATAAATTAGGTTTATTTATCAACAGATTTGAAGATACGTAAAGTATGTTCAGTTTGTTTCCATGAGCAAACGAACTTTAAAACTGGATTTGTATTAGAAAAAAGCTGATATATTTCTTTCATCTGACTCAACTTGTTATAAGCAATCATAACACCTTGCCTAATTAACATGTGTTCAACAGTCTACTAAATCCAATCAGCCAAAAATAAACAACGAAAAACGGCTTTCCAGAATATTATAATATTTGAAAAAAGTATATTAAGCTCTAGTTCTTGCCATTTGACTTGTTTTCTAGTGATGATTTAAAGTTGTTTTACGAAGAAATCCATCAGCGTAAGTCAACACTTTGCCACCAGTCTTTGTTCATGGTAATGAACTCTTTCTTAGCAGTGAGGTTGTCAGTACTTTCTTCAATACTGCTCGTGAATGCCCTTGTACCTTTCATAGCAAAGCTTAAGCAAAGTTATGCTGAAAAACGTACTTTTAAACCATGCAAAATATATCAGTTTTTAACAACGAAAAACTTCAGTAACCATCCCAAAAGTTAAATTTCTGTTTGATTATTTGATGTATTTCTTGCATGTTTTCGAGTTTCAATAAGAAGATGTTTCCTATAGTAGAATATGGAAATAAAGAAATCAGTATTCCGTGTTAAACCAGATGCATTGGAAATAATAATAAAATACAAGCAAAACACATTGTAAAAAATAACAAAAACAGAAAAATCAAATAAATAAATAATCATTAGAACAATTAAGCAAATTTTCTTCCATAGCGTACTTGTGTGTAAAGTAGAAGGCCTTTTTCATGATACACTTTTTAATGTTGATACGAAACATCGTTGATAGTAAAAAAATCACAGTTAATAGAACCACTTAGTATATGAATATTTCTTTTCGACGATATATGGTTTATTATAACGTACATATAATTAGAACCGTAATAGTCTTGCTTGACGTTTAAATATATAGTATTGTTGTTGTAACTAATATGATTAACTCAATTCCGGTATTAGTTACTAACTAAAGACCAAATTCATAATACAGATTAACAGTATGTAATGTGTATAACTTGCAAAACAAAGGTAACATTGTTTTGGCAGAGTAGTGACCAATACATTGAGCATATGCAACCAAAATCCTGAACCTGTTGACAGAATGTATTTGTCAAACTCATCCCCAGGGATCTTACCTTGTTCACTCAATTCTACTTTAACAATTGAGTTTTATGTTCACAGGGCATTCAACATCTGAGCGTGTTCCCTATGTTGCTCAGGTGAGTACACTAGGTTACGTACCTCTCCCCTTTATCAATACACCCATGACTTTTGAACGGACGAACGTTTTTAAACTTTGATAACAATGTGGAAAGGTTCGCACGAAGCATTGGTTAACATTATGGAGTAGGCTACTTCTAAATTTGAATAAATTGATGGGTCGGAAGTTGTAATCGGTAGCATTCTGACCTGGGAAGTGAGAGATCCGGGTTTGCGTCCCGGTTTAGTCCACATATTTTATCTTTTGATTTCATTAGCACAATTAGCTACTAAGCGTGTACACAAATTAAGATCTCTCAACGTTATATATGTGGTATTTATTATGGGCAGTATATTCAGCCTTACTCCTGCCTTAAATGAGGACTACTCACAGTAACTACTGTCGAGTCGAAGGGGAGAAATACGACAAAAGATGTCAGCGCCATCTGTGCTTGGGCTGCCACAACTATGTTGATTTTCCTTCCGCAGTCACGTGACATCTATGCCTAATCTACTTACCATAATACATATTTATCTTTAGTAAAGCCAAACTAGGAACTATGCCAAGCACGAGCAGAATCGTGAAATCGTGTTTAACTACCAAACTACGTACCTAAACACATAACAGCTAGTATTTAGTTTAAATATTATTACAATAAATAGGAAGAATGAATATTTATTTCTTATGATTTCTTATTCACGATATTCAGAGATATATAATTTCTACAGGATTAAAACCGTTTTAGAAGTTAAAGAAACGTCAAACACTTAAAGAAATATAAGAAAATGATTTATTTTACTGAAATCTTCTGCGAACTTGTATTTAGCTGCAACTAAACCGAGTTGTATTGGGTCTGAAGAAAATTTACTTTAAGGAACAAAGAAAACTCGATTAGCAGTATTTTGTTCTCGATTTACTTCGGGTACTTGTTTTCTTCCTTTCTTAATTTTCTTTGTAAGAACACTGCACTTTACCTGTATTGTAACTGGTTACGTATTTATAAGGAAAATACGTGTATTTTGACAAATTTACATTTGTACGGTATGTCTCGTGTTTTGATACTTTCATATTATTAAAGACATAACTTTATAGTTTCACTGGAAATATAGTTTTTACGTAATACACACAACACAAAGTTTAACCGTAGCAAGTTTACTAAAGTTTTAGGTACACAACGTAGTTTTAATGTTTTTAAATAAAGTAACGACCACTCAAAATAATAATTATTTGTACTGTTTTCTAAATTGCATACAAATTACATTTATTTCAGGAGCACATCAACGTTTTTAATCTTATCTTAATTTTCCAAACATAGCAAATAAAAGAAATTACACACTTAAATGTTTTATAACTTTGCATGTCTGACCATAATATCGCCCACGTTCACTTTGCGTTATTTATCAGGTCGATATAAATTGGCACCTATGACTTAATAACACTAGTATACTGAATCTAAATGCACGTTGAAATAATGCTTTACCACGCTGAAACCTGTGCAAAATACTTCCACATGAGGTGTTCGAGGTTCCGTCTTTGAGAACGAAATTAAATTAAAGTATTTTTGTAAAAATTGAACAACCCTCAATACAAAAGGTTTATTTGCAGACTCCGATGAATATGTCTTTGCGACAATATGTCACAAAAGTAAATTTATACAATCTTAACTCTTAGGCTTTCAGATGAGAGCCATCTCGTCTATTGGATCAATATTCTACAAATAAACAAGCTACTGAGGATGACTCTCCACAGCGAGGTCGAAACGTCTAGCAGTAATTTTATCTTAACTGTGAGCGGTGTAAAACCGGAGCCTTAGATCTTAGTGACCTTTATACAATATTGTTGTGTGAATTTTTAGGCCATTAAATGTATTTTAAAAGCTTCTAAGACAGTCTAACCATAACACGACTAGAGGCACGGTTGTTTGGGAATTATTTTATGATAGCACGAAGAACACTTTTACACAATTTTAGAAACAAATAATGTCTGAATAACTGAGAAACCTTGCCTCTTTCAATTGCATCTAACGCTGTCAAGCACTGAAAAATTCAGTTAAATGTTCATGTTTGGTTATTCATACATTTGAGCAGACAGTAGATCTTGAATTGAATTGAATAAAATATCGCCTGCTTTACAGACACCATGTCATAGCAGGAAGAAGAATACTGTACAACAATTACTAAACAAAATGGCGCACTAAATTTTATATTCCCTAAAACAGATTTAGTTGTTAAGTCTTTATCAAGTCTCTTTATACGCATAACTACAATGACAATAGCTATATGGATTTTGGGAATTTCAGATAAGCCAGACAATTGCATAGCACTCAACGCAATGGCGTTCAAAATGGCTCATATTCTTTGACCACATTTAAGTTAGGAAACAGTTTTCTTTTCAAAGTAGCTGGGAAAGAATGCAGGATGGGCGCAAAAGAATCCTCATTTAAAACTTAAGACAAGTAAGTAACTTAAAGGAGGAAACTTTATCCAATAAGAACTTCTCTTAAATAGAGCTTAACTTTTCTCGTCGAATGAGATTCAGGTAACTACTAAAGTAACTAGTTCCTTTAGTGAGCTTTTCATCATTACGTTAGGCAAATGAGTAAGACAACTTGCATTTTAGTGATAGGCTAAATTAAAATAATAACAGAAAACAGATAATTATATTATAATTATCTAGGCCTACATCTTGTCATGTCTAGTCAATGATTCTGATAAACTTATGTTGTTCTTTGAAATGACATGCATTTTAATTAATTGCTGCAGCATTCTGGTATTCAATTTCAAGCTACGGTATTTAACACAAGGCACGATAATTTCTGTATATAATTAAACGAAACAAGTCTTTGTTAGGCGAAGTTAAGACTAGCAAGTCTCTTTTACACATAAACTGTATGAGTTGACTATACAGATACATACTATACAGATACAGACTATACAGATAAATACTAACGAGACGGTATTTCAATGGCGGTTTTACGAGTTATTTTATTCCCCTACTGTTTTTGTGTTATTCTAGGTACGGTAACTATGAGCTAGTAAATCCAGCAGCAAAATATTAATTATTTGATGGTAAAGAACATAGCTAGTAGTGTTTGTGTTGTATCATTTGTAGACATTAAGTCACTATTTACACTTATATTAAAACTAAACACTATTCAAACTAAGAACTTATTAGAACTATTTACATGGTCCACGGCACTTGTTCACTCGCGGTTGACCATGTAAATAGTCCCATTGAGTTTTTAGTTTTAATAATGTTTAGTTTTAATATCAGTGTAAATATGACTTAGTGTGTTCACCGATGATGCAGCACAAGCGCTGCAAACACGTGTTTAGACTACAACATGCACCAGGATCTACAGGCCCTCAAACTGGAAACTGTAATAAAACAAGGTCCTGCAACTGGGAAAATAGATATTTATTAAAAGACAAAGCCAGAAGGTTTGAATGATCTTGAGTCTTTTGTTTCGATGAAAATATAGGTAACTATGTTCAATTATCTAGTTCTTCAAGGTTCATACCACGTTTAATTATCATAAAAGTTAGCTTGGAATATTTCAGTTTCGGTGTGGATATCTTCAGTCACTGATTGTTTGTTTTCTGCTATCTAATTGAAACCTTTGAAATCCTATGTGAAATTATTGCAAATTTTTTTAGACTACTACATAGTTTGTGTTCTGCTATGGCCGACTTTTCAACATCGAGTTAAGACAATAGTTTATCTTGAAGCTAACGAAGTTAAACTTAAAATAATCTGTACACAGCAATTAAGGAAAAAGTCCAAGAATAATATATTTGCGTCGTACTCGATGCAACAAAGATTGACTTGAAAGACAAACGCTGGGTCAGTGCTAGTAGGATAAGGATTTATCTATGGCGCCCTTCTTGTCAAGTACAATCCTACTGTCCACTCCTCGCCTTTGCATTGTCAATTGTCAGTATTTATGGCTCTTTTACAGTTTATACAGAGTGATAGTAGCGCGCTATGCAGAACTGGATTTTAAATACAAAAGTAAGTCGAACATTTCTTATACAATGTTTTTGCTTTCGGCTTAGTTTAGCCGTAATCCGCCATTTTGTCAATTGTTGAACATAATTATTAATAATTGAAACCCCATTTGAGATATTTTTGTGAAATTTGATATAAATGGCGACCATTTAAATATGTTAAATTCTAATTCCAAGTTGATTCCCCTTGACTTTGAAACTTTTAAATGGCTATTATTTTGAAATTTGATAATATTTTTGGAAAATGGTATTAGGAAAACAATTTAGGTGTTTACAAAGTATCACAACAATATCTCAAAAGGGTTTAAATTATTTTTTAATTTCAAATATTTTCACAATGGCGCATTACGGCTAAATTAAGCCAATATAAAAAAATTTAGCTGGAAATTTTCAACATACTTTTGCATTTAGAATCCTGTTTTTCATAGCGCGCTACACATTTTGTGACACCCTGTAGATTGTAATAGTAACTTGGATAGGGTCAGTGATGGGTTTACTAACAGTTTTTAAAAAGTCAAACTGTGCTAACTGGAACTTAACTGCCTGGAGGGTGCCTACCACTATTGTGCAGCTGATGGTTTAAAATTCCACGTTAGTAGATGGGTAATTGAATTCTAAATAGTCCTGGACGAGCCTTACGATCAGAATAATGATTAGTCGGCCATTGACTTAGTGGTTTAGTGTCTTTTTACTAAGCCACTTCTGTTCTACAAACTAAATGCCATTTGAATTAAGTTTAGCACTATGTTGGTACTAAAATCTAGAAATTTGAGCTCCAACATAATAGAAAAAGGTTTGTGGAACATGATACATAAACAGAGTATTTTAAACTTCAACTTTACAACGCTAAAGCCACATCATAAAGGGAATTGCTACAGCTACATCACTGCTTTCTTATAAGACACACTCCGTCAATTCTACAACTACACAGTGCGCTACACTAAAGCTACATACACAAAGAGCTTTGCTACAGCTCTACATTGAACTACACAGTCAGTCGAACTACAGCTACACCATGAACCACTTTCAGTTAAAGACCTTACATCTCTAATCGTTTTATCAGCTTACTTATACGATTTTGCTCCGTTATAATGTGCATCGCGTACAATCATACTTCACTTGGTTTGAAGTGAAACTCGTTTTAACTAACACAGGTTTAAAGTTGTACATGTTTCATACGTATTTGACTGGGACTCGTGGCGTGGTCCTGTAATCCAGCTTCATGGAGGTCAGGTTTTGAGGATGATATAGCTAGGTCTAAAGCGGCTCAGATAGTCTCAGTGATCATTTGATGATACCCGCATCAACTCCACCATCGTTCAGACATATCAGACCATCCCCTGCGTGGTTCGGAAGTCACGTTAAGCCGTTGGTCCTTGTATTTCCATTGGTCATTGGGCTATTAATTAATGACCCATTCTAAGGAAAAGTCGGCCTTAGTTTGTAACAAGACTACACCTCACTACCACTCATCACACTCATCCTTCACCACATATTTGCCTTGCTCATGAGAGTGGTCGGCATCTCGAATAGTGATTTAGTGATTTTGTACTTCAATAAATGGATATATAAATCTGTTATTGCATGGGCAATGTACTTTGTATCATCGCAATCGTCTATAATATGGTTAGCAAAATTTTTTCCACTCATTCTTATCAAAGTATCTTTCATATAGAGGTATTCGTTCACTAATTACGTTCCTTCTAATTATTCACACTCCAGCCCCATTGCTCTCTGTCAGTTTTAAGAGGTCTCTCAGTTGTTCTGGTCAGTGACCAAGAGGAAAAAATTGCCAAATGTGGACGCTGGAAGCTCTATTGCCAACCTATTTTTAAGAGATCCTATAGCAAGGTGTTCTCCAGTGGTACATTAAAATTAAAACGCACTGATATTAGGTTAAGAACGTTGTTTCTAACTGGGCATGGGTACTTGAGGGATCATCTAAGAAGAAATGGGATTGTAATATGGTTTAATTTTCTGAGCAGTCAGCAGAAACTGCTAGGCATCACATCCTATTAGAAGCTCTCAGGAGGTTAAGAGAAGGGGTCTTATCTACTTGAGTGGCGTGATTGGGATGAAGTTCACTTGTCTGCGCTTGGGGAAGTCATCTTGAGGCGACGGGGGTGAGTTCATTCGTTGATGTATAATCGGTACAATACCAGCCTAACTTTGATAGAAGAGGAAACATGATATTTACATTAAAAGCTGATTGGCAGCACACCTTCTTTTATAGTAAAATAAAACTATTATAAAACCTGAGATTATATTTACAATGGTTTAAAATTACAAACGATAATTGTCACCACACATATACGCTTAGGTTAAATCAAAGCTCAAACAGCAATAAGAACTTCAGTTGAACCAAATACGAGCACTAAACAACAAGTTGTCTCAGATCGTTTGTTTGGCTACGTTGTACTTGCTTTTATTGAACCAATCCAACGGACATTTATATTCTTTATTTAGCACAAGGCTATCGGTTCTTTTATAGGTTACAGTAAATAGGGTGCTGAGTTAGATATGTTTTGTTTATATTAATCATGATATTGTTTAACATTTCTTCATTCCCTTTCAAGGTCGCTTATTATGACAAATACTTTCAGCTGAAGGGTAAATGTATCTACTTTGAAACAGCAAGTAGGTAAATACGTTTTGTTGTCACGGTGGCTGCGTGTTGAGTATTGTAACAACAATTTAGAGTAATTTCGCAAAGGCTATTGTTTTACCACCTTCCTATATCAGTATGAAGTTTCTAAATGTATATATCTTTATAATATTATGACTATTTCGAAGTTTAAAATACTTAAATCTTCAGTTTCCAAATGTTCTTATTTTTTTAGCAAAAAGGCTAAAATCCCAGTTAAAGTTTTCACGATTACATTTCGAAGTTACTTTCCCTGACACCTTGTTTTATTTTGGAACAGAATTACGTGTTTGAATGTTTGTATCTAAGCTATCGAAGCGGGAATTTCTGAATCCTATATTTACTTGTTCAAAACATTTATCAATAGTTCAAACTATCAGCCCTCATTGCTTGATTGCTTTGATTTAACTAGACTTATCTGTAAAGTCATCATTCTGATGACATAAAACTTATATAGAAATGGAAGTAAGTCGTTGTTATGGACACAACGTGTTCAGTAAACGGAGGGATGTTCAACAACTGTCAACCCATTTCTGGTAATGTTTGGAGCCCACATGTTCCGGTAGGTAAAAGAGCAATCAATTTAACGCATGTACTGTCTGGTTCGCTTCGACGTCTTCTTAGATACCTCTCTAGCATTAGAAGCCCATAATGGTGGCCACTTTGGTTTTAATAAAACCATGCATAAAGGGATACCGTTCCAGTTAACTCCTAAGAGTTTTAAGCAAAATAAAGCTATGCAATAGTTAGGTAAGGGATCTTTGGAAAATATGTAGGTGGTATCATGCCTGGTAAACGAAACTATTATTTTCCTCTACGGAATGGCGTCTTTGATAATGGCCCCATGAAATCTGTTCATATAGGTCTGCACATAGACCGAATTGTTTTTCCTTTTTAAATTGAATAAGTTTAACAAATTTGACTATGAATAATTTGCAAATACGGAATTAAAACAAAAGCAATACCGGTCACATCATAAGGTTTGCTGGCAGCAAACATTACAATACCAATGAAATTATTCATTGACATCATTCACATTCTCATCCACACCACATTAACATCAGACCTGATTTGGGAGGAATAAAATGTGATTTGAAATAAGTTGTCCATAAGACTCATCCACCAGTCCGAGTAATAAGCTTGTTTAACATCAACCGTCAAGCAAAAATTTTGGTACTTTCTTTTTAAATTTAGGAAGGTGGTTGAAGAGTTTTATACTACTTGCATGGGTAGTTGTTCAAATTCTTCTTTTGGAGTCTAAAAGCCTCTCAAATTGAATGTTGGAACATCCTCCCACAACCTTATTCCATAAGATAAATGAGGGAATATTAGTCCAAAGTAAGCTATTCGAAGAATTTGAACAGAGCATAATTTGGCTAGATCAATAAAAATCCTAAGAATTTGGTAAATTCTACCTGTTTTAGAAAGATTTCATCCACCTAAACGATAGAGTGGCTTGTTAATCCGTAGAGAAAATAGATATAGTTAGATTTTGTTTGGAGGTATATTACAAAATAGTGAATGCATGAACACAAATCTAAGAAAGAGTTTATTTCTAGTTCTTCTAGAGTTTTACCTTTAAATGAAGATCGGTGTAATCTGCAAATTTTATTACATCCCCAATTGAGATTGAACTTAGTAAGTTGTTTACATAAATGAGGAATAATATGGGGCCCATTATGGATCCCTGTGGAACTCCATGTTGTATTCTAGTTTTCAATGTCTCGCACTGCTCCATATTATGTAGGTAAGATGCAATCCATTTATGTGGTAAGCCACGAATGCCATTGTGTTCTAACTGGCCCAACAGTATCTCATGATGCACATAGTTAAAAGCTTTGAATAATTTAGTTGAAAAACATTTTACAAAGTTGGTAATGAATTATTCAAATATAACTAATTTTACCAACGACATTTCATGGACAATTAACTCATTAGTTACGTAGCAAGTAGTACTTACTATAGAGGAACAATATTTTGTAATGTGTTTGTCTTATTTGTTTTTACATTTAGCTTGTATTTTGTCACGCAGTATTTGTAGTACACTAAAATGAAGTTATTCATTGTTTATTTATTTCAAATGTGAATATATATTCTTCTCGAGATATGTTTGGGGACTCTAACCTCTCAACCACATGTCAGAGTACAAAGTGGATTCCAGGTGAACAATCGACCGCGGGTCGACCGTGGGGTATCGTGAATGTTCATGTTTCATATTCAAATAAGCAGAGGTGTCGGGCTGCATAAATCTACAACACAATGAGTTCTGCCTCAACACTCAACAGTCAACTATATCTAGTTCAATCTCCAACTTGAAATTGTGTACGTGAAACAATGCCAAGTAGTTTCGCTAACGTGTACTAATGAAATACTCGTAAAAGGTTTGGCCTTTATCACGAGGCGAAGCTAGGTCTACAAAGTCCTCTCTACCACTCACCCTCGACCTTTACCTAGTGTTACCTTATAGTCACATTAAAATGTAAGTAGTGACTGCGGGAATCGACCCCACGCCAGTGGAGTTTACAGCTCCGGCCGGAGTCGCACACGATTCCAAGCCGCCACAGGTCCAATACACGTAGGTATACATTATAAGGTTCAAGACACTTTTTGGTGAATAATTTATTCTACGCAATTGACGAGAGGTAGGAAAACAACATAGACCAGCTTTCATGCGTTTTTCTGGTTTTTGATTAGAACTACGCTGGAAAACACTGACGCTAATCTTATCAACGTAGACCAAAGTGATTGAGTAAAATTGAAAATGCATTGAGTAAGTGCTCACAAGAACATGCTATGAGATAACTGTTCAAACATCTTGTATATTTTACATATCAGTCCTTAACACAGGCTAAGTATTAATGAATCAGACATTGTTTAGACTTTTCACAAATTTAATTTTATAAAGAGCTAGCTTTCGCCGGCCAAGGCATCTTCAGTTTAATAACAAAAGACAAAATCAACTGTAAACTTAAATATCAAAAATAAAACATATGTACACCAAAAAATATTAAATTTCTAAATTCAGATATAACATTATATGAAATAAACTATTAATCGAAAATATTCTTTGAGGTCCTAATTTTTAAAAATAATTAGTGTGAGTGTGTTTAAAAATAATTGCATATCCCAACCTTCTCTAAATTTTAGTAATATATTCATACCAATAGTTAAAGATCAAATCGAACAAAAAATTAGGACCTCAAAGAATATTTTCGATTAATAGTTTATTTCATATAATGTTATATCTAAATTTAGAAATTTAATATTTTTTGTACATATGTTTTATTTTTGATATTTAAGTTTACAGTTGATTTTGTCTTTTGTTATTAAACTGAAGATGCCTTGGCCGGCGAAAGCTAGCTCTTTATAAAATTAAATTTGTGAAAAGTCTAAACAATGTCTGATTCATTAACACCTTCTACTTTTCATCAAGTATTTACCGAAGAAAAAACAGGCTTAGTATGTTTATGCAGAATGGCATAAAAGTCTGTATTCAGATTAGATTCTACATATAAAGTTATGTCAAACATTTCTAGTAACATTTTTATGATTTCGGCTTAGTTCAGCCATAATTTGCCATTTTGTTAATTTTTATAATAATTAATTATTTAAAATCCTTTGGGATATATGTGAAACTTAGTAAACCCTGATAGCACTTTCCAAAAATATTCTTGATCTAACTTATCAAATTTCAAAATTGTTGCTATTTAAAAATGTCAAAGTCATACGTAATCAAACTTAAATTTGACTTTGAAATTTTCAATGACCACCACTTTGTAATTTGATAATTAAGATAAAAAATGTGTTTTGATAGTATAATTAGGAAAACAATTTAGGTTTATTCCAAGTTTCACAAAATACCTCAACAGGCTTTTAAAAACTAACTATTTTTAAACCCCTACAAAATGGTGAATTACGGCCAAACTAAGCCGATATCAAAAAATTGTCACTTGACAATATCGGAACTACTTTTGTATGTAGAATCCGGTTTTGCTAGCGTGCTACTCATTTTTGTGACACTGTATAAATTTGTCAAAAGGAAAAATTAGTTTGTTTTTTCGTTGACTTGTTTAAGGGTTGAAATCCTTATTTAATATCACTTGACCTTTGTTAATTGTCTAAGCAAACTTATTGTATACAGTTTTAACAATCACAGAGGTACATTACATGCATTGTTTGTTTAATCACATGTTTGAATTAACTAACTCATCAATAGCTATAACGTTCATGTACATTTTGCGTACAAATTATGTAAATATTCTATGAGATAACTTTTCAAATGTCCTGTACATTTGACATGTCATTTTTCAACACAGGTTTAGTATGTTTATATAATATTTTCAAAAAAGATCAAATTTAGTTTTTCGGTGAATTGAGGGTTAAAAATTCCTACGTGTTGTTTCTTGATCTTTGTCAAGTACCAAAGTAAACGTATCGTATACAGTTTTAACAATCATATACGTACATTACTCACTCTACTTGCTTAAACATATGTTTGAATTAACTGACTCATCAACAGCTATCACGTGCATGTAAAAATTACGTGCATTTTGCGTAAAAATTATGTAAATATAAGCATTGGTAACGAAATACTACAATACTTTTGAGCCTAACTAAAACATTTAAAATATGAATGCAAAAAATGTGGTACAGTGACACGAATTAATTTGAAAGGTAATAAGCATATTCCCTCATAGGCACTTATTATTTAGTTAAAAGGCAAAATTTCAATTTTAAAAGAAACCCTGAACCAAAGACCACAGTGGGGTCGGACCATGAAGTGGTTAAGGGTTTCCTCTAGTTATTATGAACTCAACAAATTAGAAGGGAATGAATTTACAGA